>JAVBHV010000072.1:1200000-1506678 GCA_033992175.1 Spiraea crenata | reverse complement strand
GGCTTTTACGGCTCCGAGGATTTCATCTGTTTCCCGTTGATTTTGCTCCAAACTTATCTGCGTATTTCCTTCAAAATAACTCGTTTTCCATATCTATTTGCGCTGGACTTTTTTTCACACGCTGGGCAGATTAACTGGGGAGTTATGAAACATGTAAAAATGCGAGTCTAACTTTGGTATAAATTGCCAAGTCCATTCTGACTTTTTTCAATCAAATCATAAGTTCAATTTCCTTACTACACACAGAAAACTACCTCTAGCAATATTTCCTTGTACTTGGCTACTTTCAATTGCTCTGCTTATCAACAGAGGCCAAACTCTCTGCTCGGCCTTATTTCGCATGCTCATTTTGCCTTCCTCTCCTCGCAAGTAGTCGTCAATCTTGCCGCAGGACTTTGAACTTGTTTTTTTTTTTTTGTGAGATTGATGTTAAAGATTGTAAATTTAATACGTGTTTTGCGTTTGCTTTGGGTTTTGATGTTTGAAAGGTGAAATTCGATGATGTTTTGATGTAGCAGAGAAGATGATGTTTGGCGGAACAAAACATTAGGAAATCTTTAATAATAATAAAGGGTATAGGTGGAAATTTTAATTAAATTAGAGTGTCCAAAGAAATTTAATAAATTTAAATGAGTGTTCAAAGAAATATGAGTGTCCAGAGAACACTTTTGAGTGTACATAGCAACTCTCAATAAATTTAGTGAAAACGTGTTGGGTATTAACATGTAAAAAGGTTTTGGCTTTTTTGTACCAGAGGTCCCTGTGCTGTGTCACTTGTCTAGTTTTAGTCCCTGTGCTCTAGTGTGTCTCACCAGAGGTCCCTTCGCTTTATCACATGTCTCATTTTAGTCCCTGTGCTCTAATGTGTCTCACCAGAGGTCCCTGTGCTCTGTCACTGTCTCACCAGAGGTCCCTGTGCTCCAATTTTCAATTCCACGGATTGGAGTCCAAAGGTTTTCTCTCTTTCCTCATTCACTTTTCTATTCATCATCTTCCTCATCTCTCTCTCTCTCTCTCTCTCTCTCTCTCTCTCTCTCTCTCTCTCTCTCTCGCCCAAACCTGCACTGCCCAAACCTCCCCTGCCCAAACCTTCATCTTCCTCATATCTCTCTCTCGCCCAAACCTCCCCTGCCCAAACCTTCATCTTCCTCCCCGTCGTCTGGTCCGTCCCCCTCCGACATCTGCTCTGTCTTCTACAGTCTTCAACCGCTCGCCAACCTTAGGGCCCACATCGTCGACTTCTCTGACGTCGTCTTCTCCATCGTCGGCTACCCCTCCCGTGCCCTCTCTGGCCTTCACCCCGACTCGCCCAAATCCGTCGCAATCCTCGCCGTCAGCTAAAATGGGTTTGAATTGAATTGGTTTGAATTGAGTTGGTTTGGTTTCATTCTCTAGATGCGTTTCAGATCGGAGCAAGTCGTCGTCTGGGTTCCGAGTGGGTCGTTGTTGTCTGGGTTCTGAGAGGGCCGTCGTCGTCGTTGTTCCGAGCGGGTCTTCGTCGTCTGGGTTCGGAGGGGGCGAACAGTATTTCCTTTCACGCTCTTCGAATTTGAGCGAAAACGTCACGTTTCCTTTGATAATTGGCACAAATGGAAACATAAGGCATTTTCTCCATTTTTGCAGATGTTTTCACTTGCTCCCCACCGAACGCGTATTTTTCCGTTTTGAGGGTGCGAAAATGAAAATGGGGGTCTAACAACATTACCGAACGCCCCCTAAGTTTTCGCTTTTGAGGGACAGTAGTGCTGGTAACAGAGGATTAAACAAGAATAACTCATCTGAGTATACCGTAAAAGAACTACACATAAGGTACAATCATCGGATTATCAAAGTAACCGATTTGACTTACCATAATCTGAAAGTAGTCCGACGACATTAGTATTCATTTCTTGATGGTAATGGATATTGAGGTTGGGTATGAAAGATAGTTTATGTTGGATTTGAGTTGTTTATGAATGTTTTCTGACAACATTGAGGATACAGAGGTACATAGGAATTTATAATTCTTGGTATAAGGGGAATGCATATGCATTATGCATCAGATCATGGCGTCTGAGTTTTTGGAATTTCTATTTCATGATTGTCATTGTATGGAAATGGAATTCAAGATCTGGTACCAATTTTCTATTTATTTATTTGGATGGATTCAGTGTTCTCACACAGTTATTGTGGTCTTCTGTCATGTCCTAGTATGTACGAGTTATGGTATCAACATGGAGATATCATCAACATACGTGCATGCCTTCATGGGTTTATGTTGGCAGATGCTTTTTGAATACGAGCTTGTACCTTCATACCATTACTCTTCAAGGTTTATCATGAATGATACTTGAACTTTCACTAGGCGGACTTTATAATGTCTGAACTTTAAAAGTGATCAATTTGGTACCCAGACTTTCAAAAACCGGATTTCAGAGCATTTGCACCCATAGGTGCGGGTGCAAGGGGCAAGTTTTTTGCCCCAAAGTCTGTACTATTCATGCGGGACCCACCCGAATTTCCCATGCCTTTCATTTTTCGTTCCACCCACAAGGGCAGGGGCAAGGACCCTAAATTTTGGTATCCGGTACTAATATTAATACAACAAATTTTACTTAAAAGCTCAAGCAAAATATTACATAATTGTTTTTACATTTTTTTTCATAATTTTTTGAATTTTTTCGCATTTTCCTATTTTTCACCATTTATTTTGCATTTTTTCATAATTCTTTGGATTTGTTTTCAGATTTGTTTTATATTTGTTTTGAAAAAACATGGGTCGTTGGATGTGAAGATCGAAGGGCCCAAACCAAGCCACATGGCCCGCACTCACCCCAACCGCTGGCTTCACGAGCGCCCTTGGCGCTTTAGATGCACGCGCCGCTTAAAAAAAAAAAAACGTGTCTGGGTGGGCAGCTGACGTCAGCTGCACCTGCGCCCGCGCCGAACAATGATGGGGCGAGAAACCGCACCTCTGCCCCGCCCCTCCGCCCCGCCCCCGATGAACAGTCACCGCACCGCACCTCAGCGGTGGAACCTGCAAAATAGGGAGAGGGGCACTGTTTCTCCCTTCACCGCACCTCTGCCCCTGCCTTTCATGGCAGCGGTGGAAATGCTCTCATATGACATGAACTTTAAAAGTAATCGATTTAGGACCCACACTTTCAAAAAGAGGACTATGTGGTACATCTTTTAATTTTTTGTCAAAATTCCATTAAATGAGGGATAAAATGATCTTTTGATATTAATTTTCATGTAAAATACTATTTTTTTTATATCTCTCAACCTCTATATTAATGTGTATTATGGTGTTTCGAAAAAATAAAAATGTGCATATAGCTATTTTAGAATAATAAATAAATTAATTAATGAAAATATACTCGAACGGTAGACTTTTTTTTATTACTCAATTATGTTAGAAATATTTTTTTATGTTCGAGCATATTTTTATTCATCAATTTATATATTGTTTTGCAATAGTCATATGCATATATAATTTTTGAAACACCATAAAATATATTTATGTAGATGTTGAGAGGTAAAAAATAGTATTTTACATAAAAATTAATATCAAAAGACTATTTTATCATTCATTTTAACGAAACTTTGACAAAAAATTGACTAAGATACCACATAGTCCTCTTTTTGAAAGTCTAGGTACGAAATTGATCACTTTTAAAGTTTAGTCACTATGAAGTTCGGTTTTGAAAGTCTGGGTACCAAATTGATCACTTTTAAAGTTCAGGCACTATGAAGTCCGGTTAGAAAAAATTCAAGCACTATTCATAATAAAAACTCTATCAAATAAATAGTTTGACACAAACTTCAAAACTTTGAAACACCATTCAATCAGTCTTTTTATATTTTAATAAGCAATATTTCTTTTCATAAAGACTGAAGCTCCCCACCCATCCAATATTAAAGGCATGTATTCTTAAGAGAAAAGAGAATAGACGGAATGAAAATGATTTCAATTCCTTCATTTCTCTACTTTTACTTAAGCACTTGGTAATCAAAATTAGAAAAAAAAAACATATTATTAACTATAAGAATGAAGTTAAACGGTTACATCAATTGTCCATTTCAAGTGAAATTCCAAAGTAAAAAGTACACAAAACAAAACCCATTGGCCCTAAACAGCTGGATGACAAAACTCGTTCAATTATGGACAATTCCTTTTACAACGAGGGCCCGTAAATCAAGGCACAAAACTTTAGAGATGTTGAAATGCAAGCTAACTCGAGTCAAGAATATGCTAAATGCTAATGACTGACAGATTTGAGGACGATGATGAAAATGACGATGACACACATAGGCTACTTATGCGGAAAAATAAACAAAGTCTTTGTCCTTTCTCGAGCTTAGAGAGATAGATGAGGACATCGCATTAATCTAGTAAAATTGACTAAACTCATGTCAACTGTTTTCGATCTAAGAAGAGGAGCCTTGTGAGTTTTGCAACTTGTGCTTTTTAAAGCAAGAATTGTGCTGAACATTGGTCAACCAGGAAATTGGTACATACTACACAATCTTCTAATCTAAATCCCAATGTTGTCTGCATATATAATGTACTGCAAGCAATGCAAGTTGCAATCCATGTGCTGAGAAGAGTATTAGCTAGAATCAAAGGAAATCCATAAAATAGAAATTCAACTTGTGGTTTGGCCAACAAATCAATCAACTGGTTAAGATGTACAATGAATTCTCAAGGCTGAAGCAGTTACTAAACAAGTTGCGTTGCAGCCAACCTGGACATAACCAAACTGATCTCAGGAGTGCACTCCACCTTATGCACCCGAGTTCGAACTTTGTTCTCATTGGTTTAGATTAAGATAGAATATGCCCGTATAAGAAAAGATATATTATGCATGTTGCATGAAGAGATATGATCACAAAGGAATGTTTACAAGTGACAACTAATCATTTCTTCCCTGCTAATTCTTTGACTACCTCTCGAACAGATTGCTCTTGCCATATGTGTTCAACCCACCTAGCCTTGATTCGGACTTGCGCAACGCATTGCTCCAAAGTCATAGAGATTGCAGGATGGACTCGACGTGCGAAGAATTCTTCCACTTCATCAGCTTTTTCATTGCTACAGAACTGCAAATTAACACCATTTCAGAAACACAAAATGGTAGACAGAAAGCAGCAGCCAAGTTCTACATGGCCCAGTTGTCTCCTGGTGTAAATACGGAGATAATTTTGCTTACCGGCGCCACAATGCCTTTTACAAAATGAGTGAGTAGCATTCCAGCACCATATTTGGTCAGGATCAGATCCCAGTTTTCCTGCATTAGCAAGCAAACAAATAACTCTTCAAACTGCAAAAATTCCCGATTCCTATGACTGATTAGTCCGTCTAAAACATGTTTCCTAGAAATAATCAAACAGATACCTTCAACCATGTCCATGCTACTTCACGGCATTCTAAGCTTATACCGGTCAGTCCATATGTGATATCTTGATCTCGAACCTGCAAGTAATATTGAGATGAAGCATCTGTGAAAATGGCAGAGGAAGTGTAGAGCTGTTGCAAAGGAAGGACAGTACTCCAAATAAATACCTCATCTGATAACAAAAAGTTCAGAGCCTCAAGGACTGTAACGGGGTCTGGAGACGATGCAAGAAAACCTGTACAAGGTCAAAACATAATGCAGAGGTTACAACGTCTGCAGGCAAAAGACAGAGGAAAAGAGGCTGCCAGAACAAGCATTTTGGTTCAAGTTACAACATCTTACGTAGAATCCTTTCCTTCTCCTGCACTGTATTGGCTTTTCGGTAAACATTTAACAGGGACTCAAGCCCGGTCCTCTTTGAGCTGTTAGCGCTCCTCATCACTGCAATGTATGCAGCCTGCAGGACAGTGTTTAGAATTAGTCTGTAACGACATTATAGATGCCTGGAAAAATGAGAAGGCGATTCATGTAAACAGACTCATTTACCCCTTTAGTATCAGCTGAAAGAAGTGGAGTATTTGTATCGTTCAATAATGTCTGGTATCGATCTATTGCTTCTTTCTGAGTTTGATCATGGCCAAACATGGCCAAGGCCTGCAAGATTTCTGCTCTGAGAAGTGCACTGAAATGATTCTCTCCAGGTATTGATTCCCAGCCTAATTTTCTGTCAGAAAAATTCAGATCTGATGTGTAAATATGAAAGCATAAATTATTATTTTTTTCTTTCTGATTCTTAGTGAAGTGCCAGTGGAATAAACTTGCATGCACACATCACAAACTTATAGCATGACCAAGTGTTTTACAGTGTTGCCCTGGTATGGTAAGTTCAAAGAAAGAAGCTATTGCCAATTGAGAATGTATTAGAATGGTTCTTACTCTGCTGAAAACAGGAGGAGATTGATGAAGAATTGTTTCAACTCATTTGCTGATCCTGGGATGGCCTCGCTTGAGATGTTAAGAATATTATAGCAAACCTGCCACATATAAAAACATTAGCTGTCATGCTACCATAGATAGTTGGTATATTTGATAAATAACCAAGAGAAACTTGATCCTTACGTCTATCAGTTTTGTTAAGACGATGTAATCAACTTCCTTTCTGTATACATCCATCAAGGAAAGCAAAGATGAAAGTGATTGTTCACACGCTTCACAAAGAGCATATGCATCGTCCAGAATGCCTGCAATGAGGCTTGGAGTTATGCATCATTGGATCATAAGTAGTTCAAATGATGTGTAGTCCTGGAAAATACCGAATTTGTCTGCTGCTTCCAAGCTATCATGCTCGATAGCCTTCCTAAGTCGAGCTGCAAGCTCATCTTCATACTTGACCCTATAGAAACCACTCTGGTCAATATTCACCTTTATCCACAGTTCATCACATTGCTCCTTATCAGACAAATCAACAAGATCCAATATGTCAACTTCTCTGGACTTTGTTTCCAAAAGGAAACTCTTGTATCTCTCATACGAACCAAGTGAAAAAGTTATTGGTACAATCCATTTCCCATCACAATGAGAACCGGATGACAGGAATTGTGTCTGCAAAACCAAAACTTTATTAGATTCACTGCAGATGATAAAATTTTGAAGTTGATCAATAATACCTGCTCAAATTCCAAAGCATGCTCCTTAGCTTTTACAGAGATAACAGGATATCCTTTTTCCTTTGTCCAAGCATACATCATTTCACTGACTTTGACACCGGATTCCTCCGAAAGAACACTCCATAAGTCTTCTGTCTTCGCATTCTTTTCAGAATATTTTTGTATGTAGGAACTCAATGATTTCTGGTTTGAGAAGATAAGCCACACATTCAAAAGATATAAGCTACTCAATATACCAAGGATTGCCAGGCGTAATTTCAAGCAGTGCATTTGGTGATAAGAAGACATTTTCAAATTCCATATAAAGTATTTAGTATGAAAACTGGAAATTATTGCTGTGCATGCGAAAGGAAACTTATTGTTAGTTATATATCAATGTTTCACCTGGAAAATGTCATCCCCAAGATAACCTTGCAGCATCCGAATAACAGCAGATCCCTTTTTATAGCTGATATCATCAAAGACTTCAAGAATTGAACGAGCATGCTGTATCTCCACCTGGAATTACGCCAAACAACAGATAAGTATTCTCCATGTAGTTTGCCCCTTTCTTTCAGGATTTGAATTGTTAAAGATAAATACTGGCAATATCATCAAGTGAAACTGTTAAATTTTATTGCTCCTTGACTCTCACCTGCTCCATATATTTAGATGCATGTGCTTACAAATAACATCATTTTTATGATGCACACTATTGTTTTAGACAGTTTTCACACTGAGCAACAGTACTGATTACTCTATACCTGAATTGGATGTGATTCTTTAAGCGCATCCTTAACTAGGCCACCGGTAGTTTGTTGAAGAAATTGAGACCATATTTTCCACTCGGGAAATAAAACATCAGTGGCCATATAACTTATCTGGAAAAATAAGATGAGCTAACGCACAAAATTCAGACAATATTCATGCAACAGAAAGCAAGAGCTGAAAGACTCGAAATTACCCATGTAGCGAAACCCTCATTAAGCCATAGATCAGTCCACCATTCCATTGTTACTAGATTACCAAACCACTGATGTGCTACTTCATGAGCAACAACAATTGCCATCTGACAAAACAAGAAAAAGGACTAGAAACTGTAAGAGAGGGACTATACAATACTTTTCTTTCCAATTGCTGTGATCTATTTAGAGAAGTATCATAGGACTGCAAAAGCAAAACAAAGCTGAAACCAGACTTAAAAAATTTATTTACTCTTTGCTTCCTTGCTGTTGTCGAATGCAGATGATCATAAAGCATTTCATTTTCACGGTATGTGATTAAACCATAATTTTCCATTGCCCCACCAGAAAATTCAGGAACAGCAACCATATCAAGTTTGGGAAGCGAGTAAGGGGTTGAGAAGTATCTGAATCAAACCACAACCAGGTCAGATAGCATTAACATAGAATAGAAAGAATGAGTTTTTCTGCAAGTCTAAGAGGGGAGGAAATTTATCTGTTGGTTATCTACCATACAAATGTTTGTTGGGTTGTTAGAATACGGCTTGCAAAACTTTAGAATAGAAGTGCATAAACTTGAAAATTTCTCCACAAGATAATGAAGTAATTTACTTTGAGAAAAGATCAAGCGTCTTAACAGCAAGACTTAGAGCAAACTCCCCTTTGTCACTCTTTCCAACAGGACAGTATGCACGAACTGTGACCCCTGCAAACAAAGGCTAAGTAATCTCTACAAAGGAACCTGTAAGTAATTGAGCAAAAACTTCTGTTTATGCATACCGTCAGCCGTTGTAGCTTCAATATAATCAAATACGCCGACTACAACAGCTACTAAATATGTTGACATGAGAGGAGACTCCTCAAAATATACCGTCTTAACATTTCCATCAACTTTCTCATTGATAATTGGCATATTGGACAATGCTGTCAGCTCCAGTGGAACATCTACTGCTATCTTGAAGGTGGCCTATCAAGAATGTACTAGTAATGTCAAAGCAGAAAAGAGAACCACTCCGATTTAAGTAAATTTGGAACAACCAAAAGTATAGTTATATGAGTGGTTGATCCAATATGGCGAAGAATAGGGAACCACTCCGAGTATGCATACCTTGAGAGCAGGTTCATCCCAGCATGGAAAGCATCGCCTTGCATCCACAGGCTCAAATTGAGTGACTGCCATATTCTTTTTCTCTCCTCCATCCAAATAAGTGCTGCGAAGATGATCAACGTCAAATGCTTTCAGGAAAATATAGAGAAAACAGTAAATAAATAACACACATACAATTCTCCAATACTGTTCCAAAACATACTCCAATTCTCTTTTTCTATCCCTTTCTTAGCAACCAAACAGCAAGTAAGGATGAAGAATCCATGTCCTGTAACTTATAACACACATACAAAATAAAACAAGTTTTCTTACCACTTATAGAACCCCTTCAAGTGCGCATTAAGGACCGCAGAAAACTCAATCTGCAAAACTCCTTCACCAACACCAACCGCTTCATCAAACGCAAACACAACAAATTCTTCATCAGCATCCACAACAACATCACACGGGGAGTACTGCTGCAAATCAAGAACGAACAAGGGTGTCATCTTCAAACCCAACAAAACAAAACAAACCCGATGCAAGAAAATCATGAGTTGATTACCTGGCCTTGAGAGTTGGTGAACCAGACTTGGTGAACATCAAGTTCAAGAGCGTTCAAGACAAGAAACTTGGTCTTTTCAACGACGCTAACACTAATCTGAGCGATCCCTGAGAAGGTGCAAGCTGCTGAGAGATCAAGCTTGAGATGAAGATCATAATGTTTTGGGATTGCAAAGTCCGGTAACCGTGCTTGGCCTTTGAATTGATCTATACTTTTTTTCTGCTCCATCTCTCTGTGTGAGTGAGTGATCGAACAAAATATTTCTTTGCTATTATATTGACCGGTTTATGTTGCTAGTCTGAAGCACTCGAATTGTTCTGTGACTGGAATTATTCCGAATAAAAATATATATGTGGGAGTGACGTTAACGTGGTTGAGCATTAAAAAAATAGAACAACATGATATTAAACTCTCACGTATTTGGGAATCTTGGGAGGCCATGAATCTTATCGGTGGTTGATGTGATGATGGTGAAAACTATAAATATTGAGGTCCACAACTTTCAAAGCAGCGAATCAAATATTACAAAAGACATGGATGCAAACTAACAAGATATCAAATCAGAAAGCAAACTAGAAAGACTGACAAACCAGAACTTTCACCTGCATACTTACCATTGAGCAAGCAACTGATGCTACAGTTACTTTGCTTGAAAGTCAAAGAAAAACTTACTGTGAAGAAAAATGTGGTGAAACTGAAATGATAAGTTACTCATACAAAATTTGGCAATTGTACCTCATAATCCCCTGTGAGTACTACAAACTAAAACAGTTGCTCAACCTAACAAATAAAAAAAGCACATAAAGACTACTGTCTGAAGGCTCTCTAATTGTTGACAAGATAACAAGAACATAAGAGCCTCGAACACACTCACAATATGCCCCCCTTCCGATACTAATTCTTCGGTGCCTTGCTCAACAAATACTTCTTCAAAACATCCATCACAGACCCGAAATCCGCCTTCACTTGCACCGGCGGGTTAGCGAACCGGCAGGCCAAATCATTAATGTCATTGGAGTGATAATCAATCTTCGACTGCGTGAACTTCAACCCATGAGCCGTACTCACCACCACGGTCCTGTCATTGGGCCCAATCACCCCTTTATTCCGCAGCTTCATCAATGCCGTCAATGCCACACCAGTATGAGGGCAAATGAACATGCCAGTTGAGTCAGCTTGAGCCATAGCATCCATCAACTCCTCCTCAGTGGCTTCCTCCACTATCCCATTCGAGTTCTTCAGCGCGTACACCGCCCTATCAATCGAAACAGGGTCCCCAATCTGTATAGCCGACGCAAACGTAGTGTTCGCCTTCACCGGCTTGAACTCCTGATCCCAACCTGACTTGTAATGCAAGTACAGAGGGTTTGCATTTGCAGCTTGGGCACACACAAGCCTAGGAATCCTATCAACCAAACCCAACTCTTTGCACATGTAAAACCCTTTGTAAAATGCATAAATGTTACCCAAATTGCCCCCCGGTACAATAACCCAATCGGGCACTTCCCAATCAAACTGCTGCAAAATCTCTATAGCGGCGGTTTTCTGCCCTTCTAGCCTCAAACTATTCAAAGAATTAGCCAAGTAAATGGGCAGCTCCGCCGTGACTTCCCTAATCAGCTGCATACAGCCGTCGAAATCGGTGTCGACGCTCAGCACGAAAGCCCCATTGGCAATGGGCTGGACCAGCTGGGCCATCGAGATCTTGTTAGCCGGTAAGAAAACGATCGAGGGGATACCTGCCGAGGCGCAGTAGGCGGAGAGTGCGGCGGATGTGTCGCCGGTGGATGCGCAACCGACTCCAACGACGGGCCGGTTCATCTTCCGGAGGCGGTTGACCTGGCTGACGAGGACCGTCATGCCCAGGTCCTTGAAGCTGCCGGTGTGGGAGATCCCGCAGTGCTTGACCCAAAGATCGCCCATTTCGAGGAACTGCTTGCCGTAGCGCTCGGCCCAGAAGAGGTTGGAGTTGCCTTCGAAGGCGGAGACGATGTCGTCGGTGGCGATCTCAGGTAGGACCCACTCCTTCTTGCTCCAGACGCCAGAGCCGTAGGGCCAGGTGGTTTTGCCGACGCGGGAGTCGAAGAGGTCGCGCCAGTACTTGCCGTCGTAGTTCTTGAGGGCGGCGAGGTCGTGCTGGACGTCGAGGAGGCCGCCGGAGTTGGATCGGTAGACGATCTCGTCGAGGGAGTAGGACTCGGCGGCGGAGGCGGAGGAGGGGGAGGGGTTGAAGGGGACGTAGCGGGCGGAGAAGCGGTGGGGGTGGGTGGTGGTGTGGCGGCGGGCTTTCTCGCGAATGTTGTGCTGGGGGTGCGGCGGTGGTGAGACGAGGGGTTGCGGCGGCGGTGGTGGGGCGGAGGAGGGTGGAGGAGTGGTGGGGTTTGAAATGCATTTGACGGCGAAGGAGAAATGAGGTGGGGTTTTGGTTTGGAGGAGGGAGAGATGATGGGGAGATTGGAAGAGAGAAGAAGAAGAGGCGGCCATTGTTGGGGGAGACACAGTGACTAATCGAGACCAAACTGCTAGATTAGATATACAGCTGGGTCAGGTGGGAGAAGTCATTTCACCAACTCAACTGATTTCACGCGTACTTATACCATTTGTATATTTCACCAAATTAAATAATTACATAATTTTTAATGTGATTAATTTTTTTATAAGAATAATCTTTACAGGATAATGAATAAGATGAATAATTTTGATTATAATATGTATTAGCAGAAAGTTGAAAAAGATTGAAGAAGTAGCTTAAGGTGTTGGATCGTTATGATTTTCATTTATACATGACGATGCCTAAAAGTATCATGTATTGATTAGCAAGCATGATTATTATGGACTTTGAAAAGATTTAAATGTCTATACAAATTCGAATGTATTCAACTTGGACATCAATGCTCACACAAATTCGGATGTACTTAATTTGGACATTTACAAACTTTTGGAATGTTCAAACGAGTCCGAGTGTGTATCTAATTGAGATTTCAAATGTTTTTATTAAGTGGCGAAATTTGGTGGACTTCGATGAATTTCATAGTTCACGATGTAATGCTGGTGAACTCGGACTATATTCAAAGTTCACATTACTTAATGATAATAGACTATTTGACCGATCTTATATGTTTCAATTCCCTTTGCCAAATTTGTAAATAGTTTATTGTGTAAACTAAATTTTCAAGTATTGGATCGCTATGTTTTCATTTATGCTAATTTTAAAAGATGAAACGACCTGAAGTCTGATAGGGGTTATTGGAAAATGCTCTTCCATGACGAAAAACAGATGTCTATTAGGAAATTTTAACTAATAAGTGGATGGCCATTAGGAAATTTAATCGGAGAGGAAAAATTGACTAAAAATACAAGTTATAAGGGCAAATATACTAATATAAAAGTAAAACAAGCAAATCGAAAGTAACCTACAAATAAAAAAAAAGGCATTTCAAATTTTCCAAAAAATATGTCTTAAAAAGAGGCTTCTTTAGGTAAATTTCATTTTGCTTAAAAAAGGGAGGTAAAATAAAGAGGCGGTCGCGGCGACCGTACTTCAAAAACTTGTGGTGGGTCATATATAAGCAAAGCCTTTTTCGCCCTTTAAACCCTAAACCCTGTTTTCTGTGCTAACTCCTCCTCCCGGCCGATAGAACACCAAAACCCCAACCTCCTCCACCTTTAGGGCCGAACCCTAACTATCTGTTTTCTGGGAATTTTGTTCCGAGTTTGCGTGTTTCAAAATCTCAACTCTTTTTCGTCCAATTCGTTTCCATTGAAAGCAAAACGAGCCTTCAAAACCTTTGATTTTTCTGTGTTTTGAAAACAATTTTGACAGTCTATTTCTGAACAACATATATATTTATACCGAAAGTTTGGTTTTTGTTAAATGGAATTGCTTCTGTGTTGTGAATTTGGTATCTAAAACTATCTAAAGTGTATAATTTATATTGCTAATACAGTGTTTTGTTAAGAATCTTTATTGCGTTGAGTTTTCAAGAATGGACATGGACATCGATGGTAGTTTCAGCCTGGAATCTGCACTGGAGAGGTTCATTGCGCGTTGCCCGAAGCTCGAATCGTCTCCAAAGTTTGATTTGCTTACGAAAAAGGTAATCTTTTAACTTCAATTTGCCCAGTTTTGGTTTGGTTTGGTTGGTTGGTTGCTGAGAATATTAAAGAAGATAAATTTGTTGTTGGGTTTGTTTATTGAATGAATTGGATGTTGATTTAGGGTTAAAGGATGTTACTTTGGAAATTTATTTACTTTTGGGCATTTGGGTTTATGCAGAGAGACGCAGTGACTGAAGATGAAGTGGTGAAAGCACTAGTTGGTGTGCTCCTGCATCCAGATTATACAGTAGCATTGATTGGATGCTTTCGTCCAATAGTGCAGAAGATCGTTGGGGAAGCTGTGAAGTTGCTTCGGCATGTGCCCAATTTGAGGTCTAATTCCGAAAGAGGAGTTGTAAATATTGGGGAAAATACGGGGTTTAGTGAAGATGAGGATGTCATTGAGTTCTATAAGGGAGCTGGGAGGGGTCTGGATCTTCATGAGCTTGCTTGTTTAGCCTTCTGCCGTGCCCTTGAGTTGGCTCCTTTCTTGTGGGGGTAGGTTAATTTCTTCCATGTGTTGCGTCCATTTTATATAGAATCCGTGTGCAATGCAATGTATACGTACTTGTGGTGATCATGAATGGGAGTGCGAAATGAGCCAATGTGGATGGGGTGACTATTTAAGTTCCTCCTTAATTTTGTCTCCCATTCACTCTATTTATGAGCGTTTTAGGGTTCCCGGGATGGACTAGAGGTAGAGACAAAGTTGAGGAGATTTTGGATACTTTGCATGTAGAGAGTAGTGTTATTATTGTGCTTACTTGCTTTTGGGATTTCTTACATTTCCCGTGTTGTGAGTAATCCATTTGCACGTTTTTTAATCGTGGGAAACAGATTAATGTTCAA
Source organism: Spiraea crenata (assembly GCA_033992175.1). Taxonomy (NCBI): domain Eukaryota; kingdom Viridiplantae; phylum Streptophyta; class Magnoliopsida; order Rosales; family Rosaceae; genus Spiraea; species Spiraea crenata. The sequence goes on along the minus strand of JAVBHV010000072.1, from coordinate 1,492,093 downwards.
TATCTCAGATGCTATATAAATGTCAAATGAATTGTAGGTTAAAGTGAGAGTAGCACTGGTCGCTTTCAATTAGAGATAATCTTTATAGATGAAGTATGCATTAGTTACTACTGTGTTCTCTTATTGACTAAGTATGCTCATCTTCATCTCTCTTGCTTTGCTTGTAGTCATGAGTCATTACCAGGGCTTTGCTAGGTGTTGTGGTTCCTTTTTTGTTTTTGACTTGCCGTTTGCCCTTTTTGCAGGTCTATAGTAGGTTATTTTGAAGTTGCTCCACCTCCATTTCAACGCATTTTGATGGGACTAAAACTTTCCGATCTCTCTGCGAAGGTTCGTAAGTTTTGTTTCCAGTTACAAAAGTTTTTATATATTGTTGGTTGTTGGCTGCTGGCAAGTTCTTTGTCTGCTGATTGTTGTTAGAGGGTCAATGAAATAAAAAGATAGTGCTTTTCTCCTAGGAGCTACGTTTACTTCACATATTGGTAATTTCTATTGTGTGACCTTTGCTCATCCCAAAAGTCATGCTTAATTTCATTCCCCTGAAAACTGAGAGGAGAATTTATATTTCCACACCTTTTAGGTTCTGCTATCTTTCGGCCACTATTTTACTGTGGTAGTTGGAACTGGTAGAGGCAAAGCAGAAAGTAACAGAAATAATTTCTCATTGGTAATAAACAAGACAGGCAAAATTTCCGCGGTTGAAACTTGGACGCTGGTGGAATGTGGTAAAAAAGTTGTTCACAACACACCATAAGTGATTTCCTCACTTGTCATATGGATATCCTAGCTGCAACTGTTAGCATTGCCTCTGGGTCATATATCCATTCTTGTGAGCTAGAATTTTTTTTTTTCCCGAGTGTTCTATGCTAGGACTACAAGTTCTTGTCATCACAGTGGTTGTGGTATCAGTTCTTACGTCGAATAAATCTTTATTCTTGTTGACCCGTCGTATTTGTGAGCTTCACATTCTACTGGTTTCCTTTGTTGAAAACAGTTTATATTTGATTTTTTCAGGTTGGAACTACAGTATTGCTTGTCGTAAGGGTGTCCTACCGCCTGCTCTTAGTGAAATATGAGTTTTTCGCTAAACTTAACAAGTGGTCCTGTTTCTTGAACCTTGTTGAGCAATGCTCAAGTCTGGACCGATGCAAATCAGATACTGTGGATGTCATCACAGACATAAGATGGTGCGGGCTACAGATAATTTCCCTTATTCTTAAGTTAAGCTGTAAAGCAACTGAGAACTTGGGTATTACAGCTGAGGACGCACTCTTATGCTTATTGCGGTTGGTCTTTATTACTCCTTTTAAAAAGTTGTATTGACAAATGTAATGATTTTGTGGTATTTGTGCCAATGTTTATTTTAATATTTTTATTTCAGATGGGAGGAATTCTGTGAGGATGTATCATTAGAGAGCAATGGCTGGTACACTGAATCATCCCAAGTGAAGGGAAGCAATATTTACTGTCAGAAAAGTCATTTGCAGTCTTGTGGCCATAATTTCACGTCCACTACTTCAGAACGATGTTATGAGGACGAGCCACTAAATAAGCTTCAAAGGTGCGCTAATTGAATTGGACATCAGTTGGTGATCCATTTTTTGTGACATCAGCTGGGAAAGAAAGTTTAGAGATGATGCTATTAGCTGTGAATCAAAAGTGGCCTGTTCTTCTGTATGGTCCCACCGGTAGCGGGAAATCTGCTCTCATTAGCAAATTGTCCCTGGACAGCAACAATCAAGTTCTATCAATTCACATGGATGACCAAATTGATGGTAGAACATTAGTTGGAAGTTACGTTTGTACGGAAAAACCTGGTGAATTTAGATGGCAGCCAGGGTCACTTACCCAGGCTGTTTCTAATGGGTATTGGGTTGTCTTTGAAGATTTTGACAAAGCCTCTTCTGATGTGCGCTCTGTTATATTACCTTTACTGGAGGGTGTAAACCTGTTTGCAACTGGCCATGGACAAGACATTAGGGTGGCAGAAAGTTTTCGAATCTTTGCCACAATTTCAACTTCTAAGCTTGATGCCTCTTGCATTGCTGACAGCGGAAACTCGCTCTCCCTTTTCTTTAGAGTGAAGGTTTCACCTTCTAGTAATGAGGACTTGCAGAACATAGTGAAAGCACGGCATCCAAAGTTAGGGCCTCTTGCTCCGAAACTCACAAGAACATTTGAAAGTATTAACTCTGCTGCATCACATCAAACCGGTGGATTTCAATCTGGAAATTCTGCATCTGTTGGATATCCAAGCAGATTTTCCTTAAGGGATCTCCTCAAATGGTGCAAGCGTATAGAAGGTCTGGGTGTTGAATTTAAGGAAGATAACCTGTCACTTTCTGTGTGTAATTGTATCTATCAGGAAGCGGTTGACATATTTGCAGCCTTCTCGACTTCTGTGAAGAACCGATTTGCTTTAATGCAAGATATCGCCAGGTTGTGGGAAGTGCCATTAACTGTTACAGAGAATGACTTGCTTCCCCCAAATAAGCCTACAATCCAGAAAATAACGAAGTCAGGTTTTTCTTGTGTCTCTGTAACAAATGGATCATTTATTGATGGGCAAGCAACTGGGATAAAATCCGTGAGTGATGAGTTCACACACCTAAAAGTTGGTCGAGCTTCCCTCCCTCTCGTTCAAACCTTTTTGCCTTGCAAGGAAAAAACTTTTGTTGATATCCGTAGTTCGATTTACTTGCTAGAAAGAATTGCTTCATCTGTACAGTGGAACGAGCCTGTTCTCTTGGTTGGTGAAACTGGGACTGGAAAGACTACACTTGTACAGGATCTGGCTATGAGGCTTGGACAGAAGATAACAGTTTTGAACTTAAGTCAGCAAAGTGATGTTGCTGATTTATTAGGGGGATATAAGCCTATCAACTCAAATACTATATATCGTTCCTTGTATGATGAGTTTTGTGAACTATTCTCTGAGGCATGGGGTAACAATCGTAATCCTATATTTGTGGAGACATTAAATAAGGCTTTTAAGAAGGAGAATTGGGAAAAGTTACTAAAAGGATTTGAGATTGGTGTCAGAACATTTTTCCAGAAAGTTGAAGAGGGGAGATCTGGCAAAAAGCGAAAGAAAGCTCCACTTGAGGAAATAGCCTGGGAGAAGTTTAAAGTGAAACTAGAAAATGCCAGTGCACAAGGAATGATATTTTCGTTTGTGGAAGGAGCTTTTGTAAGTGCTCTAAGAAATGGCGAGTGGATTTTACTTGATGAGGTGAATTTGGCCCCTCCGGAGACCTTGCAGAGGGTTATCAGTGTGCTTGAAGGAGAGCATGGATCACTTTGTTTAGCAGAGAGAGGGGATACTCATTATATCGATCGACATCCTAACTTCCGTTTATTTGCTTGTATGAATCCTGCGACTGACGCTGGAAAGAGAGATTTACCCTTTTCTCTAAGGAGCAGATTTACAGAGTATTTTGTTGATGATATATTTGATGATGGAGATCTGAGTCTATTTGTTCGTAAATTTTTGGGTGACCGAAGTTCAGATGTGCAATTAGTAAATAATATTGTGTCTTTTTACAGAATGGCCAAGAAGCTATCTGAGGAAAAGCTGCAAGATGGAGCTAATCAAAAGCCACAATATAGTTTAAGGTCTCTATACCGTGCCCTAGAATACACAAGGGAGGCAGAAAAAGAATTAGACTTTGGATTTGCAAAAGCAATATATGATGGGTTCTGTATGTTCTTTCTCACTTTGTTGGATAGCAGTAGTGCTTTGGTTATGGAAGAAACGATCTTGAAGTATTTGCTTGGTGGAAAAATTCCAAAGGAGGTATCTTATTCCAAGTACTTAAGCAACTCAATCATTCAAGGGAGCTCTGATAATGGTATAAGGTATACCGTAACTGAAAGTGTTGAGAAACGTCTCAGGAATTTGGCTCGTGCTATTTGGATAAAGAAGTACCCTGTTCTGTTGCAAGGACCTACATCCAGTGGCAAAACTAGCCTTGTTCAGCATCTTGCTGCACTAACAGGTCATGAATTTGTCCGAATAAATAATCACGAGCATACCGATTTGCAGGAATATCTTGGTTCCTATATAACCGATGCTTCTGGGAAGCTTGTCTTCCATGAAGGTGTATTGGTGAAGGCTGTGCGAAATGGTTGTTGGATAGTATTGGATGAGCTTAACTTGGCTCCATCTGATGTGCTGGAAGCACTGAACCGATTACTGGATGATAATAGGGAGCTTTTTGTGCCCGAGTTACAGGAAACTATTCACGCGCATAAGAATTTTATGCTTTTTGCCACTCAGAATCCACCTGGTTTTTATGGTGGGCGTAAAATGCTGTCTCGAGCTTTCCGCAATCGTTTTGTAGAGATCCATGTTGAAGAAATTCCTGAAACTGAGTTGAGTACAATCTTATTAGAGCGGCGGCCTGGACTTTCAAAGAAAATGGCTAAGAGAATGATCACGGTGATGAAGGAATTGCAATTGAACAGGCAGATGAGCAAAGTATTTGCTGGGAAACATGGGTTTATTACTCCACGTGACCTGTTCCGCTGGGCAGATCGTTTCATAGAGCTTGGGGGCGGCTCTGAGGTGGATCTGGCCCGAGATGGTTATTATCTTCTGGCAGAGAGGCTCCGGGATGAAGATGAAAAATTTGTAGTTAAAGAAGTCTTGGAGAAAAATTTCCGTGTTAAACTTGTTGAAGACAACTTGTACTTTGAAGGACCTGTTCCCAACTTGGCTGATGGTGTGGAAGTTCCTAAGAGTCTTCAAAATGTTAGTTGGACTAAAAGCATGCGCAGATTGTACTTCCTAGTGGAGCGTTGCTATAAAGTGCGGGAACCTGTTCTTCTTGTTGGTGAAACAGGGGTTGGGAAAACAACCGTCTGCCAATTGCTTAGTATTCTTTTGGGTTCAAAACTACACATTCTGAACTGTCATCAGTACACCGAAACCTCTGATTTTCTTGGGGGGTTTTATCCTGTTCGGGAGAGGTCAATGTTGACCGCAGATTATAAGACAGCAATTGAACAATTGTTGATGACAGAATCTTATAAGCGGTGCCATCAGAATTTTATTGTCTCTTCTGACATAGGTCAAGCCTCTGGAACATTGTCCTACTTTAAAAGAATGATAAAAGATCACAAACAAGGTCTGGTTTTAAATCCTGATGTTACCAATCAAGATTTGCAAACTTTGGAAGAGATAATACTGAAACTATCTGAGATGCACCAGAAGTGGCAGAAAATGTTTGTATGGCTGGATGGCCCCCTTGTTCAGGCAATGAGGAGTGGTGACCTATTTCTGGTTGATGAGATCTCTTTGGCTGATGATAGTGTACTTGAAAGGTTAAACAGTGTCTTGGAGCCAGAGAGAACACTATCTCTAGCTGAGAAAGGAGGTCCTGATCTGGAGAAAATTGTCGCTCATGAGAGATTCTTTTTGCTTGCTACAATGAATCCTGGTGGTGACTTTGGTAAGAAGGAGCTATCTCCTGCTCTACGTAATCGGTTCACAGAGATATGGGTTCCCCCTGTTGCTGATAAGAGTGAGCTTGAAAGTATTGCCCTTGAGAGGTTGTCCTCCCCATCCATTTTGAATCCTTTGCTGAGTTTTTGGGAGTGGTTCAACAATCTAAAGCCAGGGAGAACGCTTACTGTGAGAGATCTGCTGTCATGGATTGATTTTATTAATGTGACTAGAATCAAGTTAGGACCTGAGCATGCATGCCTTCATGGAGCATTCCTTGTTTTGCTTGATGGACTGAGTTTAGGGAGTGAAATTTCAAGGGCAAACATTGAACAGCTAAGGGAGCAATGTTTGTCCTTCCTTTTAAAGAAATTGAAGGTCTGTTTGCTTTCCTTTTTAGTAGTTCTTGTCTGGTGAATATGTAAGTTTGTAGTCTGGTTTTTAGTCTCCTTTGATGCCTGGTACAAATATGGGCACCATTACTCTTTTTTTACTGTCAATTTAAAAGTTGTATGTTTTCCTGTCATAGGAGAACAATCCTGAATTTGAGTACAGAGGTGATCTTGAAACAGCTGAAGGTGATTCATGCAGTGATAGCATGCAGTGTGACAATATTTTTGGGTTGGATCCGTTCTACATAGAAAAAGGTAATGAAGTGATGCATCATGCTTTCCCTCTGCTTTATTATTTTGATGTAGGCATTATGTGAAGCTCCTTTCATCTCTTCCCCCACTCCATGATTTGCTATACTGGATCTTAAACTATTAAATTTGCTTGATACTTTAGTCTTCAGTTTTAAACATTGTCTTCTTCCCATGGTATATGATAGGTTCTGAAAGTTATGATTCTGAAGGGTTTGAGATTTTGGCACCAACCACCAGGAGAAATGTATTGAGGGTACTGCGAGCTATGCAGCTTCCCAAACCTGGTATGCCATTTTAAATATCAGTGCCTCTTCCAGATGTTTTCTTGGTATTAAGTCTTTTTTTTGATACTGTAAACTACTACTTCTCTAACATTTTTAATTGAATTATGGTTTCCAGTTCTATTGGAAGGGAGTCCTGGTGTTGGGAAAACTAGTTTAATTGTTGCATTGGCCAAGTTTTCCGGTCACAAAGTTATTAGGATAAACTTGTCTGAGCAGGTCAGTAATATTTTTGTGGTGTCTTGTAATATCTGTATGTAGGGTGTATATTGTATAGAAATAAGTTGTTACTCTTTTTCTCTATTTCTGGGATCATTTTTATGCTTCTGGTGCAGACTGATATGATGGACTTGCTGGGTTCAGACCTACCTGTTGAAAGCGAGGAGGCAATGAAGTTTGCCTGGTCGGATGGGATTCTATTGCAGGTTAACACACCTTATCTTCAAACTCTGATATTTGTGTTTATGGCATGTGTTTGCCTTCCTCTCATTTGTTCTCTTGCTTGTTCAACTCTTGCAGGCTTTAAAAGAAGGTTCTTGGGTTTTGCTTGATGAACTAAATCTGGCTCCACAATCTGTATTAGAGGCATTTTTACGACCCTTTTTGTTTCTCAGTGCAATTATGGTCGCATAATTTCTTGTTTATGTTATTTATGCTCCACCCCTTGACATTGTGGTTAATGGGGAATTGATCCTTATTAGGGTTTGAATGCTATTCTGGATCATCGAGCCGAAGTCTTCATTCCGGAGTTGGGGTTTACTTTTAAGTGCCCTTCATCGTTCAGAATATTTGCTTGTCAAAACCCTTCTTATCAAGGTGGTGGGAGAAAAGGCCTTCCAAAGTCTTTTCTCAACCGTTTCACAAAGGTAGTTGCTTGCCTTTTGTTGGCACTGTGGAGTTAATTTTATGAACCTGATTTCATTATTTAAAGCTGACAGTAGGTAGCAGTATGAGTGATCTATCTCTCTATAACAGGTTTATGTGGACGAGTTGGTTGAGGATGACTACCATTTTATCTGTAGTTCACTTTATCCAGCGATCTCTAAACCGCTGCTTTCCAAGCTGATTTTGTTTAATAAACGGTTGTATGAAGACACCATGGTTTATCGCAAATTTGCTCTAGATGGGTCTCCTTGGGAGTTCAATCTACGAGATGTGATTCGATCATGCCAAATCATACAAGGTCTGAACTACTTGTTTTCATTTTTTATTTTTTATTTTTTCCGCTTTATGTATCTTAGTTTATATAATGCTGCTGTTTTTTAATAATATTTTGTCTTCAATGAAGATGCACCCTTGAAGTCCAAAGATTATTGCTTCCTGGACATTGTCTATGTTCAAAGGATGCGTACAGCATCAGACCGCAGAAAAGTCCTACACCTATATGAGCAGGTTTTTGATACGAAACCATCTATAAATCCTTACCCACGAGTTCAGCTGAGTTCTAGATACTTAGTGGTTGGAAATACTGCCATAAGGAGGAACTGTTTGCAGTCATCTAAACTTCCCAGCAGCACACTGAAAGTTTTGCCTGGAATTTGTCAAAGCTTGGAAGCTATTGCACAATGTGTAGAGCGTCAATGGATGTCTATCCTGATTGGTCCAGCATCATCTGGGAAGACTTCATTGGTCAGGTTGTTGGCCCAGCTCACTGGAAATGTGCTGAATGAATTACATCTTTCGTCTGGGACTGACATATCTGAAATACTTGGATGTTTTGAGCAATATAATGCATTACGAAACCTTCGCTCAGTTATTGCTCAGGTTGAGTCCTATGTTAAAGGTTATTGCAGTCTGCAATTGGAGTTGTCAAAGGAAACATTTTTACTTGAAAAGAACGGTCTTATTACCAGATGGTTTGATTTCTTATCAAGCGTAGATTATGATTCTACTACTTTGGAGGATAGAGAGAGTTTTTCCTGTACTCTTACATTGTTGATTGAGATCGTTGAACATCTACAGTCAGTTTTGGAGGAGAACATTTTATGTGTACCGTGGTCTAGGAAAGAACTTGATGACATTACACAGAAAATTTTCAAGTTGCAAGAAGGTTATGAAAAAGGTCCGTTTTCAGCCAAGTTTGAATGGGTTACGGGACTATTGATAAAGGCTGTAGAACGTGGAGAATGGATTGTTCTAGAGAACGCGAATTGTTGTAATCCCACGGTATGGAAAACCTTTCTCTGTCTATGGCTTATCTATTATGTAACAATCCTGTTATTATGGTGCTTGCTTTCCACTGAACATGGTACTCATTAGTGTTAGTAGATTATTTAAATTCTTTTGCAAATGTTTTTTTTTTTTTGTTATGTGTTTTTAGGTACTTGATAGGATCAACTCTTTGGTCGAGCCATCTGGATCAATTACAGTTAATGAGCGTGGCATTGTGGACGGAAAATCAGTTGTACTCCAACCTCATTCTAATTTTCGAATATTTCTCACAGTTAACCCAAGGTATGGTGAAGTATCCCGAGCAATGAGGAATAGAGGAGTTGAGATATTTTTGATGCAGCCACATTGGCTACTAGATGAGAGTAGCAGATACAGTCATGAGAAGATTGAACTAAATGATGCAAAAAGATTCCTTGTGCTATCAGGTATTCCATTTGCTATACTGGTGGGCTCCATGGCCAAATCACATATCTATGCTGTAGGAGAAGCATTACGTTTTGGTGTTTCCATCACATATCTTGAGCTTACTCGGTGGGTTCAGTTGTTCAAAAAATTTCTTGAGATTGGTAATCAGCCTCTGTGGAGCCTTCAAACAAGTTGGGAGCATATATACGGTAGTACATTGGGTGAGGCTTTTGGAGGAGACGTTATTAGTCATGTGAAATGCACATATTTATCAGTGGTTGAACTGTGTGCAACTGGCTCGTCACTGCGTCCTTCTTTGTATCTGCCTGGGGCATGGCCTACGCCATTGAAGCTGAGGGACATTGTGTGGCACTCGAAAGAAGCTCGAGCGAGGGTTAATTGTATGTACGTCGAATTCCTGGGAGCTAAGTATGCATCTTATGAACTACAACTTGCAAAGAGTAGGTGCTATATGTCCCAGGATGCGACCTCTGATGGCTATCTAGTTTCTAACATGAAGATGTCCAATGAAAATAGGGGTCAGATGAGTTCTCCTTATTTGACTTTAAAATCCAGGGAGGATGATGAAGTTTATAAGGCATTGCCCAAGGTTGGGAAAAAGCTGTTGTTTGCTGCCAAATGGGCCATTGAACAAGCTACTGAAAGTGATCTAGAGTTGTACCTAAGCAGGCTCAATTGGTGGTTTCAATCTCGGTTACAGTGCTTCTGTCAATTATTTGAATCTTTTGTGAAATCAGTTAGACAAAGTATGGGGCATCCTATGTGGAAATACATGTCGAAAAAACACCATAACCTTACATCTCTTCACAAAGTGGATTTTGAGAAGCAGCTGATGCCTATGCTATCATTTGAGTTGGTTGATATGATTAATTCGAATGACAGGTCCAATTCTACTAAGGTTGTCCACAATTCTATGAATTGTGTAATGGCACTAATTCTAACTTATCAACAGTGGAATTGTGAGGATAACCATGCTTCTGGGAAATTCAAAGAAGTGTTAACCTCTTTGCGGAATTTGGAGGAGATATTCATTCATAAGTTGGAGGAGGAGGAATTCATTGAATCTCCATCTTTTGATGCACAAATTCATTTGTACACTGATGTCCTTGAAGATCATGCATTGTTTTGGGAAGCTTTGGTGTCATCCGACCATGAACTGTCACTGATTAATTGGGTTATGTTGTTGAAGAAAGCTGAAAAGTTGAAGGTTGTCTGCCCAGAAGCAGTAGATAATTTGCTGGTACGTTAATCAGCAATTGCTGGTTTTCCTTTCCTGTTACGTACTCAGTACTCTGATCTTGATCTTGATTCCGTCTTTTTTTTCATCTTTTTATGTTTTGCAGAAGGAGAGCAAGAATCTTGAGAAATCTTGGGGCTTGCACTCAGAGAAGTCCTTGCTCTGGGTTCATGGTGGTCACCCAAATTTGCCTTCTTCTACTGAAATATTTGAAAAGCAGCTTCAGATCTTGGAACTTTGTGAGTCAGTCTGGCCAACAAGAACAAGATTTTCAGTCCATGGTAGGATATTCTCATTTTCTGTTTCTGTGGTTAACCCTTGGCCTTTTAGTTAGTATAAAACTGTCTTCTTTGATTTCTGTTTCAGTGAACGATCCTGTGGTTGGAGTTGCATCGTTAAGTTCGGATCTCCGGTCCCTTGTGTTGGAAGGTAGGATCTTAACATAATTGGTTCACTCATCCGAGATGGTTTCTGGATATGCCGTTACAATTATTGTGATATTTGGTCGTTCATGTAGGTGTTTCCATGTCATCATGTATCACCCCCAAATCCGATCATCCTGAGGATGACGAAGAGGTTGTCCAGCAACTGGACAGCATTTATCAGGTGGGTGGCTTTTATGTTTTCACAATCATCATTGTGAATGTGCCAATCACGAGTTAATGGAATGCATTTATGCGTTTATTTTTCACAGAAGCTTTCACAAATGGTTGTTAAAGAAAGAATGAAATTGGAGGAGAGGTCACCATTGAACAGGCCCTTTTCTGGAGTGAACACACCCATTTGTTGTTCGTTTTGGACTGAGGCATTAGGTCATACATCTGGGTACAATTGTTGGTTGGACATATATACCCTGGTTGATAATACAAGCTTTGCCCTTGATATGAAGTTACTTCAGGAACTGTCATCTGTCATTCTGGTTAATACCGAAAATTTACAGCTGGTAAGATCATCTGGATTGTTGTATTCTGAACTCAGGAAGAATTTTCTTTTATAAATCACTTTCCTAATAGTGCTTGCTGTAAGTACACCTTCAGTTTTAGTCACTTCTAATAGGATGCACTGATATTTTATTTTTGGCATTTAACTCTTTGTAGCAGCACTAAAAGTTTCTAATATGCTACTGTAATACTTTTGGTGATTGTTTTTGTTTTTGTAGATTAGTACATGTCGTTGTTCCTGGTGTGTTGTTATGCTATTTTCCTCATTAGTGAAAGTAGGTCTCTTTCCCCAAATATATTAATTAATATTTCTTCTCTTTGAATGACAGGCCCTAGCCAAATTATCTAATGATCTGAAGTATGCGTTGACATTCTCATTGAACAATTCATCTAGACCTCCGCAGATGTTTTTCCCCCATCAAAAGATGTTGTGGATTCTGGATATGTGGAGTTCAGTTGATGCAGGTCAATGAAACTTCCTGTTGAATTGTTTTACCTATGCTGTCACTTTTCATGAGTATGCTTATGTTTTCCCTTGTGTTGCAGTCAAAACAAAGTTTTCCAGCTTTGTACTTGAGATGTGGTTCAGGTGGCATCAATCCTTGTGGATATTTCACCCTCTTTCTCTGAAGGTACTGGTACCATCTTAAGTTGTCTACTTTTTGCAGTAGCAAATTTGTTTTTTATTGACCCATTTTTTGGTTCCGGGAATTGCATACAGAGCTTCTCAAGCACTGCTGGTCATGGTCCTGACTTTCTTTTTCAGCCTGTGGTAACAGCAACAGTCCTCCAAATACTGTAAGAAATAATTTTTTTTTTTCCCTATTTTATGTATATATACTGATTATTATATAAGGGGAGGGAGGGAGGGAGGGAGGGAGGGCAATGTAGAGTTTCTTGATGATTACTGTCTATATTTTTGATCTAAATGTTTGTTAAACTTACAGTTTTTGCTAGTTATAAGTCTTACTAATAACTCCCTTTGTTCTAAATTATAGCCATAATGTAATTCCTTGTTTAAAAATAAAAATAGAGATGACTTACATGAAGTTGGCACAATGGTACATGTGTATGTACATATGAAGCTTTCTATTGAATGGTGTTTTTGCATTTGTTTGTTTGTATGTTGAAATTGATATATTGTCTACTTTCATTTGATGTGTCTTTCTCTTCCTCTCTCTGGCTCGAAATTAGGCAAAGTACACCTTCTATTAAGGATTATACTGTGGGTTCTCAGAAGCTTAGAATTGCATCATGCAATCTATGGCGCAGCTCTGTCCCCGGAGCAAATTTACCTTGCTTCCTATTATCTGCTGCTCGGTCTCTGTTCCAGCAGGTACATTAACTTCTGTTGTTGACTAAGCTTTTCAGTATGCATAATAGAAATTTATTCATAAGATGCTCTCCATGCAGATTGTATATGCACATGAGAAATCTTTTGACGCTGAAGACTACAATAACATTAAGTCTATTTTAGAGGTATGTTGTGTCCATCAAATAAATAGTCGAAGGCCGTAAACGATCAATTCTGTGTATTGAATATTGATGGTAGGTAATAGGTATATTACTGATTCATTTTTCACTTTTCTACGTTATTTCCTGGTTGAAAATATGTGGTGTCAGTCTGTTTTTGCATGTGTTTAGTCTGAACATTCAAAATTTCATTGAATCCATTCCCTTCCTGGAAGCCTATCATCTATTCTTTCCAGAACTTCATTATTTGGAGATGGGTCATACCATTTTGTTTTCACTGAATTTCATTAAGGTTTGTAACTTCTCTACCGTATATGGTGAGATGAAGACAGATGATATTATTGAGCGAGGCTAAGTACTGTGCGGAAGAAATAGTCTTCCAAGGATTTCGTTTCTTTTATGATGTCGAATTACAGTGGTCTTTCAAATCTAACAAGATATTGACTGGAATGTTGTGCTTTACTATGGTGACAGCAAGGAAACGGTTTTGTGGGACCTCTTATCTCCAAATCAAGTCATCACGGGCTGAAAGAGTCAGTCGAAAAGTTTATCGTGCCACTGCTTCAATCCCTCTATGATCACTGCTCATCAAAAGGTTATTCTCTCTAATGATTCTTCTGTGCAAACATTTTTAGGTTGTTTGAAACCCTTTCTCACACTGTTTGAAACTGTTCTATCTTATACTTTTAGTTCTTACTGAAGGTATCCATATCCAGTTCCATTTCCAGATTATGATTGTTATTTTATTCAATTCAGAGACGAGCAAATTCTTTGTTTCCTTGTAGTGCTATATGTTGGTTTATAGATTATTTCCAATATTTTTTGTTTACTATGTCAACTTGAATTTTCAGAGATTGGCTTTAATCATGGCTGTGTTTGGTTGCGGCTCGGGGTATTGCGTCTTAAACTATTGCTTTGCTGTGATGATCTGGATCCTGCCATGAAATACAATTGCAAGAATGCACTGATAGCAGAGAAGATATCATTGCTTAAACTTGAAATTCAGGTTTGTTCCTCGAATACATTCTTCCATTCGAAGATATCCTTAATTAAACTTGAAATTCAGGTTTGTTCCTCGAACATATTCTTCTATTCCCATGAATAGTTCGAAATTATTCATGTGCTAATCAGATGCCTTTCACTACTTCCAAAAAAAATAGGCAAGTAGCTGCAAAGCTACAAAAGGGTTTTATATAGGCTTATTCTACTTAATGTTTCATTAACAGTCAAAATTTATTTTGGTAAAGTACTAATAATAAGTAATGTTTATAAATTCATAATGTAGTGACCACTGATTATAATAAACGAATGCTGATATAGTCTAAAGTTATTGATAATGGAGTAATGTTATTTGTACATTTGTAGTATATTGGCCAGTGACCATTCAATATTCTACCCAGTACTTCACCAACGTTCAACCATGTGCAAACTTATTGGTGATCTCAAATGATCACTGAGCTTATTTATTACTGCAAGATTACATATTTTTATTGAATTAAGTACAGTGTAACATCCTTGAATTGCTGTTTCCCGATAGGTTCGGCAAAAATGTGAATATTTGGTAGGGCAGGGCTCTTCAAGATATTCACATGAAACAAGGGCACAGGCATTGAACAAGCTTGAAGGGGAGCACAGAAAAGTGAAGAAAAAGGTAACTGTTTACTTCTTTCTTTTACTTGATCAGTATCGGTGGAGTAATTTTTATCTAAAATCATTTACTTTGCAAAACATGACACTGCTTTTCAGACTAAAAATAAGCCCAAAAAAGGCCTATATAAGTAGCTTCAAAAACTCTATATAAGTAGCTTCAAAAACAGTTATTTGTATTATCAGTTCATGCCTCTGCAGTGAGGTGGGTTATAAGTCTTCTTGAGAAGTTAATGAACATTTTACGGCTTTTAAAAGATTTTTATGACTATTAAGACACTTCAGCAATTAATCAACATTGCTTCACTGTTATGGTCTCTGTAATCCTCAACAGGCTTTGGAAAATGATACCATTTACGAATTTTGGTGATGAAATTTGGTCCGGATATACTATATTTTCAACCGACTGGCCAATTGAAGTGGATGTTTAAAGTAGCAAGTTCTGATTTGAGCTCATCTTCTTTTTATGATAATTTTTTTTTTTGGGTGTTCAGGTCGTGTTCCGCTCTGACTACCAGAAATTTAAGGGCTTAAAGCATGAATGTGATAATTTTCTTGAACGTGTTACATCTAATGCCCTTCGCAAACTCATTACATGGTCAGACATTTTAGTTGGTAGTGCTGATGCCATTAGCTTACAGGAGATTCATGACGAAGGCTCTCACTGGCTGGTATACTTCTACGTGACTTTAATTTGATGCTTGATAATATCATTTTTTTCCTTCTTGTTTTATGCCATCTGCAGTTTTCAGCTTACTGATTGTTAATCATCTGCTTCTTATATTTGTGTCAGAGAATGGCAACCGGATTTATTGAACAACTCTTATCAGATGAGTACCATGAGTACACTGATTTTGTTCAACCAGTTCTGGTTGCATTATATGAAATGAAATTGGGCTTGGCGCTGATTCTGTCAACTATCATGCAAAAATTAATCCTGATGAGAGTTGAGCTGGACAATACAAATAAGATTATGGTATTGCTTAGTTTTATCTTTTAATGTTTGTGCTTTTAGTGGTGCCTTGCTGCTTTAAATGGCTGATAAAAGATCTGGCAGGGAACAATTTGTTCTTTTATGACGTTTCCCCGGAGATCTGCATTCAAGCCCATATCTGTTGACATAAACACTGGCTCCAATGACTTTGCCTATACCTTAGAAATTCCTACGATCTTCAATTTCGAGGATATAAGTCTTCTTGAGAAGTTGATTAATTTTTCCAATGATGGCCTGACCAATAAAATGGTATGTATTTGTCTCTTTGTTTTCCACAGGGTTATTCCAGTTTATCTTCTGGAATGTTTCCCTTCTCTGTTTTTTGGGTATACAAATGAGGACTCAGATTCGTACTGGTTTTGTGATAGGTGTCCAACACAACTCTGCATCGGAACATTCTTGTACGTGTTTCACATTCTCTTGCTAATGCGCGGCTGATGGATAGTGCATCTTTTATGGTTTGTTTTTTTTCCCATGGTCTTTAAAACTTCAGTTGATGAGTTACTGTTGGGATTATTGACATCTAATGATATGTTCTTTTTCTGGTTCTGAATCAGCTCTTGGATAAGATTTTTTGCGAATTTACAAATCGTTGGATGCGTATGAAGATTCAGTCTAGAAACAAACAAGAATATGATTCTCAGCTATACAAGTTTAGGCCTCGTGCATTTAAACTTGAGAGCATAATTGAGCTTGATATATCAGCTCTTGGGAAGTCATTTTCAAATGATAGCTTTTTAGAATGGAAGGAATTTCTTTCGAAGGACGAGCATAGTGAGAGGGTAATGCTTCAGTGCTTTTATTAGAACAAGGTTTATGTACTTGTTCGCTGTTATTGTGTTCTGGTTGTGAATTTCATGTATGCATATGCTCGTGTATATTCCCACTTCTGTTTTTTTTCCCTGCGTTCCTCAATATGAAAAATATTGTCCATCCAGGAGCAAGCTTTGAATGAACAAGAAAATTCGGATGAAGAATGGTACCTTATGGAGGATTCCATCGTGAAGGACGTGGTGAACACTCACAGTTGGTTGTTTGGGTCAAGTAATCTTGTTCTTGCTGTAAGTTGTTTGGCTCAATTTTGTATATGTATATACATACATACATACTATTTGGTGGCTCTGTGCTGTATTTGCTCATTGCTGATTCTTGAGTTAGCATAATACTTTTTTTTTTTCTTTTTTTTTTCTTTTTTTTTTCCTTCTGGTGGAACAAGTTTTGTTTTATTCTGATTTCTGGGCTGTAGTGGCTCACATTATATTTCAGGGGGGACAAGTGAGACATGTGTAGTAGTAGTGTTGGGGACATTGCTTAGTTAAAGCCGAAAACAAAATCTGTCTCTGTTTCATCCTAACTCTCTGGGTGGAGAGCATTTTTCGATCCAATTTGTTTTAGGAAATCTCTCAGATCGAAGATTTGGTAAGGTTCTGTGTTAAGAGAGTCTGACTTTGGGTGGGTGGGGGTGGATTATTGATAAGAAAAGTAAGGAATGGTCCCTCTATGTTATCCTTATATAGCTGCAGACTGTTAGATAGGTAGGAATTGGGGTGATCTGGGAAGTGCTGGTCCTGGTATTTCTTTTGGTTTCTTGGTTCATTTAATTTGTTGTGATTCCTGGTGAAGTGTTGTGTAATTTTATTTTATTTTAGCGTTAAATTGTTCGTTTTCTCAACAACAAAAAAAAACATATATGGTTGGTCACATGCCCCTTTGTTTATATTCTTCCATATGTGTGAGTTTTGGGCCTTTATATATTTCCTAACATTTAGTGTCTTTTCAGCCGGGTGCTTTCCATGTCAATGATCTGGAAAGAAAACTTTCATTCACTGAGTCACATACAATTGGAGTGGAAATGATCAAGGGTAAACTTTGTCTCTGGAGATTCTCCCTTGGGGTGTATTTGTTTTCCTACTATACTGTTGTATGTTTGCTTATACTACTTTGTATTTCCAGGTCTAGGTGGTTCATTTCTTTCCAATTTGGATGCCATACTTGTACCAGAGAATTTGTTTCGTATTTGTCTGGAGCATGAGCGGAAGTTTGTTTCTTCTGACATGTCAGCATACAAGTATAATTTTTATAAGGTGAAGCATTCGCTCCCTAGTATGATTTTATTGTTCTTACGTTCAATTGCATCGTATATTAAATCGTCCCTTATGTTGTAGGATCCAAATGCTCCGAAGATGTATGAAATGGTGAAAGTGCTTACTGCTCTTCAGCAGCAAGTTCGTTTGCTTTTAAATGAATACGAAGATCATTATGAACTTCAGAAAATCTCTGATGTTATTGAAATGCTTTTGAATATTCCACTGAGCACTTCCCTCTCTAAGGTATTGAATTGCCAAATTTCTAATTTGAGCTCTTTGTTGATAACACATGATAATGTGTAACATGTATTGGTCCAACACTACTGTAAAAGGTCAATTTACTGTTCATTATGATTTAGTCTTGGTTTTCAAGCACTTTTTCTCATGAAAACATCTAAAAGTTATCTTAACCACTTATCTATTTTCCCTGTGAAGGCTCTTTCAGGATTACAGTTTCTAATTAACAGGCTCCATTCATTACAAGAAAACGGCCAAAAATTCGCTTTCTCTGGTAAGTGTTCTCATTCTTTAAGCCTTTCTTTTGTGCGGCTTCTGTGTACTTTTCAGTATTTATTTTTTCTATGCCTGTTTATAGATCAAGTGAAGCCTATTTGGGATCTGGTGTTCTTGTGGCAAAAGATGGAGTTGGAGTCGTGGCCTGCCTTGCTTGATGAGGTGCAGGATCAGTTTGAGATTAATGCTGGAAAGGTAAATCAAGGTTACTTGTATTTGTGAAAGTTGTTTCAATAGAGATGCGATTGACTGGGGGAGTCTTCAGACTAGGATAAAAAAGTAGCAACAATAATAAAACCACAGAAAAACAGACAAATGGGTATGTTCATTAAGCGTTGAACAATTCCTTAAGGGAGCTTTGGCTGTGAGTGAGCTTCCAGAGGTGGAAATGTGGGTTCTGAGTCATTTATGTGGGAAGATGATATGTTCTTATGGAACATTTTGTTAGCTCGGTTGGGTTTCATGGAGGGTATCCTGGGAAAGATGGTGGTTCATTAAATATGACTTTTCAAATAAATTGGTGGATATAGATAGAATGCGGGGCAAACACATGAACATATTGAGTTCAGATAATGCACACTGGAGTTGTGGGAGAAAGTCTGTTTCTGGTCTTCTGTATAGGATTCGGTTACAGTAGTCTTTAAGATGGATCTTTTTCTCTTATCTCGCTTGATTCAAGAACCGCTATTAGATAATGTGGTGCTTAGGTACCAAAGCAGCTGAGCACCATATAATAATTTTGTTTACTTATCTATTTGTTTATTTTTGTTTAATTTGATGTTTGTCTTACTATTGTTGCAGCTATGGTTCCCTCTTTATTCCGTTCTAAGACAACGGCTTTCTATTGATGTTGTTGAGTATACACAAAGGCAAGTTGACTTTTTCTCTTGAATGTAGTTGATGCTGCTTTATGTTGAGCGTTATAGTGTGCAGTACTGTTAATTTCGTGACATAAACACAATTTTGCAGTTTGGAGGACTTCATTCGTACATCCAGCATTGGTGAATTTAAAGGACGCCTTAAACTTCTTTTTGCTTTCTTAGGCCAAATAAATTCTGGTATAAGCTTGCAGATTTATTCAAGGTATGATTGTGAAAGTGTTATGTACCTGCACATTCCACTCAGTTATTGGAAGATTAAGTTCCCATATTCTTTTTTTCCTGTTCAATCCTACTGTTGGAAACTCCTCATAATGGTTTCAACCCATGTTGGCAACATGATGCTCAACTATTGTTTTAAGCAGTAATAGATTCCATCCAAAACCATTTTGTTGGATATGGATACTAACTCTCAATAATTTTTGCAGTCACTATGAAAAGGAAAATTTGGAGATTTTGTACAATGCGTTTGGATATTACCTGCAATTCTTGCCTGCGTGAGTTCAAGAAATCTTGCATTGTTTTTCTTCCATCCCTTCTATCTCTCTCTTTGCCCGTCACGATCATTGAGATGTTAATATGTTTTCATTCTAGAATTTTGGCGCACATGGATTCTAGTAGAAGAGACATTGAGAAGGAACTCAAAAACACACTCAGTTTATGTCCGGGGGAGCATCGAGAGAGTTTTCTGGCCATTGAAAACTTCAAAAGGACAAGGCAGAAGTTGAGAATGATTATAGAGAAGTACACGGTAAGTACTTCCTAGTCTTTTTCCCAAACTAAGTGAATGAAGACCTAGAGTTCTTATGAGTCATTCAGCTGGTGTTCCCAGTGCTACACGATGGATTTGATACTAGGTGTAATTCACCAACTTGATCATTTTTCATAAATGAATCTATTCTCCTGATATTAATATGCAAGTCGGCACATATTTTTCAGCACTAAATCTGTTAGGCGAGAGGTGCTGAGGTTACTTTGTGTGGTTCACGGTCAGAACAATGTTAATGATATTATGATTTTTATTTAAGATTAAAAATTCCAATATCATATTCTTGGGTTGATCTTTTCAGTTCAAGGTCATAATATCTGTACCTGATGCTTTCCTTGATATTTGTTCTTCTGATACTCTGTAATATTTTTGTCCAGTAATATCTCTTGTTTGGCTTGCATGTTATCATCAACAAATAGTTAATTGTGATCATTGGCCTTGTGGACTTAGGCCCATATTTTTGTCCTGATTGACCCTTAGGCACAATAACATGCATAGTTGTCTGCTACTCATTTAATTAGAATAGGTAGTAATATTACCCCTTTGTTCTTCTTTGGATAGGTGCTACTGGAACAACCTGTAATTTCTTACCTTGAGCAAGATATGATGGAGAGGGCTAAATCCCAGCTTCAGAAAGTTCAAGAGTTGTTTATGGATAAGGAGAAGCAGAAACCTCGGACGACGGATACTCCTGTTGATTCGACAATGTTGAATTCTAAAGACAAGCAGAAATCTGGGACGACTCCTTCTGACTTGACAGTTTTGAATTCTAAAGACAGGTAAGACTCTTTGTTTAGTTGAATCTTCATTTTGCTTCATTACTTTGTAACATTTCTGAATCCACAACTTGGCATGGTTTTTTTTAAGCAGGTGTCGGTGGTACATTCGTCGGATCAAAGAAGCAAATTCTGCTCTAAAGACGATGGATCTAAAGATTATGGATACTCCTTTTGACTTGACATTGTTCAATTCTGAAGACAGGTAAGACTCTTTGTTTTGTTGAATCTTAACTTTGCTTCATTAGTTTGTAACGGTTCTGAATCCACAACTTGGCTTGATCAATCCTGTGTAGGTGTAAGTGGTACATCCGTTGGATCAAAGAAGCAGATTCTGCTCTAAAGAAAGTACGGGCTGATAGAACACTTGAGTTTGGATATTCACAGTCTAAAGGTGCAGAAAGTCTTTCTTCAATGTTGCAAAACTTTCCAGATTGTCTTTTTTATTTCATTCTTGCATCCTTCTCTTTTTAGTTTACTTTTCAATTATAAAGTCTGCTTCAACATTGCAGGAATCCAAGATTCTCTGTCCCCTTGTTTTGTATACAATGACACATGGAATGCTGTGTGGAACACACTTAAAGGAATATATATGGAAGCAGTGCATTGCTGTAATATGTGGAAGGATGAAAGCAAGAATCGAAAGAAGGAACTGATTGATTCGTTTCAGAATCTTTTAGTGAGCAGTGGGTTGTCAAGAGACATATTTAATCAGGTATGGACATTGGGTATTAAATCTTGTTCTCCAGAGTAAATTCTTCATATATCACCATATCTGACTCTGCTGAGCTCTGTGACTAAAAATGGGCTTTGGGTGAGGAATATGAATGGCAATTATATGTACTCTAATTGTTGTCTGAATGGCTTCTAATAGGATGAAGTTAAATCTTGGTGGTTCGTTCGTCCATCATATGATGTTCAGCATCTTTTGCTGACACAAAGTAGACTGCCCAATGGAGATTCTGATCCTTCTCTTCCGTTGCCTTGTCAAAATCTTGTCACTGAATGGAAGATAGCCAATGAATACTACTTCAGTAGCATAGCTTCTGTGCTCTTTGCTCACAAACAGGTAACTACCAGCTAGATTTTCAAAAGGTAGATCCATTACTTGTCAAATGAATCTTTTAATTTTGGCCTGACCTCTGTGGGCTTTTTTTTTATGTTATTTACTTTGCAGATTGGCAATCCAGACCCTTTTCTTCGCCAGCTAACAGAAATACAAAGAGATCAATATTTAGCTGCTAATAATTTTGCAGAGCAATTGGGGTGCTTGAGGGAATGCATTTCTTATCTGGATAAGTTATATTTACAATCCAACGAGGGAAGTGGTAGTAAGTGTTCTCTCAGTGAAAATCAACATGCCACCCTCAAATGCATGTGGCAACAGAAGGTAACTTGTAATGGTGGAATTTCACTTTTCATTTGACTTATCCTTTTTGTTTGAGATAATGATGATCTTGTCTTTTTTTTTTTTACAGCGACTATTTGATAGTTTGTGTGCCATGATGCATGAAGAGTTGCTGGTGCTAAAGACATTTGATAATATGCATTTGAACAATTGTCAGACTGTTAAGAATGAAGCAAAGGAGTTTCTAGCTTCCATCGAGAAGTTTATTCCAGTCGTGCAGGAATCTAAGGTTTGTTATTTTTTTTTCTGGTTCCTCGTGTGCTCCATATTTATATCCTGATTAGCTGGCTTACTACATCTATGCACGAATGTGTAACAGGAAACTTTGGATAAATACCTTCTCGGTCCTAATAAAGCTATAATTACGCATGGTGGCTCTTCGCGATGCTTTCTTGTCTCTAAGCATATGGAACAATTGGTGTTTCAAAACTTTGAGGTTCTGAAGGATTTTGAGGAACATCTTGCTTTCTATGGGAAGGATGCCGAAAAAAGCTCTGTTAAGGATATCTTGCTTGGTCATATGTTAGATATAATTAAGAAGGTATCACTGGCTTTGTTGTATTTTTTTCGTGTTTTTTATTCAGTAGTTCTGTTTTATATTTTTGGCAGGACGTGACCTTACTTTGTTATTGATAAAATACATACGGATGGCAGAAGATTCTTTAGCTGAGACTCTTGGAATTACTTTTTAGTCTTTGGCTTACATAAACTTTTCAGGGGAGGTCGATGGAAAAGGAGTTCAGTTGGGTGAGGGTTGAGATGAATGTACATGAAGAGGATGAAGTCAATGCTGAATTTTGGGAAGCCCTAAGATCTACATTTGAACATATTGTGAAAGCAATGAAACCAATATGCCCCCAAAGTATTGGCCGTGTCACTGCAGAGAAGTTGGAGCCGATAATGTCCTGGAAAAAAATATTTGACTCATTTGTGGCTAATCTGAGCTTGGACGACTTACGTGATAAGCTTGTGAAAACAATCTCTTATGCAGTGAGTTTTCTCATATCAATACAATTTTGTTTTGCCATATATATATATATATAAGTAATCATAGATCATCTAATGTTCTGTGCTCAGGAAAAAGTGGTGACTCATTGTGGTGGAAATTCTCCTAGTCTTCTTCTCCGGATTGAGGCACATTTTGAGCATCTACATTTGTGTTTGGACGTCTTGTCGAAATTTGGTGATGCTTTAATGAAAGAACTCTTAGCTATGTGCAAAACTGTAAGTTGGTTTATTCTTTCTTTAAATTCATATTCATATATCCTTAATGCAGCTCAGTGGCCTCTCATTCTACTTTGGGGGGCAGGGAATGGGAACGAGGAAATGAAGCTTCATGCAATCTCTCCCCATCCCATTGAACTTTCTTTTCAACGCTTGAAATGGTTTTGAAAACTTTTCTGATTGGTGATTCCTATATCTCAAGGATCTCTGTGTGTCTGCGAATTTTCTCTTTTATTTTCTGTTATCCTTCTGTTTCTCAGCTTTTCTGTCATTAGATTCCTCATCAGGATGTAATCTAATTCTCATATCCCAGGTGTTGTTCCTCTCTTTGCAACCAATACTGCTTGCTACTACCCATACGGAAATAGTCTTTGCCTTCCTCTCTCCACTCTGCCATTAGGGGCTAAAGTTTTGTTTCCCAACAATAACCGTCATGCAGAAGATACAGATGTTTAGGTCATTCATCTGTTACAATGTTATGTTATAATGAATGGATATTGCTAGTTACGAATTCATATTTTTGTAGGACATTCACTTGGTTTGTATAGGAAATTAATCTGTTCTTTTGAGTGATCCTTGAAATTTGTATAACATTGGTTTTTAATATGAATTGCTGTGCAGGTATCTTTAACAACTCATATGCTTGCAAACGTCTTAGCTTTATATTCAAAGGGGTCTGAGATCTCTTCTGAAGAGCAGGAGAACGAAAAAGGTGATAAATCCCAAGGTATAATAGATGGGATAGGACTGGTAGATAATGATGGTGAAGGACTGAAAGATATCAGTGACCAGGTTACCGATCAAAGTCAGCTTGAAACAAATGAGAAGGTAATGATATTGGCACCTTCAAATTTCCGAACACTTTATCATTCTAAGGTTTGATGTTGCTCGTTGTCAGTAGATGTTAAATTTTATTTTGCATGTATCTACAGGCCAGCGAAGAAAAGGATACCCCAGATAAAATCCCAAGTAAAGATGAAGGGGTTCAGGTGGATGAGGATTTTGAAGCTGATGCAGCAAGTGTCAGTGAGGACTCTGAAGAAGATCCAAATGAAGATGATGATGATAATGATGATGACCGTATAGAGTCTGAAATGGGAGAAACTGGAGTTGACGGTGAAACTGTTGATGAGAAACCATGCAATCAGGATGAAGATGAAAATCCTAATAATTCAAGCGAGAAGTATGAATCTGGGATTTCAGTTAAAGATAAGGATGCAAGTTCTAGAGAGCTTAGAGCCAAGGAAGACTCTGATGCTACCACCAATGAACCGGGAGAGCTTGATTTAAATAAACTTGATGAGGAAAATGATGAGATGGAAAGCCAGGATGATCTTAATGATGGAGACAATGCGGAGGACACAAACCTGAATAATCAAGAAGCAGTTGCAGACCCTAAAGGATTAAAGCCTGATGAGTTGAATCAAGATTCCGATGAAGCTATGGACGATCCCGAAACACAGGATGAGCATGCAGAGAATGAAAACCATGAAGAAGAACAAGCATTTTCATCTGATGAATCCATGGGAGAGGCAGAGACAGAGCAAATGGATGCAACTCCTGAAATGGACAACCCAAGTAAGTATGAAGAAGAAAATACTGAGATGAATTCCGAATTAAGGACGGACATGTCCGAACTGGGAGGATCTGAGTCAATGAAGGATGACGAGCCCAACACAGAATCTTCAACACAACCAAAAGGTGACTTGACCTCAACAAACGCAGAAGATGTAGGACCAGAGTCAAACTGGGCAAATAGCAATGACAATCATAATGAGCTTACTCCTGTTAGTGGTTTACCTTCCACAGATACCTCAGATCTCGATATGATGGTTTCTGAGGCATCAAAGGATGGGAGAAATGTTGGTGAGCAACCAAAAAGTGACCTTCCTAGCCAAGAATCTTCATCTAATAGGAAAATCCAACCAAACCCTTACCGTAGTGTTGGGGATTCACTCAAGGAGTGGGAGGAAAGAGTTAAAGTGTCTATTGATCTACAGGATGACGATTCAGATGCACATAATGAGATGCAGAATGAAAATCCAGATGATGACTTTGGATACGTTTCTGAGTATGAGAAGGGGACAGCTCAGGCTTTGGGGCCAGCAACATTGGAGCAGATTGACAAAAATGTAGATGGTAATAAGTGCAATTCCAATGAGGATGAGCTTACAACACCTAAAGAAGACCTCGTTCAGATGGAAATTGAGAAGCAAAAACATGAAACACGGCCTAACAGGAGCAAAAATATCAAAGATAAGATAGAGGATCGGATGCATCTTTCTGGTACAGAGCAATTGCCTGACAAGGAATGTCAAGAAATCCATAGCCATCATGATGATGATCCTGAAAGCATGGTAGAGGATGTGGTCTCTGTCAAGAAGTCCTACTTCGGCGATGACAAATATCATCTCAGTTCTCTTTCTGTAAGTGACGATGACTTGGGGAAAGCACAAGATCCTGGGGAGTTTTCTGATGGTGCTATTGGGAATGCTACTGTTCTCTGGAGAAGATACGAGAACACCACAACAAGATTGTCACAGGAGTTGGCTGAGCAGTTGCGTCTTGTCATGGAGCCTAATTTAGCCAGCAAGCTTGAAGGGGATTATAAGACTGGCAAGCGAATTAATATGAAGAAGGTAGAATGAAATATAATCCCCATTCTGAGACCAAGTCAATTTTTCTAAACATATTTTAACAGGTTTCCTTGTGATTTGAAATTTATTAGGTGATCCCGTACATAGCCAGTCATTATCGGAAAGATAAAATATGGCTGAGACGGACCCGGCCTAACAAACGTGATTATCAAGTTGTCATTGCTGTTGATGATTCTCGTAGCATGTCTGAGAGTTGCTGTGGTGATGCTGCTATTAAAGCTCTGGTCACTGTATGTCGTGGAATGTCCCAACTAGAAATTGGGAACCTGGCTGTTGCAAGCTTTGGAAAGAAAGGTAACATACAATTGCTGCACGACTTCGATCAACCTTTCACGGGAGATGCCGGAATAAAGGTCAGTGCCCTTACAACATCAGTGTCATATTGTACTGAAAAAAATAGCACTGTAGAGGTCATTTGCATATTTGCATAGGAGGGTAGAATATGTGGGATCAGGGTCCTTTGTTTCCATGTTCTATTCAGTAGTGATTCTTTCTCATGGCATATAACATAGAGTGTCTTGTTGTGCAGATGATCTCGAGCTTGTCATTCAAGCAGGAGAATACTATTGCGGATGAACCTGTTGTTGATCTGTTGAAGTATCTGAACAACAAGCTAGATGAAGCAGTTGCAAAAGCACGACTCCCCTCTGGATGGAATCCACTACAGCAGCTCGTTTTGATAATCGCAGATGGCCGGTTCCATGAGAAGGTAAATTTCTTCTTTCTTTAGTGGCAACTGATGTGTTGTTGCTGCTGCTTGTCTTCAGCTTCATTGTTGTTTTCTTTTGACTGAAATGCATCTGTGCAGGAGAACTTGAAGCGATGTGTTAGGGAGGCCTTAGCTAAGAAGCGTATGGTTGCATTTTTGCTTCTTGATAATAACCCACAGGAATCCATCGTGGACCTCATGGTAATCCTCCACACTTTCCTTTAAATGTTGAAATTTTGCATTTCTATTTCTCTTGTTTCGTTTTGTCTAATTTCTGATTTTCTTTTTGCGCTCTTTAGGAAGCATCTTTTGAGGGTGGGAATATTAAGTTTTCGAAGTACATGGACTCTTTTCCCTTCCCATTCTACATTGTACTACGGAACATCGAAGCACTTCCTAGGACTCTTGCTGATTTACTGAGACAGGTAAGCATAATGATGCATGTTTCACTTGACCAAAAATATCCAAGCGTTCTTCATCCGAAATCTCTTTTATCTGAAATCTTCGACTTGTTCTTTGCAGTGGTTTGAGCTTATGCAGCATACAATGGATTAGAAGCATTGGCGCAATCAAATTGAGTGGGACAAAAGGCCATGTTATGGCAGGTCACTGTAATTATCTTGTAATTAAAATTGTACATGGGAAAAGGTTGTACAAGAAAGACACAATTACAATCATCAATGAATATCAAAAAGTTTTCACTTCGGCCTTCTTTTCTTTACAACGAAAGAAAAAATCCAAAATTATTTATTCTTTTAGTATTGTTTGGTCGCCGTGACTTAATTCACGAATACTAACTTTGAACCTGAGATTTGATAATGTTTTAAGTTGGGGCTGCATTTGTGCTTATTTTTCTTAATTAAATTACTCAAACATTTTGAAATCTAACTACACTAGAGTAATATTACTTGATTCAAAGAAAGATACAATTACTTGCATTGTGTGTCATATAAGGTTCTCCACCAAGCATAATTTAAGGATGGTTGTAGTCCAAATAAATTCGATCCCTTAGATTATCCGAAGATTTCTTTTATTAGATAAAATCAGGAAAGTAATTTTCACACATCTATTTTTATATTTTGGATGAACTTGTTAAATTAGAATCTTTCATTAATAGTTCAAATAGACCAGGACAAGGACGTGTGGTAATGGGATGAAGTTATAACTCATAAAATTGCTCAGCAAATTGATTCACGAAAAAGCTCTGCGGCGGTTATTTTCCGACCCTGTCGCCATCCCCTTCTTGATCACTTTTCCTTTGATTTCTTCTCGTTTTTCCTCCGATTTCTTCTTGTTTCGCGTCTTCATCCCAGTTTTGAGTTTGGGATTCGATTTCTCCGTCCTATCTTCCTTTCTTTGATCCTAATTTTATTTGAACAGTGTTCCCACTTTGTTTTTTAGGGTCACCGATTTCACACTTATTCGATCTCCTTCGTCTGTAGACATTAATTGAGTTTTGGTGGTGGTATTTCAAGAATTCGAAGGAATCTTTACGAAAACAAATTTCACAGATCTCAAGACCATCCAATTCTTCCGAATCCCCTTTTCAATTTGGGCTGCTGTATTCTCTTTGTCTTCATTTGTGGAGAGTTCTTTGGGGGTTTTAATGGTTGTGTTAACTGTTTCATAATGAATTGGGAATTTTTAAGTGATGAAGACTGGTCTTATTTCCCTCCCCTAGTACGGTCGCCCAATTGGCGGTTACAGTGATGGTTATTGGAAATTGTCCCCTCTGTTTCTGCGCAAATTTGGGTTTGCACAAGCATGGTCTCATTCAATTATAATCTACTATTTCCTGCATTCATCACGTTCTATCTTGCTTTGCATTTGGTTGGTGTTTCGGATTGATTCTTAGATGATGGAGGCAGTCGTAGAGGCCAGGATTTCAGGCAACCGTGGGCGGTTATTTTCAGTCACCCGGTTGGGGCAGTTAAGTGCTTGCATTTTAAATTTTAATTTTAATTTTTTTAGTTTTGAATTTAAGTTAATTTGAAATTTTCCTTATCCAGTTTTTTAGTTTCCAAACGTGCATTAGGTTTTCACTTTTGAAGTGTTATCTTCTGGGTTTTGTTTGTTGTTGTGTTTTATGATATCGGAACCACCTTTCCTCTTTCCTCATTTTGATAGCCAAAACGCCACGGATATCAGCGATACATTAGTGTCGATTTTTGTTTTCAATTTTGTTTCTCCAACTATAATTTGCCCTAAGTTTTCCTATCTCCAATCTGGCGTTCATACTAGTGAGAGATGAAGTTTTGGAGTTTGATTTTGTTATTGAACCTCTCATCCCTAGAAATTAGAGATCAGTCAGATTTTGTCAAGGTTTTCTCCAGAACCCAACTTTCTATTTCTTCACTTCTTGTTTTCAAGCGTGCATTAGGTTTTCACTTTCGAAGTTTTATCATCTGGGTTTTGTTTGTTGTCATGTTTTATGATTTCGGTTTTCAAACTGTTTGCTTTCAATATTGGTTTTCCAACTATAATTTGCTGGACAACAAGTTTGATTTTCATGGCTAGTCCCTGTTAACGTCCAGACACGATTAAAAGGTTTGTCATTCAATTAGAGGCGGGTTTTAGTTTCCCTCAATCAGAGGCGATTTTTCTTTCCCTCAATCAGAGGCGAGTTCCCAAATTTTAATCTCTCAAATTAGAGGCAAGTTTACAAGAATTGCAGGATGGAGACACGGTAGATGGTTCTAGGTGCTGCTACAGATGGTTGAGACAGTTAGCGCTCGTCGACCTGGCATGACGAATCTCTTGAGCGGTTAGTCGCGGTTATTGCAACAACAGGGGTTTCAGAGCAGTTATGGCCACTATTTCAAATTGGTTTCCAGTTATCAGGTGTTATCAAATTTAATCGTTTTCTCATGTCAATCAGATAAGTATTCTAACTAATCCTTTACTTAAGGAAAATATTAATTGACAGTTACCTGTTTTAGTCTTTTGTGCGGTTTTCTTATTATTTTATTTACATTATCTTATTTCTTTCCTTCAAGCTTAATCATAATGTAGTTTTTTGTTGGTTTACAGATGTGTTTTTCCAATTTGGTTCACCAATACTACTATTAATTTATTTATCCTTTAGACCATTTAAGTCAATGTTCGGTTCTCGATTTTTTTTTGTGATTAATTTTCCTGTTAGTTCTATTTTACTCATTTCTATGTTTCTTGCTGGGTTTTGGTGTGTAGGTGATGATGATTGTTCGAGCTCTTTCATTAGGGATTTGTAAAATAAGAGAATGCGGTTCTATATGTGGCGAGGGATGCTCCTTTGAAGGATTCATTAGTTGGTTGCACTTGTTGGATGCCCTAACTAGAAATTGTTCGAGTTTTAACCCCTTTTTGTAGCTTCAATTAAATGCCATTGTCCTTGATTGTCATCAGGTAGCGGATTTTTAGTAAGACATAGCTTTTATCCTGAGAAAAAATCACGAATTTGTTATCTTTGGACTTTTGGTATTTGTATTTATCGATCATTCCTATTAATAAAGCTACACCTTTCACAAAAAAAAAAAAAAAAGGACGTGTGGTAATGGTAAATGAAAAAAAGGGATGGTAACTTAGCTTCATTAAATACGGGATTGTGGGGCCTACGTACATAAAATAGTGTTTTTCTTTAGGACAAGGACGTGTGGTAAATGAAAAAAAGGAATGGTAACTTAGCTTCATTAATTAGGGATTGTGGGGCGTACGTACATAAAAATAGTGTTTTTCTTAATCTGGAACTGGATAGGATCGCACGTGTCATATACAGTCCTAATCCTCAACCGACACGTGTCAGCTCTTCCTCCTTTTCTCGGCCTTGATCCCAAAATAAAACACCCGCCAATATAACCGGTCACCCATTTCTCCCTAAAAATCCCCCAAAATTATTTCTCTCTGGTTTCTCACTTGACTGCCGCCTCCGACGTCGTTTCGTGTTCATCGGGACCTAGCTTGCTCCGGCGAGCTTCTCCGGCTACCGATGACCTCTTCTCCGGTAAGGTTCTTCAACGAGCTTCCTCCTCCTCCTTCTTGTGCCTGAAAAAAATGCTTTATGTGTTCGGTGCGGTTCTTGTCCGGCCCAAGACCTGGTTCCACAGGAGGAAAAAAACGCTGATTCGTTGATTTTTTATATTTCGATTTTGAGTTTTTGTTATGCGTTTTGTGAAATCTGCATCGGATTTGAAGGCTTTGTTGTTGTACAGCCCGAAAGATAAGGTCTTTTTTGGTTTCCATTTGTAAATTGTGTACAGTTAGGGCCTGTGTAGATCAAAGTTTGTGCCGGATTGAAAGGAGGTTTTCTGGAGGGGATTAGGGTTTGGTTTTCGGGTTGAATTGTGTTTGAATTTGGGGGATTTGAGTCTTTTTTAGAAGGTTGGGTGAAATGAATTTGAGCACTGCAGAGGAAGAATCTGGTAGGGAGATTCTTATCCCAGCTGAAATTGATTGGCAAATGCTTGATAAATCCAAGTTCTTTTTCCTGGGAGCTGCTCTTTTTTCGGGTGTATCGGCCACTCTTTACCCCATTGTGGTGTTGAAAACCAGGCAACAAGTGGCTCAGTCCCAAGTCCCTTGCCTCAAGACTGCATTTTCGATCGTTAGGTATGATGGCTTCAGGGCATTGTATAGAGGGTTTGGGACTTCTCTGATGGGTACAATACCTGCCCGGGCGCTGTACATGACGGCACTTGAGGTCACCAAGAGTAAAGTGGGAACTGCCACCCTTAGGTTAGGATTTTCAGACTCCTATGCGGCCGCCATTGCCAATGCGGCTGCAGGGTTGAGTGCATCAATGGCTGCCCAGCTTGTGTGGACTCCAGTTGACGTTGTGAGTCAAAGGCTGATGGTGCAAGGTGGTGGGAAATCTAACACCAGAGTTCCTAATGCATCTGATTGTAAATATGCTAATGGGATCGATGCATTTAGGAAAATTATGAAGACTGATGGGCCTAGAGGATTGTATAGAGGGTTTGGGATATCAATTTTGACATATGCACCGTCCAATGCAGTGTGGTGGGCATCTTACTCTGTTACTCAAAGGATGGTTTGGGGTGGAGTTGGGTACTATTTTTGTAAGAAAGGTGATGAGTGCAATGAGAAAGGGGTTAACACATACACACCAGATTCTAAAACAGTAATGGCAGTCCAGGGAGTCAGTGCAGCCATGGCGGGCGGAATGTCAGCCCTGATCACAATGCCCCTCGATACGGTTAAGACAAGGCTGCAAGTTTTGGATGGGGAGGATAATGGCCGGCGTGGACCAACAATTGGACAGACTGTTCGAAACTTGGTTAAGGAAGGTGGGTGGACGGCTTGTTACAGAGGATTGGGGCCGCGGTGGGCTTCGATGTCAATCTCTGCAACCACAATGATCACCACCTATGAGTTTCTGAAACGGCTCTCCACAAAGAACCAAGAGGTTTTCACATGATAGGCAGTGGAAAACAAGCATCTGGTCTGCGTCTAATTCTGTTTATTTTCTCTAAAGTTGTGCTTTTTCCTCTTCATGCAACACAAGCAAGGATTTGTTTCTGTTTTTATGTTTCTAATAGCTTGCACGCTTGTTTTATCAAATGTAATGCAGGCTTTTAGGTTATACACATTAACTATGTAATTTCGACTGGATTATGCAGAAGTAGACCTTCTGCTTTATATATAAAATCCTGATTACAGTCACATATATGTCTGGCTTATTTTAAGCTTGTCTGGATTAAATATTGGGATTTCTAGACTACTGTTTGTGTTCTCTCTGCCTACCAAACATTTGCATCCATTTGCACATATATACTATGATATCAACACAATCTCAATACAACACATTCAAATTATTTGATCCTTAATCTCAACGATATCCACTAGTGACTCTGTGAGAGTGTGACTTGGGAATCTTTTCCTTTCTCTTTTTAGTTGTTATTAAGGAGCGCATGCTACTTGGTGGGTGGAAAAACTGTTGGTTGCTGTGGATAAAGTCTATTATTAGATGGTGGGGCTTTTTACCTAACTTTTTAGAGGAGGTGCGAACCGTACTGGGAGGAGTATCTTTTAAGGCTTTAATTTAATCAGTGGGCCATCTTATCCATAATCTATACAAACCAATCTTTTTGTTGCGCAAGCTTAATTACTTAAGAGCGTTTATATGTATACGATGTTCTGAGTTTGTACTTTCTGCTCTAATATTGGTGGTATGAGGGCGGTGAAACCAAAGATTTGTTAAATTTTTAGCAGTTGCAATTTGTAATTGATTAGTCAAATATCTGATGCAATTTATATTCTTGATTCTACCATTGTGACCATAATTTATTTGAAGAATCTTTCGCTGTTGGATCAGATTTGTTTGAACTTGTATCGTGTACATCTGGATTTGTATGATTCTTATGCATGAGCTGGAATTTATTGACGTTTGTGATTTGTATAGCTCTTCATCTGAAATCGATGCGTGGCAAGTGGCTTGTTTTATATCAAAATCAGTAAATCATGCATCATTGTATTTCAAGCTCAACCGTTAATGAATTGAGTACATCACGGAACATATAAGATAGCGTACTCATTCGTGGGAATATCCATATTGTCATTGTCTACATAACACGCCAAACATAAGTTTAAGGTTGGTCCATACGCATCAAAAGCAAGACACGGTGTGGCCCATTTTGTGACTCCTCTGAGGTATAATCCAAGATCAAAAGAACTAGTTGACATGAAAAGGGCAAGTTGCTGGGACCTTGGGTGCTGGCCAGAAGAATCCTTGAAAGAGACACAAGCCAGCCCCGTTCATCTCATCCTAACTTCTCAGGTGTTGGTTATGTGAATAGTTATGTGAGAAGAGCGTTGTATTTATCGGTTAAAAGTACTAATTTTTCTCAAATGAAAATGCAGACTCCAAACTAGAAGTAACGGAATTTTATGTAACATTCAGTCTTCTTACAGACTGACGAAGAAACCAGCAGTTGAAACAATCGTCTTTACAATGAGTAAAAAAGCTGCTCAAATAAAAACCATGTGTGATAACTAGATTGTCAACTGTCTGACGAAAAACTATTGTTTGGCATTTATAGAAGTAAAAGATATTGCAAAAGAGTACTGAGATTCTAAAAGTTACTTGGATAGATAAATGAAAGGAGTCGCAATGAAAATGTTTCAGAGGGAACAAATAGAAGATCTATCACTGCAGTAGCCTGAAATGGAAAACATGTTTAGAAAGACAACTACTAGAAGCAAATCATCAAACCAGAATAGTCTTAAGCAAATCAGGTTTCTAGACAATAAACTTATAAGGACAGTATTTGTCCAACTACTGGATGCTTAATCATTAGTCGGGGCGGGCTCTCTTGTTGCTGCATGAAGGGCATTTGTACTGCTTAATATGTTTTGCTCTTGCAGGGGTTATCTTCACGCACTTCATATGGAACCATGTCTCGCAGAAGTCGCAGAAAATCCAGGGTTCATCTATTGAGGATGGTCCGCCTCCACCACAGGCTCCACATGTCTCTTCACGTTCATCTTCTTCTTCCTCATCCAACCCATCATCTTCATCTTTTTGCAGTACTTCAGAATGTCTTCCTTGAGATTCTGATCCTCGCTGCTGTTTAGTAAAAAAGAAAATAATTTTAATTGTTATTCTTAAATTGTGGGAACAAGGCTCGAATAAGTCAAATACATAAATAGAACCATATCATCTCATTTAGAAACTTCGGTGACTGGCCCACCACTGACTAACAATACCACACAAAAGAAAAGATCTTTACGCTTTAATAGCGGTCATAGGCTACATATATAAGCAACTAGATATAGAGTAAAAGCCAGTAACAGATACGTAAAAACAAGTTCTAACAGCCACCATAGGAAGAAAAGGAAGGGTTGGTCATAGGCTACATATATAAGCAACCAGATATAGAATATAGTCAGTAACAGATACGTCAAAACAATTTCTAACAGCCACCAAAGGAAGAAAACGAAGGGTGAGTTACAGCAACCTCCCCTGCTGGGCACACCTACATATAGACAGTGCCAATTATATGTATTTTCTTAAAAGTTAAAACATAAGTACGCATGGAATGCAATTTTACCGGTTTGGAGTTTGACTTGGATTTGTTGCTACCATGAGTCGAAGATGATTTCTCCTTTACTTGTTTCTTCACAGCACCAGTCACGACTTCAAATATTGTTGGAAGTTCATTAATCATGTTAAACAGTCGCTTCCTGCAGCAGAAAAACAACAGTCGCTTCATTGCGGAACCCCAAAACCTCATGAAATAAGAAAAGGATTCAAATTTAAAACTAAAGGATGGCAACAAAAACAATTTAGAGAGAAAAACCCAATAAAAGTAAATGATATCTAGCAACTTGCATCCCTTTCAGTCTATTTCACTATCTTACTGTAATTTGAAAAGGCAACGAGATATTAAAGCAAGTATATACCTGTCAGCCTTATCAAACCCAAATCTGGCACCAAAGTAGAAGGCAACAGAAACAAGCCACGCATCACTATGAACAGCAACCAAAGATAGCCAGTCTTTTTCTTGCATACCATCTCTTGCAAAATTAATGCCGAGTGCAGGTTCTGGCAGCTCTGGAGGCACTTCTTCGGCAGGTAGGTTGACTTCCCACTGCTCACTAGGAAATCCATACAAGGAAAGATTCTCCTTCTCTGTAAACAGAAAATAGCTCATAAATACTGGTTGAAACAGACAGCAAAAAATAGCCACAAGTAGGAAGTATCAAACGAAAAATGACAGCTGAATGGAAACCATACTAGATACAACTTCAATAGTCAAACAGCTCTTAAAATTATAGAAAGAATCACTGATCAAGCATTATGAAGATTTCACGAGGTCTTGAATATACAGGATCCAAGGCATATAATTGCAATTGATTCAGAGAGAAACCATACAACAACCATTAAAGCAATAATGCAATAAAACTGACAACATAACACACCTATTGTGTCATAACAACAATCATCATAGTCATATTAACTTCAGAAACAGCCATATTCAGGCTCTAAACTACAAAGACAGATAATTCTCCTTTGACTACTGCATGACCAGAAAATATAAACAGAAAAAATATTTTGTTCTGAGTTCTCCATAATCATATTACTTAGCTGGTTTCCATATTTCACAATTACAATAAATTTATGAATACCATGATTTAGAGACACATGCACGCAATCATCTATTGTAATAGCCAATACATTAGATTCCTGACATGTTTCTTATACAAAAATATGTAAGCTTCCTGACATACCCTGAAAGGGTGTAATGGGAGCCTAGTTAAGTTCAAAGTTTGTTAACAGACTTTCCATCTATGGTTTCAAAAAATAGAGGAACAATTTATACAAAGCACACACAAACTACTATAAAAGTAGATGACATATGCGAAGTATATTAATAAAGCATCAACACTTACCAGGATCACACATCTGAAAGAACTTCTCAACATCTGCAATAAAAAACATGAAACATGTCAATCACCCAAAAGTTGAACTACATAGTTAGCTCCTAATGCAGACTGTGCTCCAACAAGTTTTTGTAAATCACTTCAATGGTCAATCTTGAATAAAAAAACTCCCACAGAAACAAAGCACATAGTAAGCAGGAATTTCTTTTTCCATGGATCTCGATTCAACTAATCCCAATATGGTAATCTATTATCTACTACAACAGTATTTAAATCTAGTTCTTTCCATTTCTATTTTCGTATCCCTATGATTTCATTAAGCTTTTTGTTCATGAGAAAACAGTAGCATATTCAAACTCAAACTTCATAATGCTAGCTTCTTCTTTATTGAAACCTGCAAAAGCAATCTATCCCTCAAGTAATTCAGAACAAATTTAACAAAAAATGAAGCCAAAGAACTATAAAAAGGAAAGCATTTCTATTTTGCTCCTCAATTATTTGAAGAAGCAAGTAGAGATTGCATGAACATGTTATGAAGAATGTATTAACCGTTTTGTCAGCTTTCTCCCAGAAGCTAAACATTGGTCAACAGAATTCATTCCCCATTACGAAACTAAGGAAAACATCAAATTCAGAAACATGTTCTACTAATCAAGTAGATGCCATAGCAGAACAACAATATAACGACTTTTCAATCAACTAATCAAGTTAAACATCTAATACAGAGTAAAGAGACCAAATGAATTTGGCAACAAAGCATAAAACAAAGATAACAACCCTACATGAATGACCAATTGAGCTTCTGATATCGTGAAATTTGTCGAAAAACTAAACATTAAAGCAGAAAAAGAACGGAAAGCTCCAAAGTTAAATGCATAGAAGCCTACGGACCAAAAATGAAGGGCGAAATTCCCATCAGAAATGGACTTATAAGCACTCAATTTACTCACTTCAATCCCTAATTTTCCCAGGACTTTCTGGGAAACCAAACAGAAAATAGAAATGAGCCGAACCCTATTCAAAATCGGAAACAAAACGCATTACTCCCGATCCCAAAACAACATTACACGCCAAAGTTGACAAATTTAAATCCTTTTCTTTCTGGATTTCTCTGAAACCAAGCGCATCAGCTAAAATCAGCAAACTTGAAATTCAAAAAGCACTCTTCAATTCAACAGAGAACCAAATCGACGACCAAAACCCAATACCAATTTCCAAATCTCAAACCAAAAAAACACACCAATGAGCTCGAAACCCCAAATTTCTCATCTGGGTTTCCTCGAAAACCAAATTTGAACCTAAATTCAGCAATTCAAACAAAATTGAAGCAAAAGATTTAGAACCCAAAAGAGAGAAAGATGCGGAGAAAAAGACCAGAAGTGAGGGCTTTAATCATGCCGATTCTGCGGCCCTTGAAATCCCTGAAGACCTCCTCGACTGTGCGAGGATTGTAGAGTTCGGCATCAGCTCCCTTCATTGCTCTCTCTCTTTCTCTTTGTCAAAGACTACCCATGAAAATACCAAGTCAAAAACTTCGGTGTTAAAAGTGTGCGAGGGGGAGAGAATTCACGAAGGTGTTAACAAAAGAGGAGTTTGCAACTTTGGTCCTCAAGTTTAGGTCAACTTTCTCTTTGGTTCCCTAGGTTTTATTGTTCTTTTGTTATTTTCGGCAGAGTATTCGAACTTGAGATATCTAATTATCACTTGACAAATATTTAAAGAAACAACCATCTACAATGTATA
This sequence comes from Spiraea crenata, assembly GCA_033992175.1. Lineage (NCBI taxonomy): Eukaryota > Viridiplantae > Streptophyta > Magnoliopsida > Rosales > Rosaceae > Spiraea > Spiraea crenata. The sequence continues at coordinate 1,454,690 of JAVBHV010000072.1, read as the reverse complement.
TGCGTAAATGATTTTGCAATTTTGTCATTTTGCATTTTTTTTTGTTTGGTGTTCTTCCTTATTGTATTAGGGGTTTTTTTATTTCGAGTTTTTTGAATGAAATTTTTTTGGGTTGGGTTTTTTTTTTTTTTTTTTTTTTTTTTTTTTGTCCGTTTTTGTGTTTTCGTTTTATTTTAGGTAGGATTGTGGGTTTTTTTTTTTTTTTAGATTTTTTTTTCGGTTCTTCCACCTGGTTCACATGTCGGGTGGGTGGTTTTTCCTTCTTTGTTTAGAGCGCCCCTTTGGTACCCAATCTATACCACTACAAAAAAAACACTTCTTTTGCGAGGGCCAAAACTCGTGGGAACTACTGATTTCCCGTTGCAAAAGACTTTTTCCAACGGAAAATCGACGAGATGATTGGTTGCAAAATCATCTGTAGGAAAAGGTTCTTTTCCAACGGACTCGTTGGAAAAAAGTGCTATTTGCAACGAACAGTTGTTTTCGTTGGTAATCTATTTTCAACGACTGAAATGCCTTTTTAACAGTTTTCGTTCGTAGCAAAAAGTATTTCCAAGGGGCTTTCGTTCGTGGCAAAAGTATTTCCAAGGGCATATGCCGTTGAAAAAAAAAATAATATCCAAAAAAAATTGATTAAAAAATCTTGCATCAGAATCTTTTAATTAATAGATAATTGTCCTATGATCATAGAATTATTCCAAATTGTCAAAAATAACATACACAACCTAACACTCAATCTACTAATTACAATCCTAAATTACATAGTGTTTTTGACATCCAATTAGTAGGTTGAAGGCAGACTTCATGTCTTCTTTCTTTATAGCTCCAGCTCCATCATCTCTACCTCTTCTTCAAATAGTGAGAAACTCTATTCACCTACCTGTTATGAATTGTACAGCTGAAAGATCTAAGTTAAAGCAAGAGTAATAATATTTTTCAATAGATTAAATTAGGAATCATAACGCATAATGCAAGATCAACAATGAGAACTATCATCCATATAGATAGGCAAAGTCATATCTCCAAAAGTAAAAAGCAACTTTGTTCTTTGGTGTGACACTTGAAAAACTAATTCATTCACATCTATATACATGGTGTTACATAGGTCATCTTGAATATAACTCCAAGCTGGAAAGTGCATTGTTTAACTTACTTCAAATGTATGTGCCTTTGGAAAAAAACTTATACTGAGTTGATCGAACTTGTCAGTCAAATAATGAAGAAACATACCACAAATATGCAGTTTACATCGTTAGGCTTGTTAGAGTCCCACATTTACAGCAACCTGTCTTAATGCTAAAGATCAATTCCTACATGTATTGCTTCTTGCCAGCTACTAAGAACATCTGCCCTGTACAATATGAATACTACTCACTGGACATTGAGAACCATACAACACAATAAACATGACACAAAAAATAAGGTCCATTACCTGACAATATAGATAAAATGAGTAGTCCTAATCATATAATGCACTATGCCATTCCATAATCACCACTTCACATCTGCTGCACACATTGCTTCCCACGCTGCAATGGCCATTAGAAAGTTGTAAGTTAGAAGGCAATCATAATGTGTTCTGCTTTGACATGTCCCGATTACATTGTAATTAAAGTAGTTTGAATTGGGGCTCTTATTGGAAGGAACTAGATTAACTTGACATGCTGCTCTAATTTCTAAAAAACAGTAATATGCACTTCCACAGAGGATTTATATGAAAAATTGATAGATATGTTTGTAGGATTGTAATGTGATAAAGAGGTAGAGATATATACCATGCTGCTTAAAATAACATACAAGAAGGAAGCAAATAAACAATGATGACCCAGTAACCAAATAGATTAAATAGAATGAAGATCACAACAGGGGAAGTTACAAAAGTGGTTAGCACTATAATTACCTGCAAAAGAGATAGGGTATTAACCTCCACAGCTAGTTGGATATTTGAGAGTTTATTTCTCAACACCCTAGCAAAATCAAAAGAACACCATAAAATATAAGAAGAAACAGTGCACCAATATAAAAGAAAAGAACAGCAAGAAACATACCTGTAAGCCAATACAGGTTCAAACTAATAGCAATCCAGCGTTGAGAAAATAACAATCTAATAAGAGATCATGCAAACTAATCAGTGCAATAGCTAGCCAAAACGAAACTTCACCAAAATTATAATTAAGCTAGCAATAGCCCAGAACTAATATCAAATCCTTACCTTGTTTGCGTAAGCTTAGTCTAAAGATCCCATCCTAAAAATCGAAATATAATAATGGAGTTAGAAATAAGAAATCTCAAAACTGACTCGAAATCTAACAATTGAATAAGAAATTAAAAATCTCAAAACCTACTATCCTAATCTAACAGAAATCTCAAATCATGCATAATAAATTAACAATCTCAAATCCTACATAATAAAAACTACTTGGAAACGGTACCAAGTCAGCGACTCTAATTGTAAATCTTGGCATGTCGATTTGCAAGGAGAACGACAAATTTGGGGGTTGGTGATCGAATATGGAGACGATAGTGGTGCTCAATTTGACGCTCGCGATAGTGATGCGGTGCTAGGATTTGGAGATGGCCACGGTGGTGGGAATCAGGACCATAGATGGTGGGATTTGGAGACTGCGATGCCGATGGCTTTGGTGGGACTTAGAGCATCTCCAGCGGGTGGCAAATCGGACGGGCAATCCGTCGATTGCCCACGGAATCGAACTCGCGCGCGAGAGTTTGCTTCCACCGGGCTCAAATCGGACTCGGGTTGGAGGTCGAGGTCGCTGGCGATGTCGGCGATCGACATCGGACGCCCCCTCGGACTCGGACGCGGACGCCTGACAACGGCGCACTCACGCGTCTTTTTTTTTTTTTTTTTTTTAATTCTGAGTGCGTGCTGACGTCAGCACGCACATATGGGCCGTTGGATTGATCTGCCGAGCAGATCTGGACCATTGATTTGGGGGTCATTTTGTAATTGTTTTATTCTTTGGGTTTGTTTTGTAAATCTGCTTTGGGGTCATTTTCTAATTTTTGGGGTTGTTATGCAATTATTTTTTGGGGTTGCTTTGTAATTATTTTTTAAAAAAATTTCAGAAAAATACCCCAAATTTTATTTTTCCTATAAATACCACAATATTTCTAATATACTATAACAAAAAATTAAACATTGCAAGGAAAAATTGAACACATAAACAAAATGCAATTCCTTGCCATCCAAATTGCCTTCCAAATTGCCTTTGTTGGGTGGAAACAACAAAGGCAATTTGTTGGCCTCCAAATTGACTTAGGGCAATTTCCACAAATTGCCCTTAGACTAAGGCAATCCACCCAAAATGGGTGGAGATGCTCTTAGAGACTTGAAGCGGGGTTTTGGAGACTGCGATGCCGATGGCTTTGCTCGATTTTAACTTACTAACTTTTTATTATTACTTATTATATTTTCCTTGTATTGTTTCCAATCACTATAAAACTATTGTGGGAAATATATACCAATGACAAGTTTCCTGATAGGTGTCTACTGTTTTCGGCTATTTCCAACGAGACAAGAACCCTTTTCTCTGGGCATTGTTTTCGTCGCAAAGCAATATACCTATTTGTGACGGGAAATTTTTTTGGGTCAGAAATAGTGCCTTTTGCGACTGTAATTCGAGGTCGTTCGAAAAGTTTGGTCGCAAATGACTACTTTTGTTGTAGTGCCTCCGTTAGACACTTTAGTGCCTCTCTCCAATTTTCCTTTAACATTGAGGGTATTGCAATATTTTCATTTGGCTGGGCATGGGCAAGATGATAATTTCAAAATTTAGTCTCTTTTTGATTGCAAACTGGATTTAGAATGAATATTGTTCTTGTAAATTTGGTGCTTTGCTAACTTAGAGTAATATATATTATCATGCTTCAATTGATCTTCTAAGTCTTTGCAAATTCATTTAAATTGTAATCAAAATTAACCGCTTTTTCATGATGCATACAATAAAATGCAATATCAAAACAAGAGTAGGTACTTGATGTTATCAAAATAGAAGTAGTCTTCTCTTTTTTAAATGCAGGAGTAGTCTAACTTTGGTATAATTTGGGTACTATTCGGTCTATTTTTTAAAACATTTTGGACTTTATAATTCATATTTTATTAATTAATCTTAAAATACTATAATAGACTCAATTTTAACAACAAATTAGATGGAGACATTAAAGTGTCTAAATAGAGGTATAGATTGGGTACCAAAATGTCCGGTTTTAAACATTGGGTACCAAAGTGTCTTATTTGCCAAACATTGGGTACCATTGAAGGAATTAACCCATGAATTAATCTAAAAAGACTATAATACCCTCAATTTTAATGAAAAATTAGACGGAGGCCCTAAAGTGTCTAACGGCGGAATAGATTGGATACCAAAGTGTCTTATTTGCCAAACATTGGGTATCGTTGGAGGAATTAACCATTTGCATTAAATATATGGCGTTATTACAAGTTTTATTTTGTCACTTTCTTTTTTCGTTTACTTACTGTAAAGTATTAGGTCATTATCTTATGTAAGAATAAAGGGCAAATAATAAGTTTTCAAAGGGTTTCTTGTGGAATACATACATTTAATTCTAAACACTTCAAATCGCTCAAATGGAGTAGGTGAAAAAAGAGATACTTAAGTGACGTTTCTCAATCTACAATTAAAGCAACTCCACCTCTAAACTCTAAATTACCTTTGCCTTAAGGCAATAAAATTGTCTTTGTTGTCTCCACCCCAAAAAGACAATTGGGAGGGCAATTGCATCAACATTTCTCATTGTGTGTTTATTTTTTCACTGTAATGTTTATTTTCTTATTGTAATGTATGAGAAATATTGTGGTATTTATAGGAAAAATGAAATTTAGGGTACTTTTTTGAAATTTTTTTATAAAAAATTAATTACAAAATCAACGGTCCAGACCAGAGGACCCTTTGAATTAACGGCCAAGATCAGCCCACTCAGAATTTTTTAAAAAAAGGTTTTTATCACAAATAGTCATTGATATTGGCAAATGTCGCACAAATGGTTCTCCACCTTTTTTCTGTCAGATTTCATCCTTCACGTTGGTTTGTGTTATCAATGTTAGTCATTCCGTTATATTGCCTCCACTTTTCTATTAAAAAGCTTATTGTGGCAGTCTTGTGGGGCCCATCTATCAAACGAAATGGCACCATGTGGTTTTAAATTAATGGTCAAATAAATAACAAGTAAGAGAATAATTAGAACTCCCCATTTTCTCTCCTACTCCTCTCTCTCTCTCTCTCTCTCTCTCTCTCTCTCTCTCTCTCTCTCTCTCTCTCTCTCCCCCCACCCCAATCCCCACACGTTTTTCTATCTTCTTCTTCATTTCATACCCACCTTCTCCCCCCTCCCACAGAATGAGGCCCTAAATTTAGAGAAAGAAAATATTATAACGTATATGACCAAGGGGGATGGGTTTCCACTGGTTTTGGGTCTAGGGTCTTATAGTCTTAGGATTTTTTTAGGGGTAATTATGTGATGTGTAGGTAGGCTGGAAATGGAATGAATGGGCGTTGAAAGAGGGAAATGAGAGTTCGATATGGGGGTGGCGATCTAGGGTTAGCGGAGGAGGTCTCAGAGCGTCTTTAATTTTTTTTTTAATTTTTTTTGTTGAGAAATAATTTCTTTCAATAATTGTTGATGTTATTGGATGTTTTGAGCCACACAAGACCGCCACATAAGCTTTTTAATAGAAAAATGGAGGCAATATAACGGAATGACTAACACTGATAACACAAACCAATGTGAAGGATGAAATTTGACAGAAAAAAAGGTGGAGAACCATTTGTGATACATTTGCCAATGTCAATGACCGTTTGTGATAAAAAACCTTTAAAAAAGGTGAGTGCGTTGACGTTGGCAAAGGGAAAGGCTGTAGGCGAAGGCGAGATCGATTTCCGCCCACGCCCACGTCCCTGATCAGCTCGCGCTATAGGTTCCTCGCCCTCGCTCGTTGTCGATCCCATCGATCGCCTCAGCGGTGGAGATGCTCTTAGTGTGATGCTATTGACTTTTGTTGGATCTCTATTCCTGGCACTGGATTCGTAAGATTTGTTTAGATCTGTTGAATTGGGTTTCTTTGAATGGTGCTTGATGTTGTATTATTGATGCTCATGGTTTGTGAGTTGTTCCTTGTCAATTACTTGTATTTGCACAAACCCCCTGTGGTATGTTATTTCTTGGCTAGATCTGTTTTTGGATGTGTATCAATGAATTATCCAGTTTGCTAAAAAAAAAAAAAAGTGAAGCTTCTCATTCCTGTCTTTTGGAAAATAAAAACAAAAATAGATTGCAAGATGAATGCTTTGGATGTTGTTTGTGTCAAAATATGGGAGCTTGAGATGTGCACAGTAGATGATGATGTGGAAGCGGGGGCTTCCACGGGGGGTGAGTTGATGTGGCTTCGGGGAAGCCGAGTGCGTGATGCGTCTTCTAGAAAGGTTAAACTCTCTTTTCTTGACCTATAAGAAAGCCAAGGGTTAAGCTCGGAGCTGTGGTGCCGGCCAAAGGGGCTTCGATGCTTAAGTCAGTAAGAGTGATTGGTGAATAGTAAAAGTAAATAGTGTAGATTAGTTACCTTTGACCCTTGGGGGTAGACTTTCTTTTATAGAGGTGGTGAAGAGATCACATTCTTCTTTTGTCCAATGTGGGATAAGGAATACCCACGGGGTATTTCTTCGTGACTTTGGGTCTTCGTGTAGGGCCCACCTCTCGTCGTACGGAGGAGGTCCGCAGTTCTATACGAAGATCGCTGCGAGGTGGTTCCATGAGGTGTGTTCGATTTGTCGCGCGACGTCTCGTGTGGGGGCCACAAACCTCGTAACGCGTGCCCATGGGACTCACGGGATTACCCATGGGGTATTGGATTGTTCCTACCATGTGGCATGCGGGTCCCAAGAGTGATAGGTTGCTTTTTTGCCGCATGGCGCTTGGTTGTCAATCTTATATGTCATAGGTGGGGTATGGTATAAACAGAAGTCCCCCAAGTTCTCGACTACGAGATGCATTCTTGGTCGAGGACTTGTATAACTTTCCATGCCAGACACATATTACAACCAAGCGCCTTTGGCTTGGGCGTGTGTAGGGTAGGAGTCCCCCAAGTCCGCGAGCGAGATGTGTCAATCTCGTAGGTGGGGTTTGCAAAGTGAGAGGTTTGCACTTTTGAGAAAAAATTGTTCCAGATTCTAAGTCTGAAGTATCGGTTGAGTGTTGTCCGGGGTGTAATTTAGCGGTAGCCTAAATTAGCGGGAGCCTCAATTAAGGGGAGCCTCAATGAGGAGGAGCCTCAATTAAGGGGAGCCTCAATTAAGGGGAGCCTTTTCGAGGGTCCGAGGCTTCGCTAGGTTAGCGGGAGCCTCGTTTGGACCCTCGATTAGCTCTTAGGCGTCGGCCAAGGGGAGGCTTCCACTGTGAGGCACCTTTTCGAGGGTCCAAGGCTTCGCAAAGTTAGCGGGAGCCTTGTTTGGATCCTCGATTAACTCTCAGGCGACGGCATGGGGTCGGCAAAGAGAGGGTTTGGCGTTGAGGCCAAGTTTTCGAGGGTCCGAGGCTTCGCTAGGTTAACGGGAGCCTCGTTGGGACCCTCAATTAACTCCCAGGCGACGGCATGGGGTCGGCAAAGAGAGGGTTTGGGTACAGTTTGGAGGATGGGATTTTTGTTTTATGTTCTATAGGGTTTAGGGCACGGATCAGGCGCTGGGCGTTGCGCTGGGGTGCGTTGCAGTGCGTGAGGCTGCGGTGTGCGAGGCTGCGGTGCACGAAGCTGCGATACGCGAGGCTGCTGTGCGCGAGGCTGCGATATGCGAAGCTGCGGTACGTGAGGCTGCTATGCACTAGCTGACGCCTCAATGATGGCAGTGGCGATGGCGTGTTTGGGCAAGGTACCGTGGGTCGATTGGGAACCAACCTTGTACTTGAGGCGCGTGGGGGCGCGTGGCAACTTGTGGGACGCATGGCGATCATCCAACGGCTCCCATTGAGTGGACGACTAAGATTATGGGGATGAAAAAGCTAAGGGTTTGCCGCCTCCACTATAAATAGGAGTGAAAGTGATTGCATTTGTCACTTTCACTCACAAAAACCAAAAGTTGAGAGCGGCTGTGAGAGAGGAGAGGTGATTTCTGGCAAGAAACACACGGCGACGGCGATTTTCGGTGCGGCGGAGGCGATTTTCGGCGAATTGGACGGCGGCGAAATTTCTCCAAGGTGCCGACGCCTAACTCTTTGGCTCTTCTCTTTTTTTTTTTTTTTTTCTTTTTTTTTGTTTGTTTTTGTTTTGTATATGTATGCATAGAGCCGATGCTTGAAATAGCCGGTGCTTGAAGTAGCCGATGCCTAGATGTTTCTTCCATGTTTGCTTGCTTGCTTGTGCTGCTAGTATATACATGTTTTAGTGGAACACATATATAGCTAGACTTGATTGGGGGTTTTGGATATTGATGTACTATATATATTTTTCCATGGATTGTAGGATAGCCGATGGCTAGGTAGATATGTGGGTATGCTTACATGTATATATATATGAGGTTGGGAGCATGACTTGCACTGTATAATATATATATGCATATACTCCATTATTGCTTGCTTGGGGTATTGAGCCGATGTCTAAGTGATGGCGAAGTATATATGCCTTTTGTTTGTGGAATATGTATATATGCCTTTTGTTTGTGGGATACGGATATGCGCCGATGCCTGAGTATATGCCTTGTTGAATATGCCTGTGAACCGACGCTTGAATATATGCCTAGGCTATAGTGGACACATACATGCCTAGGCTTGATTGGGGGTTTAGTACTGAAGCCTAAGTGGGTTAGCCGATACCTAAGCCTTTGTCATTTGCGTTTGTGTGTAGATGTCGAACGCAAGTGATGACAGTCAAAACAAAGGTGACGAGTCCCCAACCCAATTTTCCGAGGCTTCGATGACACCTCAGTCCCCATTGGCCTCGCCTACTTTGACTCCTCAAACGGTTGAGGTTCCTGGCTCTCCGGTGCCGACTCCTGTGGCTAGTGAACAGTTGTTGCCACTTCAACACGAGACACAGGCGTCGGTCGGGCCAGGGACAAGCTTCCAGACAGGGAAATATGGGAGCATGCTTGATATGTCCGGGGAAGTTGTAGAGAGGAGCCGAGGGGGTGGCGATCCTTAGGTTGATTTGGGGAGTGATGATGAGGAGGCCGAAGTAGACCAACTGAGGGTGGTTACTGACAATGAGAGCGACGATGAGGTTGAGGAGGTTGAGGAAGTTGAGGTTGCGGAGGGTGAGGCGTCCGATGTTGAGGGTTCAGACGATGAAGAGGAAGAGGAGGAGGCGTCGATTCAGACGGCGATTGAAGCAGGCATTCCAAGGTAGCTTCTGTGATGATCCCAAGCTCAGAAACAAGTTGGCGGAGGTTGATTTGGAGGAACTAAAGCAGCTGTATGATATTCTGCCATCCGTTAAGTGTCGGATTCCAGCTCTCGAAGAACGTAATCGAAGTCGAAGAATCCTGGGGAGACTTTGAATCTGGCCGATGCTTTTAAGTACGGGTTGCGATTACCTTTGCATCCATGGGTTTAGGAGTTCATGGCTCGAGCTGACTTCGCCCTTGGCCAGTATGGAGTTCATTGCTAGCAACTGCTTTCGGCTTGTTGCGTCCTTTGGTTCCAAAAGAAGGGAGTCTTGCCCTCTCAAAACCAAATGCGATACATTTGGAAGCTGATGAGGAATGCCCGGAACAAGAATAACATCGTCTTTCAGGCTATGGTGTCCAAGGCTTCTGACATAGACATTTGTGGGAGGGAAAGGAAGATCACGAGCTTGGGAGGAAAGTAAACAAGAAGCAGCTGATGAAAGAAGAAACCGCTAGGAGGAGAACGGAGGTGGCAGTAGCCAAGAAAGCAGCGGAAGAGAGGGGAGAGAAGTACAAGGCTCCCAGGAGGAAAAGGGAGGCGACTTCTGAGGGAGAGTTACCGCTAAGAGTGCATGAGAGTCTGTTCATTACTAGCGTTGATACCATTAATAAGTCCTGGAAGGATAGATTCTTCTTTGTGAGTGGATCGTGGGAGATGCCCGAGGGAGAGGCCGCGCCTAAGCATAGGGTTAGGGCAGACTTTAGAGATGTACCATCGGGTGGGGAACCTAGCATTTGTCTTCACACTTGAATGTTTGAATTTCGTTTGGCTCGTATTGTTGGCCTAACACTTGGGTGTGGGAGTGGGGGATGGGGGGGGGGGGGGGCTGGGGGGGGGGGAGTGGGGTGAGATTAGGGAGTTTTTAGTTTTTCGGGGGTTTGTTAGTGTATCGTGGTGCTGTGAGGGTGGAGGGTGTGGGGTGGGGGGGCGGGGGCGGGGGTGGTTGTCGCTTTTTGCTTTGTATTTTTTTTTTTTTTTTCTTTTTGTTTTTGTTTTTTTTGTTTGTTTTTTTTTTTTTGTGGTGGTGGTTGTTGGGGCGCCGCTTTTTTCTAGGAGGCGGGTGGCTGGGCCCCCGTGCTACGCTTGCCCGCTCCTCCCTCGAGAGAAGGGGGGACGAACGCGGCCCCCGGGGGGGGTTCGGGGGGGGCGCACCTTCCCCCCCCTGTTGAGGGGGGGGAGGGGGGGGGGGGGGGGGAGGAGGAGGGGGGATGGGGGGGGGGTCCCGGGGCCTCCCACAGGCAAAAGGCGATGGCTTCGTCGCAAGGGGGTGCCTCCAAGTCCTCAGCGACGGAGGCGGGAGGCTCGGCTGGTGGGAAAGGCTCTATGCCCACGATAGCCCCTTCTGTGGCAGAGGAGCTGCGAAAGAGGAGGGAGGAGGTGAAGAAGGCCAAGACGGCCAAGTCGTCAGCTAGCGGAGTTGGATTTGGTGCCCCCTCTACCGCCTTTCAAGACGTATCCTCCCATACCGTCCCCAAGGAGATGCTGGCCATACTCCACAAGGTCCATACGCTTGGTGAAGCGAGAGAGCAGCTAGGGATGGGTTCCCCATTTTTCCATTTTGATATTCATGGGGATTTGGAGGCGCAGATGATGGCTCCCCCGCTGCCTGCTCCGGAGGAGGAATGTGTAGATACCCTCCATGGCCCTGACACTGATGCTAATGACACGAGGGAATCGCTTGCTATCCCTCGGGGTTTGCTCAGGGGGCAGAGAGTGTCGCTACGAGATTTCATCAACGCTATCCGTCGGCTCTTCTGCCTGAGCTTGGTGGTTATGTACGTGCTTCAGCCTTCACTAGTCTTTTGAATTATTTCCGATGCTTAAGTGTTTGAAACTTTTTTGCAGTTGATGGGTGAAGTATTCCGCACTAACACTTGGAGCAAGAGGGCCTTTGAGAGCATTGCGGCGTCGGTGAGGATCCTCCAAAAAGAGAATGTTGAGCTCAAGGCCGAGAATGAAAAGCTCAAGGCGGCGGCTAGCGCTGGAGGACAAGAGGCGGAGCTGAGGGAACTGAAGGAGGCCCTTGAGAAGCAGGACGCTGAGATTATTCGCTTGAAATCCTCGGCTGCTTCATATAGAAACCAACGGGAGGTGCTGAAGAAGGAGAAAGCCGAGTTGGAGGTAGCGACAGGGGCCCACAAGGAGGAGCTTCAGAAGGTGACGGAGGCACACCAGGAAGAGCTGTGAGGTGTGCATGCGGAGAAGGATCGCATCCTCACCCAGTTGGAGCAGGCTGTGCACGGTAGTAATACCGATCCCATGCATGTGAGCGAGTACAAGTATTGGTTGAAGAAGACTAACAAGGACTTGCCGATCAGCTTCGACTTCGAGCAGCTAGTTATGGATATGGACATTACCCCGGTGGCACCTCCGTAGATGCCGATGCCTGGGCCTTGGGAGTTTTGCTTGTGTGAGTGGGATAGCCACTATTTATTTCCTTGTTGAACATTCAGAGGCTTCGGCCTTTTGATCTGCTGGTTTGTTATAATAAATATTTGGGACGTCGCCATGGGGCGATGCCATCCATTTATCTTTGTATTGTGTTTTGCGTGTTTTGAGCTTTAATAAATTTGTGGTTTTCCCAAAGTGTTGTCGTTGCTTGATTGTTAAATACTTGAATATATAGCCTCTGGGGGCGAAAATAAGATTCAAATAGTGTCAAAAAATTTAGCCGCTTGGGCTTTTCATTAGAGTTAACCTCGGGAGGCGAAATGAAGGTACATTAGAGTAAGCCTCGGGAAGCGACATAAAAGTACATAAGAGTAAGCCTCGGGAGGCAAGGAATAAACACATAAATAAGTAACAAAAACTCAGTCGTTTGAGCCTTTCATTAGAGTTGGCCTCGGGGGGCAGAATGAAACTACATGGGGCTTCGAGCTTCGGCCCCGGGGGCGAGACAGAATTACTTAAAAAATTAAAGCAATCTACGACAAAAGTTAGCCGTTCGGGCTACGGAGTTAGGCTCGCAAGAGACCTAATTTACTTGTAACAGTATTTCAAGTGGTCAGCATTCCAAGGGTGGCCGAGCACCTTGCCCTTGGTGTTGCGGAGAGTGTAAGTTCCTTTACAGCAGATCTTGATGATTTCATAAGGTCCTTCCCAGTTGTGTCCGAGCGTTCCTTCTCGTGGGTCTTTGGTAGCGAGCGATACCTTCTTGAGTACCCAGTCCCCGACTATGAAGGATCGCGGGCGTACACGAGAGTCATAGTATCGAGTTACTCGCTGCTTGTAGGCGAGGTTCCTCATGTGAGCCCTCTCTTGCTGTTCCTCGATCAGATCCAAGCTGATGGCTAAGTTTTTCTCATTTTGGCCTGCATCATAAGCTTCGACGCGGGCTGTTGGCTCCTCTGTTTCGACCGGGACAACCGCTTCGTTGCTGAAAGCTAGTGAGAATGGGGTCTCGTCAGTTGAGGTGTGGAAGGTAGTACGATAGAACCATAGTGCCTCATGTAGAATATCCACCCATGCTCCCTTTGCCTTATCAAGCCGGGGATGAAAAAAAGAGCCTGATGCCGAACTTTTTATAGAAAGTACGGAAGGGCTTGCAATCGAATTGTTTTCCGTTGTCAGTGACAATAATGTTTGGAACTCCGAACCGAGTGACAATATGGCGCCAGACGAAGCTTTGAATCTTGGCCATTGTAATAGTGAAGAGGGCCTCGGCTTCAACCCACTTGGTGAAGTAGTCGACTGCCACAACAGCAAACTTGACCTTCCCCCTGCTCGAGGGCAGTGGTCTGATCAAGTCAAGTCCCCATTGGGCAAATGGCCAGGGGCTGACCATTGGAGTTAAAGGTTCGGCTGGTAAGTGGGGAAGGGTGGCGAATCGCTGGCACTTTTCGCACTTTCGGACAAGGGATTGGGCATCAGCATAAACAGTAGGCCAGTAATATCCTTATCGTATAACTTTGAAGGCAAGGGAACGAGCGTTAAAATGATTCCCGCAGACACCTTCGTGAACCTCTCGGAGCACCCTTGAACCATCACCGGTGGTGAGACAACAGAGGCAAGGTGTTGAGAAGCCGCACTTGTAGAGCTTTCCCTGAATGATTGTATAACGGGCAGCCTTGTGGCAGAGTTTCCGGGCTTCTAGTGGATCGGCTAGCAAAGTACCATCAGTGAGGTAGGCTCGGTACGGCTGCATCCATTCTTCCTCCGGCTGAATGTTGAATACGCAAGGGAGAGGGAACTTGGGGTTTGCAATATTTCAACCGGAATCTTTCGCTTCGCAAGTTCAATGAGGGGTGAGGCCAGGCGTGATAAAGCATCCGCGTGGCTATTCTCCAAGTGTGAAATCTGAGTGATCTCAAACTTGGAGAATTTGTTGCGGTGATATATGACTTGAACTAGGTACGCAGCCATGGAGGGGCCTTTGACGGTGATGTTTTCAGTGACTTGGTTCACAACCAACTGGGAGTCACTAAAAACTTGTAAACTGTCTATGTGTAACTCTTGAGAGAGTCGGAGGCCAGCAAGCAGGGCTTCATACTCTGCACCATTGTTGGATGTCATGAAGGGGCGAAGCGGAGGGCATACTCATACATTTTGCGGTCCAGCGAGATGATCACGAGGCCAGCTCTGCAACCTCCTTTGTTAGTAGAGCCATCCACATAGAGTTTCCAACGAGAGACGTCGGATGTTCTTGATGCCGTTTCGGTGATTGCTGCATCAGGTATTTCGGCGAGCGTGGGCTCGGATGGGGTTGGGGTGAACTTCCAAATGAAATCAGCAACTGCTTGGCTCTTCTCGGCCGCCATGGGCTTGAAAGATATGTCGAACTAGCTAAGTTAGACGGACCACTTCACAAGTCGCCCTGACGCCTCTGGTTTTTGGAGCACTTGACGCAAAGGATGGTTGGTCAACACTTGGATCGAGTGTGACTGGAAGTAGGCCGAAGCTTCCTAGCCGAGGAGATGAGGGCGAGGGCTAGCTGCTTGATAGTCGGGTACTGCTGCTCGGGGTCTGTCTTGGACTTGCTTGTGTAGTAGACCGGATGCTCGACTTGGTCGACATTTTTGATAAGGACCGATGAAACAGCTGTGGTAGAGACGGACAAATATAGCTGAAGTGTGTTGCCAGCCTCTGGCTTATCTAAAACCAGGGCTTTAACCATATATTCTTTAAGTCCGTTGAAGGCTGCTTCACACTCGGGCTTCTAGGAGATATTCTTTTACCTGGCCTTCAAAGCTTGAAAAAAAGGGTGGCACCGATCCGTGGCCTTAGAGATGAAGCGTGAGAGGGCAGTGACTCTGGATATCCTTTTGTGTTTTGGGCGTTTTCATCTCTATGAGGGCTTGGATGTTCTCGGGGTTGGCCTCAATGCCTCTCTCACTAATCATGAATCCCAAGAACTTACCCGAACTAACGCCGAAGGCGCACTTAGCCGGGTTGAGCCTCATGTTGTAGAGTTTGAGTTGGGAGAACATCGATGAGAGATTGTCCACATGGGAGGCAATAGTTTTGCTTTTGACGAGCATGTCGTCGACATATACTTCCATGGTCTTCCCAATGAGATCAGAGAAAACGGAGTTGAATAAACTCTGGTAAGTAGCCCCGGTGTTCTTGAGGCCAAAGGGCATGACCTTGTAACAATAAAGCCCCCGATCCGTGATGAAGGCGGTATGCTCTTTGTCGCTTGGGTTCATGAAGATCTAGTTATAGCCATAATACGCGTCCATGAAGCTGAGAAGCTCGTGACCCACCGTAGCATCAATGAGTTGATAGATGTGGGGAGAGGAAAACTATCTTTGGGGCAGGCCTTGTTGAGGTTAGTGAAGTCCACACACATCTGCCATTTGCCTTTGGACTTGGGCATGACAACGGGGTTGGAGACCCAAGTCGAATAGGTTGCCTGACGGATGAAGCCAATGCTTGCTAACTTATCGACTATAGTCTTCATGGTTTCATAGCGTTCGCCATCGAACTTCCGGCGCTTCTGCTGGACGGGTTTTGCCTTAGGGTCGATGCTCAGGCGGTGGCTTATGACATCTATGGATATGCCGAGCATATCGCTATAAGACCTAGCAAACACCTCGGTATTATCTTTGAGAAACTTGACAAGGGATTCCCGAACGGTAGGGGGAAGATTCGCTCCAATTTGCACTTGGTGCTCTGGGAATTGGGATGACACTGATATTAACTCCAAGTACCCCACTGGCTGGGCCTGGGGAGCTTCCCTCTCGTCCCTAGGGTCTTCGGGTCTACTAGTGAGGGCGTTGCCTATGGGAGGCGTTGGCGCAGTCCCACTAACCGAGCAAGTTTCCTTAGGCTCCTGGGCTTTACCCTTAGAAATTGCAGTGTTGTAACAACTTCGAGCCGCATGCTGATCTCCTCGGACACTCCCAATGCCATTAGGAGTAAGAAATTTCATCAGGAGCATGCAGGGGTGTATTGCCGCGTCCAATTCACAAAGTGCGGGTCGCCCTAAGATCACATTGTAGGCCGTGGGGCAATCACAAATCACGAAGGTGACCGTGACTCGGGCTTGCTTCGGATAAGCCCCCATTGCCATCGAGAGGTAGGCGCTTCCCAAGGGGCGGACAATATCCCCGGAAAAGCTTACCAAGGTGGTAGTGTCGCGGTTGATATACTGTGCTGACGTATTGAGTTCATCAAATTCATCTTTGAAGATAATGTTGACGGAGCTACTAGTGTCCACGAGGATTCAGGCGACATTAAAGTTGGAGATATCAGCCTTGACGACGAGGGGGTCATCATGGGGGCCAATGATGTCTCGACCTTCCTCCTCTGAAAATGTTATGGGTTCCCATCCTCTTTTTGGCAATTTGGGTGCACGGAAGCCTAGTGACATAACCTCAGCTCGAGGCTGGGTCTATCGGAGGTAGCCCTTCCTTGTCTGATTAGAACTTCCCCCAATGGTAGGTTCGCTACTGATCATGTGGATTTGCTGAAAGGCTAGTTTTTGCGGAGCCAGTGCTAGGCGTCAGGCCAAGAATTCTCTTAACTTTCCCTCCCGGATCAGGCCCTCCACATGATCACGAAGAACTGAGCAATCATCGGTGTTGTGGGTATTGCTCATGTGGTACTGACAGAACTTTTCAGTTTCCTCCCTATCTCTGGGGCACGGTTTTCGAGCCCGGGGTTATGGGATCAAGTCCTCTGCTCCCAAGAGAACTGACTCGTAGGGTGAGTTGAGCGCTGTGTAAGTGTTGAACTTGGGCTCATATGGTGTTCGTCGGGGGTGACTAGGCTCAACGTTCCTCGGGGGAGGCGGCGGCGGTGGTAGAGCCAGCGCTTGGTAAGTTTGGAAGACGGGTTGGACGTCAGTCCGACCTTTCTTACCGAAGCCTTGGTGAGAACTCACGTCTTTGCGCTTGTTGCTGAAAGTATGGGGCTTTGGAGTCGATGGTGAGTAAGATTGGTGTTTCCCTTTGGCGTACTCAATGGTGGGAGGGGCTGACGCTTGAGAGTTTCCGGCACCAGCTGTGGCTTGCCTAGGAGAGGGAGCCGGGGGCTCAGGCTCCACTTCTCCATCGTTGTTCCGGAACTCGACCTAGGCGTGGTCATTGACCAACTCCATCAAGTCATTGTAGGCGATGTTGTATCGGGACATGTTAATGATGTACTTGAACTCGCCCTTGCGAAGTCCAGATCGGAAGGCTTGGACTGCTGTCCTATCATCGGCCATACTCTTAGTTGAATCTTCCGACGTAGCTTCGAAGAGTTTCTCCTTCAGCTTGGGTGATGAGGTTCAAGTCATTACTGGTGTAGAAGCTTGTTCTTTGGCTTTGATGTTGGTTAATGAAAGCTTGTTCCATCTGCATCCTGTTATCCACGCTCCCTGGCTCAAGTCTGAAGAACCAATTCAAGGCATCTCCCGAAAGTGTTCTTGGGAAGAAAAGGCATTAGACCTTGTCGCAGAGGCCTCGGTAGAAGATCGCTGATCTGAAGCTGAGTATGCGAGTGGTTGGGTCTTCACCGGGCTTCCCCGAATAAGTCCCCACTCGCAAGGGCTCTGTGTCAGCGTCTTCCATCATGCTAGTGAACTCAAGGATGCAAGCAGTGTATGGTCCTTTCCTTGACCGAGGGACCAAGGGCCCGAACATATGTTGAGCCGCTATGAGCTTCTCGATCCGCTCTCGAAGTTTACGAATTTCTTCGGCCGCCGAAAAGTCTTGTGCTCTGGCGGCTGCCGTGGAAGGTCTGCCTTGCTACCTGCGGGGCAGGCAATGGCCTCCCCCGTGGGGACAAACGCCGAGGTTCGGGCCCATGTTGCTGAGGACAAGACTCGGCTTCGTACTCATCCCTCGCGGGCTGTGCCGGAGTGGGTTTTGGTGCTGGGCCGAGCCCCGCGGGGTTGATGTCCTCAGAGATATAGTGGACTTTCTCCTTGGTTTTTTGGATTTGGTTATCATTAATGCGATCGTGGGCATCCGTATAGACAACCAGAACTCCATCATTTCAAGCTAGAAAGATTGGTCCTTGAAGTACGGGGGAGGAGCTTGAAGGCCTCAAGTTTCTGACAGGGGCCTGAGTGACTCGGGCTTGGAGGGCTCCTCAGCTCGGGAAGTGCCAATAGCGGGGGCACCGACACATGGAGTTGGAAACTCTAGTGTTTCAGGGGTCGCTTGAGGAGGTGTCTGGGCTGCCCCATTTTGTTGGGTTTCGACCTGTTCCCTTAGCCCCTGAAGCTCACGCCGTGCTGCAACAAGCTCATCCGTGGAGCTTCTATACGTGTCGTATATGACTTGATTGGCACGAGTGAGTTCGGTGTTTTGCTTGTTTGTGGCCTCGAGGGTCCGGCCGAGATCCTCCATCTGAGCCATCATGCTGTTCCTAGATAGCTTATGGGCCTTCTCCCACTGAGCGCCTTCGGCTTCTGAGGACTCGGCCACATGGGAATTTTCGGTAGCGGGCTCTTCAGCTTCCTCGCGGTCGCGTTGGCGACCTTCTTCGGTGCGAGGGTTGAGGAGATCTCTAGCGGTCCTCTTCGGATTCGGAGGAAGGAGATTCTGAGATGTTGACATTGTCTTAGGGTAAAAACACGAGGGAATTAGTAGGAGATTCCCACAGACGGCGCCAAACTTTTTTGTGTCCAAAACTGGGAATCGACACATTGAACAGTAATGATGATGTGGAAGCGGGGGCTTCCTCGTGGATGGGTTGAGGTGGCTTCGGGGAAGCCAAGTACTTGAGGCGTCTTCTGGGAGAGGCGATGCCTCTTGAAATGATCTATAAGAAAACAAAGTATGAGTCTTGGAGCACCGGTGTGGTGCCAGCCAAAGGGGCTCTGATGCTTAAGTCAGTAAAAATGACTGTGGTGGTAAATAGTAATGTGAATAGTAAAGATTAGTTACCCCTGACCCCTTGGGGTAGACTTCCTTTTTACAGAGGTGGTAGGGGTGACATATCTTCTTTTGTCCAATGTGGGATAAGGAGTACCCGCGGCGTATTTCCTTGTGACTTTGGGTCTTCGTGTAGGGCCCCCCTCTCATCGTACCGAGAAGGTTCTCGGTTCTATGCGGAGACCGCCGCGAGGTGGTTCCAGGGTGTGTTCGGTTTGTTGTGCGTCGTTTCATGTGGGGGCCACAAACCTCGTAAAGCGTGCTCATAGCGTATTAGATTGTCCTTGCCACGTGGCGTTTGGGACCCACGAGGTGTTAGGTTGCTTTTGCCATGTAGCACTTGGTTGTAATATGTGTCATAGGTGGGGCATGGTATAAACAAAAATTCAAACGCCATCTATGAATGAAGCATGCGTTAACGTTCATACCAAAGCCATGAAGGAATCTTTGGATTTTATTCATATCCAATCTCACACAAGGGATTGAAATGCTATTTGGCAATCAACCATTTCATTTTCCTCATAAAAAATTGCACCAATACCACATGAACTTTTCCACTTTTGTGTATTTACCATTCATAGATAAATGTATGCAAACACTGATAATCTATCACAAGATGCATGTGCTGATCAAAATATAAAAAAAGAAAAGTCAGAGTGGAGTCCTACCTATGTTGAAGCATATGTAAGGATATGTGTTTTTGAGGTGATAGGTGGAAATACACAAGGTGGTCATTTGAATAGGCTTGGATGGAGAAATGTCATTGTAATATTTAATAAGTTTACTCAAAAAACATGGAGTCAAAAGCAATTAAAGAATAAATGGACTTCGTTGAAGAAATATTGGCAGTTGTGGACAACTTTGATTGGAAAGGAGACGGGCTTAGGGTGGGATCCTGTGAAGAAAACTATCGATGCTAGCAATGAATGGTGGGAAACAAAAATTAAGGTGATCTTCATTTACTTGTTATTTTATATGGTTACAATATTGCATTGTTTAATATTTTATTTTGGTTTTGGGTAATAAATATAAGCTTTCATAATTGTAGGCGAATGCTGCTGTTAAGCCTTTTCGAACAAAAGGATTGCAAAACGTTGATCTACTTGATATTTTGTTTAAGGATAATGCTGTTACTGGTGAGAGTGCTTGGGCATCTTCACAAGTTATGGTACAAGATCTGGACTCAGCTTTAGCAAGGTTAGGACAAAAAGACCAGGATGTCATCCCAAGGACAGGACAAAAAGACAAGGATCCACAAGGTGGTGAAGATGATTTTGATGATGATAGTGGAATTGAGAATATAGCTAACATTTCTACTCAACCTTCCGCACAAAACAGAGGACCAAAAAGGAAAAGATCTGTAAATTTCCTAAGTGTTTGTGAGTAAACAAAGGTTGGGTGTGGTGCCTGTAAATCGGTTTTGCCTTGTGTCTACGTTCACTCTATATGTTCGCATTGCTATATAACTATAACCTTGTGTAGCAATCGTAGTAAGCAAAGTGTGGGGAAACACGAGAGAGTTTGGGTGTGTACAAGCCTCACTGCTTACAAAGAGAAGACTTGGACTTCAAGTGAAGGATAAATTAGATGAACTCTTAATTGCTGTACAAAACCTAGGCACAACTTCTAGCAGCAAAGATAAACCTGGTTGTAGCATTGAGGAAGTGATGGAAGTAGTTGAGAGGATGCCTGAAATTAAGGATGATGATGGACTCTTTTTGAAAGCTGCAGATATCTTAACCGAAAAGAAATATAGGGAGATGTTTGTTGCATTAAAGCAATCTAATCGACAACTTTTGTGGCTTAAGAATAAGAAAGTTTGATTTGTGATGATTTTGGTGTTCTTTAATGATTTTACTATAATTATTTAATCTCTTAATTATCATGTGGTTATTATTTTTAAATATTAATGAAAATTTCATTTTGATTATATTTTTTTCCATGTTTACAGATATGAGTTCTAGCAGCAATAGTGGTAGCAGTACACACACTTCAACAGATGACAGTGAAGAAGAATTTTTATTATCTGTAGGATGTGCAGCAGTATCAATTGTGTCTGATTACATGCAATTTGTCGATAAAGAGCCATGCAGGACTTCTTCGCGTACAAGGTACATTTGGATGATGGAAGTTTTGAATGGACATGACATAAGGTGTCACGAACAATTCATAATGCAAAAACATGTATTCAACCAATTGTTGGAGACTCTTAAAAATGAATACAGTTTACCGGGTGGAGATATATCATTGCAAGAGGTGCTAGCAATGTTTCTCCTTGTATTGGGCCATGGGAACACTAATAGGATGAATCAAGAGACATTTCGACACTCAGGTGAGACTGTCTCAAGGTGGTTTGACATAATTTTAGATTGTGTTTGTCAGATGGCTGGTGATATTATATGCCCACATGATCCGGAGTTTCGAAGAGTACCAGATAAAATTAAGAATGATGATCGATATTGGCCATATTTTAAGAATTGCATTGGGGCAATTGATGGAACGCATGTACTAGTTGTGGTGTCTGCCGAAAGGCAAATACCTTATATTGGTAGAAAGGGCATCGCTACTCAGAAGTCATGGTTGTATGTGACTTTAATATGTGTTTCACATTTGCATGGGCTGGATGGGAGGGTGCTGCTCACGACTCACGTATATTCACTGCAGCTTTAAGCAGACCAGAGTTACGATTCCCTCATCCACCAAATGGTTAGTAATAAGTATGTTGAATTTAATTTCATTTTTAGTTTCTAATTATATTCATGAAGATACTTATGTTGGTGCTATCGTATTTTGATAGGTAAGTATTATCTTGTTGATTCTGGTTATCCTCAAATGAAAGGATATATGGGACCTTATAGGGGTGAGCGTTATCATCTTCCTGATTTTCGACGAGGAAGTCAACCAAGTGGAAAAAAAGAAATATTCAATCATAGGCATTCATCACTACGATGTACGATAGAAAGGACTTTTGGTGTTTGGAAAAATCGTTGGAGCATATTACGTCAAATGCATAATTTTCCTTTGGAAAAGCTAGTAAAGATTGTTGTTGCTTCAATGGCTCTCCACAACTTCATACGAATTCATTCTAATACTGATCCAACTTTCCAGCCTTATGACAATGATGATGATGAGCTACTTCCTTCGGGCCATGAGGAAGACATTGAAGAGGAAGATGTT
Source organism: Spiraea crenata (assembly GCA_033992175.1). NCBI lineage: Eukaryota > Viridiplantae > Streptophyta > Magnoliopsida > Rosales > Rosaceae > Spiraea > Spiraea crenata. The sequence goes on along the minus strand of JAVBHV010000072.1, from coordinate 1,432,794 downwards.
ATTGAACAACGAAGTTCAAATCATGGACAAGTCATGGATGATGAGCGAGAGAGAATTGCTAATCTTCTTATGTCTCATTAATATTTGTTTGCACTGCAGTTCATTTTTAGTGTTTCTGTTTTCTAATAACACAAACTTGGAAGTATCCTGTTCCAAGTTGGTTGCACTTTTTACAAATTTTTTTTTTGGTGAGAATTGCACTTTTTACAATTAGATGATGTTTTTTGTTCATTATTAATGTTGTTTAATGAATTTATAAGATTATTAAATAAATTAAGAAATAATTTATATGTTAAATGTACAAAAGCACTTTTTGATTTTGTCAGCCAAACAATTTAAAAAGCACTTTTTTAAAATTAAAAACACTTTTATTAATGAATGCCAAACGACCAATTGTTTATTAGTGAAAGCACTTTCAACAGAATACCGATATGACCAAAGCACTAGAAGGTAAAAGCTCTTTTACAAAACCCTAATTTTTGTTAATTTCGATTGTGCGTGAAATTGAACTCTGTGAAACCTAGTTGATTTGGATTTGTACAGGTCAAATTCAATTTTGATATTTATAGTTTATTTTCTTACATGTTAATTCAATTCTGGGTTATGTCGATATGGTATTTAGGTTTACTTCTCTTTATTTTGTTGCAATTTCTTTGAATAAGTTTCTCTTTAATTTTTGGGTTTTCAAATTGCTAAGTTCAAGACTCAGAGAGTTTATTCACTATATGCATCGCCGGTTCATGAGTTTGCCTGCCGACCGAAGACCATAAAGAGGCGGAATGGAATCCGCAATTGTGTGCAGGGAATGATAGGATGTTGTTGACAAACAGAGAAGTAAATCAGACCTTTAAGTCCTTCTAGAATCCATCGTTAATCGATTCCACATGGTAAGGTTTGGCCGTTGGATAACAGTACTGTGTCAATTAATTGTTCGGTATGTGACTGAGTTGCTGCAATGTGCAAATTTGATTGCTTATACAGAGGGTTTGAAGTATCTAAGAATCTGCTTGTTCTTAGGTAGGGATTACCTTTATTCAGTATTCTGCAAAGGGTTGTTGATGTTTTCAATTATCTATTGTTGATGTTTTCAACTTGAAGGACTGGCATTTGTAATGGATCAAGCTAGAATTCAATATGTTTCAATGTTTTAATACGATAAGTTTTGCAATTTCTTGCACTGATAAGAGTATATGTTGATACATTTGAGTGTGTGTTGCTTTGATTTATAGAGCACATGTCTCTTTGCTTATATAACTTTTTTTCTTGTTCGCGCTCAGGAATATGAAAAGCTGTGTATATAATATCTTTGATGATGCTAATGAAACTAAGCTTCCTGGTTTCTCAAAGGTTAAACATCTAGCTATATCTTGAAGTTCTCCTGTCTAGTATTTTTTCGTTCTTTTTTCTTGTGTTTGAAATTTATACTCTTCTCTTGAGCAGGCTATCTGGTTGGAGTGCACTCAAGAGCAAGATGAGATTATCTTCGTGCCAAGCGGATGGTATCATCAAGTCCATAATTTGTTATCTCTTCAATTTCCTCAAATTTTTCTTCTTGCTTGGTGATTTTTCTACATACAAAAGTACTAGCTGAAAGCATGTGATTGATATAAAAAAAAGGTTTTCCAAGTACAGTGCTCTCCTTTTGGAGGTTTAACTTTTGTTTCCTTTATAAAGAAAACTTGGCACCAGAACCTGCCTCCTGTCTAGCATTTGTAATTTATATTTTTCTTGTTGAAATTAACTTGGCCATGTTTGTTTCTCCATGCTTGATGTGTAAAAGAATTTATTCATTTTTTCTCTGGGCCTGTAATGAGAATTTATCATGGTTTTGCATTGTAATGCTTTCAGGAAGATACAATCTCAATAAACCACAACTGGTTCAATGGCTATAATCTTCATTGGGTGGTAAGAGGGCTACTGTCAATTACCCCATATTTCCAGTCTCGCATTAGATGTACCATCAATGAAGCCAATGTTCTAGTGGCAGTAACTTATGTATCATTAATTATAGTGTCATGATTTTGAAGGCCTCTGCCAACGCAACCTTTCCGCTAATACAGGTATAGTATAACCTTTCAGGGAATTGATAGAACTGGTAGCCTTACCTTGTTTAGATTTCCTAAGATACTAATTTAAAGCAATTGAGCATTATCATATTTACTGCATTATTAGCTGAATTCAGCCATTAGAAGTTGAAGCACTATAGAGAGAGAAAGGTAGATCATTTCTTTTATTTAAGTTTCCCTGAAAAACTGCAGTGAATATAAAATTCGTGCAAGATGTTACAGGAAGTCATGATTTTCATTTGAATATAAAATTCATGCAAGATCTCATGCCCTTATTCTCTTAACTAAAAAATGTAAGTTAGGATGACTTTGTGGTGTTGGCTTAATTATATAGATCTTGTGCCATCATGTGAAACTGTGTGTCTAATTATCTACGTAGGAATTGCTTCTAAGTGTGTTTGTTTCATTGTTACTTCTTACGAGAAATCTGAAAGACTCGCTTTTAAGTAGTTTCAAGTGCAACCTCCCTCAGCTACTCATTAATTTGTCCCTTTTCAGGCTTTACTTCATTTCATATACTGAGATTTAGTACCTAACGTTGAAGATATTACGGAAATTCACTCCCATGGGGCTTCCACTTTGATGCATCAGCATCTGCTTGCAGCAGGCAGCAGATCGTTATGGCTTAGATAGGCTCAGGTTGCTATTAGGTAACTATTTTCTCTATCAAGTTTTGTTTTACAATACTGTGAAAGGAAAATATTGGTAGTTTAAATTTGGAACAATTTGTATGGCTTAGGTTGCTATTAGGTGACTAGATGCTAATTTCCTATCTTATGATATGGTTTTGCTGCTTGATAGAGCTGGCTAGAGCTTGATATAGAATGTTTTGTAGTAATTTGCTGCTGTATAATTAGTTGTGCCCTTAAAATGCTGCATAAATAGTTTAACCAACCACATCTTACAAGTGTTTCCCTTTGGGAATTGTATTTTCAGGCTTGTGAGGAGCATTAGATGGGCGGAGTACAAGGTCACAATATGTTTCAGTATTTGTATTTTCTATACAAGTAAGTACTGAGCTTCCTTCAAAACTTGCATTTTGAAGCTCTATTGTAAATTGGGTTTAATGGAGAAAGTGTTGTTTCTTAGGCTTATTACTTGGTGTTTGGGGATTCATTTTGGTGAAGATGGAATATATTTGTATAGAATATAGCCCACATGATATTGTATTCAATTGGAAGTAGTTCTTAGATTTCAATTTGAGTGGAAAGATACATTTGCAGAGAAATTCAATGTGAAAATACCTGATTTATGGTATATTATTGTGATTTATAAGCTCAATTTTAATTCTGCATATTTATTTTTGGCCCTCTAAATTCTTCAGCCACGAATGCACTATCCGTGGTTATATAGAATAAATTTACTTCGTAGCCATGGTTGGGTCATCCGTGGCCATAATATAGTACGGTTGACTGAAGGAGTTAGGGGTGGGCACGGATCAGATCGGATCGGATCGGATTTGACTAAAAACCAAGAACCGAACCATAAATATTTATCGGATCGGATCGGATTTGACTAAAGACCAAGAATCAAACCATAAATATTTATCGGATTGGATTAGATCAGATCGGATTTAAAGTTAAAAATAATTCGATCCAACGTCATTCAAATCCAACTAATTCGATTCGAATCACAGTTCGGATTCAGATTTTCGGATCGTACAATTTAAGTTTCACAATTCAAATAAATATACCTCCATCAAGACCAATAGGTGAGTTTGAATGTGTGGTCTTGGTCATCCTACTTCAAAAACAATTTGTTATAAGTAATGGCACATAAATAGAAAGAAATTAGCTTCCTAATAAAATGAAATCATGTAATAGAAAATAATCTCCTCCACATATGATTCATAACCTTTCTTAACCTACTATAAGAACTTACATGATTGAATAAATCATGTGTAAATTAATAAAATATACACCAATAATATTATGACGTGTGTAAATTAATAAAATAAAATATAATTAATATTATTTCGAATTGGTTCGGATCGGATCGGATTTCATGAAGCAAAATCCATGAACCGATCCATTAAAATTCGGATCGGTTTCGGTTTGAATCTTGGATTTTGACTTTTTTAGTCAACTCGGATTTTTTTGGATTTTTTCGGTTCGGATTGGATCGGTTCTTCGGATCTTGGTTTAAAACGCCCACCCCTAGAAGGAGTGCCTATTGATCAATACGGACGGCGAGTTAAGACACAGAAGGGTGTGCCGTGGCTGTTCAGCCACGGATAAAGCCTCCATAGCCACCGATTTTGTCGTGCTCATTGTGCAGTTTTTTTTGTAGTGTAGCAAGACTCTGGGAGCATAAAGCATGAAATAATTTATGAACAAAGAACAATGCATCTCAGAAAAAAGATACCCGGGAGCAGTTTACATTAAGTAAAACGAGTGGTATGTCACTGGAGACTGAACTTGTTTCTCATAAACATTTCTCATCATCCCCATTTTTGCAGCCACTCCACCACATTCTCATGAAACCAACAACATTATCCACCCGAAAAATGAAAAAGAAAGAGGAACCTGACCACTTCACCACATTCTCATGAAACCAACAACATTATCCACCCGAAAAAATAAAAAGAAAGAGGAACCTGAAATTCACAAAGATAAATCTAACCCGAGTTAAGTAACTGGGGGCACCGTTGATACATGAAAATTTGTTTGCGACACTGAGCCTAGAGCCTAGGAACATACAGCTGTTTTATATAGTTTTCAAGAGGAGAGGCAATTTCCATTTTCCAGTTGCCACCATCTCAAAGAGGTGATAGCTTTATACATCATAAGTACTGCTCTCGAATTTTGGCCTCATTCTCTTTCCACCACATTTCCGCTTGCATATCATCAAACTTTTGTCGGCTGCACAAGGAAAAAGGATGGAGAAGATAAATTTCATATTCAAGCAGTTAGATCATACATGTTGTAACATTGCTTGACTGCTAATTAAAAGAGCAGCGCGTGTAGTTTCTTTGCCATTGTGGAATTAACATCGAACTTCAAATAGTGAAAAGAGCAACGGCATCCACATGGACATGGTGCAACAATTCTACCAGGAAATAAAACCTACTAAAGAGTAAGGCACACTTTCTTTATCACTATTTCAGACAAGGAGGGAGAACTAAACAATCACCTAAATCACATTCAAGGCAGTAGAGAATAGCAATAATCATTTCAAATTACTGAACTATCCACAATACAGAAACCTAGTTACCTGAACCGGACACGTCTAAGCTCCCTAGTGCCACCTGGCAATGCTCTGATAGTAATGTATACTCCTGGCTCAACCTGTTTAACCCATTCAGTCTCGATGGTTGGTGTGCTCGCAGATTCAATCAAGGAATGAGCGTCCGCACGGGCTTGAGATTTTGTCTTTTTGGATGAAGGATTGTGCTGTTTATGCATAAGTACAATTGTCGTGTAAAGTCAGTAGAATATCACAACGATAACCATTAAGCATTGACAGAACCCAGTGATTACATATATATCAAAATCATTTGTCCTTCACCAATTCGTTGACATTCAGTTCTGTAAGGGGTTATATCTAACCTCTGCTGATATAATTTTTGTCCCCCCTCTTTTTATTTCTTTCCTTCATAAAGGAGGAAAAACTTTTATAAAAAAAAATATTTATTAAAAAAGGGTGGTTTTTATTTTTTTCTTTTTGAAAAACTTAAAGTGGGTTGTGGTACGCAAGCAGCAGCCACTAAGCTACTATATTATGGTTCATCATAGTGCAATGCAATGTGACCCTGAATTAGTAACCAGAACAAGTATAAGACTAGCATCCTCATGACTAAACAAAACAGCAGTCAGATCTCAACTTACCAACGTGGCATCTAGGAAGTTCGAATCATATGGCACAGCTACACAATCAACTGTGTATTCCTTGAGTAGTCTTCCATATTCAATACTCACTCCTATTTTCTTCACCTTGTAATGATCTGCATCAAGACTTGGCGCCAGAATATGTCCGTGAAGACGTATGTCATCGCCAATTTTGAGATTGAGTTGATTATTTGAGAGGTGTCCTAGCCAAAGATAATCTTCATTGGAATTCACTACAGTGCATGATGCTGGATGAATGTTAAGTTTCCTGTGCTGGGTAAGATTTAGAAGAAGAATTCCAAGTTCCCCAGAAGATTCAGAGTTGTCCGAAGAATACACCATGCAAACAGTCAATGCTTTGAAATCCCCACCACTAATTTGCGGCACTACAAAATCAAGAACTCCACCACCAGGATTGAAATTTTGCACCCACGTAGGAATATCATTTCCAGGGAGAAAAACTCCACCATCCCCACACGTGCTCCATCCCTATACCATGTGGACCAAGATTTAGTACAAGCCTCAAGCAATAAATACATGCATTCCTATATGTAATGTATATGAAAGAGAGTGAGGAAGAGGACCTTTAGGATTCTATCCATAAAAGTTGTGTTGAGATTGGTGCACCCTCCCATAGAAATGATTCTCATGGAGTTCAACGACATATGCAAGCCTGGAATCTCAGTGAGCTTGGGCGAGTGATCCACATACAGTTCTCTCATACTGGACATACTTGAAAAATCTGGCATTCTTTCCAATTCAATGCACTCACCTGCTTCTAGGATTTCCAAATTTGTTGGTAAATCTGTAATTGCCTGAAGGTTTGGGCACCGAGCCACTTTTAGAGTTTGAAGCTTGGAAAGGCCACTGAGTATAGGTAACCTAACAAAGTTATTGCCTCTTAGATCTAGAACTTCTAAAGAAGATAGACCCCCAAGATCTTCAGGAAGTACACCATCAGTTAAATTGCAGTGTGCAAGAGATAGAACTTTAAGGTTCATCATTCGTACTATGGTGTGGTGAACTTTGGACAAGCTCTTACAACCTTCCAACATCAATCTCTCAATATTCGGGAGTCTTGAAAAGTCCGGTGATTTTTTTAGGTCATGTGAATGACTCAAAATGACGATCTTCAATTTCTCAAGCAACTGCTGGAAGAAAAGGTGAAAATCAAAATGTGATAGAAGAGAAAATTCACAATGATTGCATAGAAAACCTCGAGTTAATAGTTTTGGTTGTGGTCATATCATACCACGTCGGAGTCTTCCCAAACTTCTATGAGTTTGCTATAGCTCAAGTCAACAGCAACTAGGTTTAGTTGATAAAAATCTTCTGGTATGACTTCTAGAGGAAATCCATGCCAGCTCAACCATCTTAACTCTTTAGAAAGATGCTTGAAAGTTCCAGTCAGCTTTACGCCATTGACTCTGAGCAGTCTCAGTCCCTCCATCTTTCTAAATCCTTCTGTACTGAAGCTAGCATTATCAGATTCCAGCAAATCTAAAGTGAGTCCTTCAATTACATCCCTTCCCTGCTTGGTAAAGAAGAGGAATTCAAGTAATCAGAGAAGCAAAGCCATAAAATAACAAGATATATCTACTGTCAACTGCTGCGTTACCTCTAGCTCAAAGCCATATAGTTGTGCTTTATTAGACTTAAACTCAATAAATCAGTTATATTTTCCCTATTGTATTTTAAGAGAAGCAAGACATGAGTTTCTGTCATTTCTTATTTTCTTAATCATCAAGGACACACCTCTTTCCTCACTTAGAGTTGCTGTTTCTTTGCAAGCTATATAACAAAGATCTAAACTCTGTAATCATATGAGAACATCAGCAAATTTACCCAAAGTTCTTATCTCGTTTTCCTAACCTCTGCGTGTTTCATAGGAAACAAGCACTTAAAAAAGGTTTTCTGCTGGCATATCCAGGAGATACCTGTCATTTATTAGTTCTTTTTCATTACATACTTGTATGTAAACTTTGATCGTGAAGTACTTACAGAGTTGTTCCTGAATACATCTGTTACATCTTCATGATGCCACAATCGGCTACGTTTTCCAGGTTTATTAGGGGATTCTGCATGCGTGATTTCTCTGCCCATGTCACGAATCAAATCATGCATCATCAAATTGCCTTCTTTGTCAACAGTTAGAAGGCATCGGTCAAGGAGTTCTCCAATTCCTATTTCTGGATACAAGTTGCAGCCACCCAATACTGTCATGACATAGTCCTTTTCCATTCCAATAAAGAAACAAGATATGTCAAGGAATAGAGCCTTCACTAGGTAATCAGTTAGTTCATCATAGCTCAGTTTAAGCTTGTTGTGAATTTCCCCATGAAGCCGTCTTTTAAATTGATGCAATTCACTCCTCCATTCCGTTATGCTTTTTGTACGTAAAGATGAACCTATAATTTCAAGTGCTAGTGGCAAACCTCCACAATAATCAGCAACTTCTCTTGAGAGTTCAAGATATCCTTCATCAGGAGTAGTCTTACAAAAGGCATGCTGACTAAGGAGCTGAAGAGATTCTTCTTCATTCATTGGTTGCATAAAAAATGTCTTATCTACCCTAAGTATGTTCAGCAAATGTACATTTCTTGTAGTTATGATAATTCTACTCCCTGGACCAAATGAGCCATGCTTTATAGCTAAAGCATCTAATTGCTCTACACGGTCCACATCATCAATTATGACAAGTAACCTTAGGCTGTGAAGTCTCCTTTCTATCGTATACGTCCCTTCATCGACACTACTTATCTCTATCTTGGGAGGTTTCAGTATATCAACAAGAAGTTGTTCTTGCAAATCTACCAGTTTGCGATTCCTCACGTCTTGAAGGAAAGTTTTTCCATCAAAACTATGATTATCATTGTGGAAAATGGATTTAGCAACCGTTGTCTTACCCACTCCACCCATACCCCAAAGTCCGATTATTCGAACATCATTTGACCCTCCCACATTCAAGTAATTACTGATTTTCTGCACCTGCGAATGTATTCCAACTGGGTGCATGCCAGAGTCTAAGTCGCTGTCCAATTCTCTAGTGATCTGGCCAATGATAGCTCTGATAAAAATTCCTTCATACCTAGTAGGTAATAAGTTCAAAATTAAGTAAATAAAGGGAGAAAGAATCATCTTTAATTGAACTCATTCCTATCATGAAACTTTAAGATTAAAGTGAGGTAATGTATTATTCTTTATGACTAGTTGATCACGACATAGCTAGGGAGTAATTAGGATCTCTATTTGACTGTACCAGATCAACAACTATATATATCTTGTCTGCGAAAGTACTGTTGTACATAAAAACAGACAAATATTACTGTAGCTCACAGTATTGTGTATGGTTTGAAGGAAAGGAAAAGAATATTACTACTTACCCATCAGTGGCTCCAAAAACCATGCTTTTCAACATCGCAACGTCAGTAAGAGCACTTCTCCAGATCTCCACATCGCAACGAATATTGCTCAAGCTTTTCAATATTACTGTTTCTTCCTTGTCTTCGTGTTTCTGAAATGCTTGTGCAAAACAACCAGTTTGTTTCCCAACATCGGAAGGCTCAACATCATAGAAAACTGGCAGAACCATCAGACCCAACTTTTCTCTACAGTTGACGATCTCCACCAGCTCCTCAAGACACCGTGTGGAGTCCGCAAAGCTCCTTGAAAAGACCACGACAGCGATCCTGGCCCCTCTGATTGCTTGCTTCACTTCATCTGTTATGCTCTGCCCACGTTGTTGTTCCTTGTCCGCAATGAACGCGTTGACCTTGTGGTCTCTTAATGCCAAGTAGAGGTGGTCCGTGAAGCCCTTGCGTGTGTCTTCACCTCCGGAGCTCAAGAACACGTCGTACTGTGAAGATGACGGGGGATCAATACTCGCCGTCGTAGGAGCCGCCGACGATATTTCCTTGCGGTAAGTCTCCTTTCCCAGTCCTTTCGCGCCCCTTCCGAAATCGAAAACGCTAGTCTTCGCCCCCAACAGCGACGACCTTTTCTCGCGGTGAATCTCCCCGAGCAGTTCTTTCTTGCCTTTTCCTACGTATTTGTTCCTGAAACTGGAAATGTCCACCGCCGTAGGCTCCCACGACAGCGGCGGCAATGTCTCGCGGTGAATCTCCCCGAGCAGTTCTTTCGCGCCCTTTTTGAAGCAATCGTGCGCGAACTCCCATCGATCCGGATCCGGCAACACTTTCCGAAATCCCTACACAATTTCAACAACAATGAGTGCTCAAAATCTTGTTTGTTTGGTTGCCGAGAAAGAGAGAGAAAAACAGGCAAGGCAAATCGTGATGCTTACGTAACTATCTAGCTGGCAAACGAAGCCGGAGAAATTATGGTGCCCGAAATACTTGGGAAGCAAATCTCTGGCGAGTTCTACGGGCTGCCGGACGATGAAAGCCGATCCGTCTTGGCTCCACGAGATGAAATCGTCGACGGATGGATCGTCCACCAGCTCATACGTTTTCAACACAAACGACGCCGGATGCGACCTCTGCGATTCCACAGTACCCTCCTCTTCTCTAACCACTCCTTCTTCTTCCTTTTCTTCTTCCTCATCAGAAGACGACGACGTTTCGAGCCTTTTACTCACCGAATCCCCCTCCTCCCCTGCCGGCGCCGAACGCGATCTCTGCGACTCGCCTCTGCCGCCGTCTTCCGCCTTGGACACCGTCACGATATTGTCGTCTATCGCCTTCATCACCCCCGAGAGAGATGCCCTAACCCTAGAAATTGGTTTGATTATCAATTGAAAGTGAATTGGAACTGAATTGAAAAATGGTCGTCTAAGTTTTTTCAAGATGGAAACAAAGCTGAGTTTGGAATTTGGATTAGACTCGTTAGTAGCTTTAACCAACTCGCACCTGACCCGTAAATAAATGCAAGTTGATGTTGCACCCTTGTGCAAAAACATGGGTCGGTCATGGTTACTACTAGCCTTGTACGAAAACTAGCACTACCACCGGAAATTTGTAGTGGAGATAATAATTGAGGAGTCCCACGCGCACCTTATATATAGAAAATAATTTAGATTGTAGTGGAGAGAACAATTGAGTTGTTTTCTTGTCTTTTTCTTCAATTCCAACAATAGTATCAAGGACCAACCATGGTCTAAAAAGATAATCAGGAAAGGAAAGGAAACACATGTGATGGACTTGCTCAACATATGCAAGTGGGAAGACCTCATTTTGTATACACTAGTTGTGACCTGAACCTCTGCGCAACCCAATAATGGATGCCACCACCATGACAGCGTCCTCTTCATCGGCTTCGGCACCGACACCGACACTGTCATCCTCGAAGGATTGGAAGTACGAGGTGTTCTTGAGCTTTCGAGGTGAAGACACACGCAAGACCTTCACCGACCACCTCTACCTGCAACTCAAGGACCAGAAAGTCAACGTCTTCATTGACGAGAACGAACTCCAAAGAGGGGAAAATATTACCGACGAACTGAAGCAAGCAATTCAAGGGTCGAGGATCTCCGTCATTGTCTTCTCAAGGAGGTATGCAGAGTCAAGATGGTGTCTTGAGGAGCTGGAGAAGATCATGGAGTGTAAAACAACACTAGGACGGACGGTGTTGCCAGTTTTCTACAAAGTCAAGCCTTCCGATGTCCGGAACCAAACTGGTTGTTTTGCACAAGCATTTCAGAGACATGAAGAACGCTTCCACCAAGTTGAGGGTATGGGAGAACAGATTAAGCTCTGGAGAAATGCTCTTGCTGACGCTGCAGACTTGTCCGGCATGGAGTTGTCCAGCACTAAAGGGTAATTCTTTATTTCATTTTCCCCCATCGTTTCCAGATCACAATGTTTAAGAGCTGTTTAATTAGACTATTGCTTAAACGAATTTATGTTTTCAGATGTTGAAGTTGAACTAATCAATTTAAGTCTTATTCACTCTCCAGAAATCTGTAGTGAAAATGAATACGATATATTAGCTAGTTCAAACTTCATTCTAAACCTGCAGTTGCATATCAAATCTTACTTCTGCTTCTTTTGGAAAACTGCCAGTTATGAAGGACAATTGGTAAAGAATATTGTGACTTTCATCATTAGCAAACTGTACACCACCTACTTAAAAGTAGCTCCCTATGAAGTTGGAATAGATTCTCGTGTGGAAGACATAAGCGATCACTTACAAGTTGGAGGATTGGACGACGTTCGCATTGTTGGAATTTTGGGTATGGTTGGAGCGGGTAAGACAACGGTGGCAAAAGCAATCTTTAACAGATTTCACCATTTGTTTGATGGTAAGATCAGTTTCCTTCAAAGCGTGAGAGAAAATGATATGGTTAAACTGCAGAATCAACTTCTTAAAGACATCTTGGCACCGCCCAAGATAGAAGTAACTAGTATCGCTGAAGGGACAAAGGTAATAGAAGAAAGACTGGGCACCCTAAGGTCACTTATTATAATTGATGATGTTGACCATGTGGAACAATTAGATATGTTGGCTATAAAACGTGGATCATTTGGTCCTGGGAGTAGAATCATCATTACAACAAGAAACAAACATTTGCTGAACATACTGAGAGTGGATAAGACTTGTTTGGCCCAAACAATGAACGAAGAAGAAGCTCTTGAGCTCTTTAGTTGGCATGCCTTTAGTAAGAATAAACCTGATGAAGGATATCTTGAACTGTCAAGAGAAGTTGTTGATTACTGTCGAGGTTTGCCACTAGCTCTTCAAGTTTTAGGTTCATATCTATGTACAAAAAGCGCAAGTCAGTGGAGAAGTGCGTTGGATAAGTATAAAAGACTGCCTCATGGGGACATTCACAAAAAGCTGAAAGTAAGCTACGATGGGCTAACTGATGATTACGCCAAGGCTATATTCCTTGACATATCTTGTTTCTTCATTGGAAAGGAAAAAAACTTTGTCATGGCAGTATTGGATGGCTGCGACATGTATCCAGAAACAGGAATTGAAAAACTCCATGAGCAATGCCTTGTAAATGTTGATAGACAAGGCAATCTGATGATGCACAACCTGATTCGAGACATGGGCAGAGGAATTGTGTGTGCAGAATCCCCTATGAAGCCTGAAGGACGTAGTAGATTGTGGCATCACGAAGATATAAAAGGCATATTGAGGAAAGAATCTGTAAGTACATTCCCAAATCAAATCGTGTTAAGTACATGTCTGTATGTCTGTATACGGTATACACACATCCCATGTTTGACAAATTGTCTCACCTAGTTATGTCAACTTTATTATATGAACTACACTGCAACTAATAGGTTTCAATGACCAGCGAAACTAGCAATCAAACCTACTGATATTATTTATTCAATAATCTGAATATTAGAAAAGGACATGTACTGCTCTCTCCATGCATATCACTTTGTTGATGCAAACCTGATGACTACTAGTTCGGAGAATTTTACAAGAGAACTGAAGATAAGCAACTCCTATAGCATTGATGCAGTGGCAGACACCACTGTAAGCAAATAACTCTTCATCTGACTTTAGTTTCTTTTTCCTTTCTACCAGGGAACGAAAAAGATTGAAGGAATCGCTTTAGATTTGCTAGAGGCTGACAACGCTAGCTTTAGCACTAAAGCATTTGAAAAGATGAAGGGACTGAGATTACTCAAACTCAAAGGCGTAAAGTTTACTGGACACTGCAATCATCTTTCCAGAGACTTAAGATGGTTGTGTTGGCAAAGGTTTCCTCTAAATGTCATACCAGAAGATTTTAATCAGCCTAACCTAATTGATATGGACCTTAGTCATAGCAACATACAAGTGTGGGAGGACTCCGACGTGGTATGATATAAATTTAAGCAAACTGTAACATATCTTTTTGTCCATGTTCAGTAGACTAGATACCAACATTGTGCTTTCTCTATTCTATGTGAATTTTGATGTTTCTTTCCCCTTTCCTTTAACAGCCACTTGAGAAGTTGAAGTTTCTTAATCTTGGCTATTGCCAATGCCTGAAGCGATCACCAGACTTCTCAAAACTCCCAAATCTAGAGAAAGTAATACTCCAAAACTGTAAGAGTTTGTCGGAGATTCATCATTCCATAGGAGAACTGAAGAACCTGGTATATGTATCCCTTGCCAACTGCAATTTAACTGATGAAACCATTCCTAAGGATCTTGGGGGTCTGTCTTCTTTAGAAATTTTTGATCTGAGAGGCAATGATTTTTTAGGGATACCTATCCTCATTGGCCTTTTGAAGCTTCGAAATTTACAATTGGATAACTGCACAAACCTTCAGGCAATACCAGATTTACCAACCAATTTGGAAATTCTGGAAGCCAATGATTGCACTGCATTGGAAAGAATGCCAGATTTTTCAGAAATGCAGAGAATGAGAGAGTTGCATCTCAATCATTCCCTCAAACTTACTGAGATTCCAGGCTTGGATAAGTCGTTAAACTGCATGACAAAGATTCATATGGAAGAGTGCTTCAAACTGACTGTTGCTTTTAAAGAAGCAATCCGGCAGGTTGTCTCTCCTTCTTTCTCTACTTCTCTCATGTATACATGCATTCATGTATTAATTGCTTGTACAAATATTTATCCACATGGTACAGGGATGGAGTGCTAGCGGAAAGACAGGAGGCCTTTTCCTTCCTACAACTATTTTTCCTTCATGCTTTAGAGAAGTCAAACCCAAGGATGAAAGAGTTGTGCCACATTTAAGTGAGTACAACGAGGACTCAACTCATGAGGCAGGACCAGCTGATGACTTGTCTTATGAGACTTGTTTTCACCAACGATTGACTTCTGGGTGCATAGTTGAAAGCAATGCCGAAGAAGAAACTGATGCAGAGGAAGATTGCTTAAAGAGAATTGAAGTATCAGGAGACCTGGATATAACTGCATTCAAGCTTCGCATTGTTAAAAGCTCCATGGAAACTGATGCAATCATTGAGGAGGGTGATCTGATGAAGAGTGGCTTCAAGATCTGAAAAGGGCACTAATTGTTCGTGCGGTGGTTCTCATCATCACAACTGCAAAATGGCACCATTTCTCCAGTTGGTGTTCCGACTTCTTGTTTGTTTTGTGTGATTTTTTTTATCTTGGCAGAGGTTGTGTTTGTTAGAAGTCAACCTCCTATCCCTCCAAATCAGCAGAACATCAAGATCATATCTCATTGATTAAGCCTATCACCGATCCTCATTACTTGTCAATATTTCATTGTGATTTGTATTTATAGTTTTACCTTATAGGATTGGCCCGAGGTCAACTATGTACATGTATAAATTCAGAAGAATGTAATGCAAACAGATCAAGCCATTACAATACAAAATCAGATTTCTTACATGGTATCAGCATAGCCCTCTGACTAGCCGTCGTCTCTTTCCCAAATTCTCTCATGGCTTCAGTTGGTTTCACTGCTTCTTCCACCACTCTCTCCAATTTCAACCAAAATCTCCCAACCAAACTTGACACCCATAACTACCATATTTGGCTTGCCCAAATTCTCCCAGTCATCTGGAGTCATCGTCTTCTTTCTTTTGCCGATGGCTCTGCCCCCTGCCCACCCAAAACTCTACCAGCCAATACAACCACCAACCCCGCTGCCATTGCTACTCCCAATCAGGAGTACGATACTTGGGTTTAGAAGGACCAATTTGTAGTCTCTCTCATCAACAACTCTTTCAGCAACAAGATTGTGTCCACCGTTGCTAGCCTAGATACCAAACGTGCCATTTGGGTTGCACTCGAAAATCGATTTGCTACCCCAAATCAGAATACAACTTCTCAGCCAGCTCTTCCGTACTCTCTGCGACGACCTCAGCATCTCCGATTACCTCGACAAAATCAATGCCATCGTCGACAACCTTGCCCTCTCTGGTTCACTTGTCTCTGATGTGGATTTGCTCACTATGATCATGAATAATGTTGGTCCCACATATGAAAATACGGTGGCAGCAGTTCAAGCTCGTGAAACACCCATCACCTACTTCGAATTGGAGGCTCTCCTTCTCTCTGCTAAACAACGGCTTCAACGGGGTTGAGATTCCCGATGCACCCGTTACCGCTCTCTCTGCCAATCGCGGTCGCAGCTCCCCTCGGGGTCGTGGTCGCGGTGGTTTAGGATCAGGTCCATCTTCATCTCATGGCAATTTCCGTTTTGGTTTCACTAATGGTTTCAATGGTGGTGGTAGTTCACGTGGAGGCTCTTCTTCTGGTTCTCAGCGTGGTAGTGGCTTTCAGGTGGCAATTCCTTAGCTGACCTTCTTGGGCCTCGACCGAATGGCCCTTGTTCAAATGGGTCTTATGGGGCTGATGGTTCTAACTCTTCTGGTGGCCCTTCAATTGTCTGTCAGATCTGTGAAAGGCCCAATCACAGCGTAATTGATTGCTACAACCGCCTCAATCTTGCTTATGAAGGACGAGTCCCCCCTCATCGCCTTACTGCCTATGCTGCCCAATATGCTGCTGAGGGTCGTCCTCCCAACTAGATTTTCGATACTGGTGCCAATGCCCATGTTACTCTCGATATGAGCAACTTGTCCTTTGCCCGAGAATATCATGGTCAAGACAACTTGATGGAGCAGGTTTGCCTATTAGTCAATTTGGCAAAGCATATATTACTTTCCATAATCTGCCATATTCACTCAATGATGTTTTACATTATCCTGATGCATCAATTAAGTTAATTTCGGTCAACAAATTCGCTCGAGACCACAATTAATTTCTTTAATTTTTTTCTTAATTGTTATTATGTGCAGGATCTTGTGACATGGAAGATCCTTTTGGGACATGAGTAGCAATGGTCTTTACCCGTTTTCACCTTCATCAAATAAAATGTCATCAAATAAACCCATGGCCTTTGTTGGTGTGCGTGCGAGTGGAAACATTTGGCACTCTCGCCTTGGGCATCCATACACCTCCGTTTTAGACTCTATGTTTTCTCGTAATCAATTAGCCTTGTCGGGAAAAAAGACTAATTCTAAATTTATATGCCATTCTTGTCCTATGGGCAAAAGTATGAAATCACCATTTATTTCTTCTTCGTCTACTAGCACTGCTCCTCTTGAGTTGATTCATTCTGATGTTTGGACTGCTTCTTATACTTCCATTTCTGGCGTTAAATATTTTGTTCTTTTTATAGATGATTTTTCCCGTTACACTTGGATTTATCCAGTGCGCCTCATCCGAAGTCGTTTCTCATTTTCTTAAATTTAAATCACTTGTTGAGAATATGTTTTCTACCACCATTAAGTCTCTCCAATCCGACGGTGGCGGAGAATTCACAAGTAATTCTTTCAAAGACTTTCTCACCAAAAATGGTATTCATCAACGACTTTCTTGCCCTCATCATCCTAAGAAAAATGGCCTCGCCAAGCGTAAGATTCGTCATATTACCAAAACTAGACTTACCTTGTTGGCCCATGCCTCCATGCCCAAATCTTATTGGGCCGAAGCGATGCATACAGCGGTATATCTAATTAATCGTCTTCCCACTAAAGTTCTTGACTTCATTTCTCCCTTTCAAAAATTATTCCATCGATCTCCCAATTATTCCTTTCTAAAAGTCTTCGAATGCACATGCTTCCCTTATCTTACACCTTACAATACTAACAAAATGCAATTCAAATCCCTCAAATGTGTATTCTTTGGCTATTCCTTAAATCACCAAGGCTATCGATGCTTAAATCTTTCCACCAATCGTATCTTTATGTCCCGTCACGTCATATTTGATGAAGAAAGCTTCCCATTTCAAGAGACCATTGCTACACATGCTCCGGGGGTGTCTTCTACGTCAATAGATTCTGCCCTTAGCATCCCTAGCCCCATTTTGTTATCACAATCGGCCCAACAACCCACCCCTTCACAACCAGCCCATTTTTCTGTGCAGCCCACTTCCTCTCACCATTTACTCCAGCCCACCTCTTCGTCTTCTACATTGGCCAACCCGCGCATCACTCCTCCTACCCACCTCCAAACACAACCCTCCAAAATGCTTCCACCGTCAATCCCCCTTCCGCCCCAATCCAAGTCTACTCTCGCCGAGTTCGCCAATCCTCTTCCGCCACACACCCACCATTGTTGTCTCCATCTCTTGTAACGGGCATGTCTTCTCACTCGATGGTAACACGTGGTAAGGATGGTATTCAAAAACCTAACCCTCGTTATGCTTATGCTGTTGTTGCCTATGATCTCCTTGTAGAACCTACTTGTTTTACACAGGCCAACAAACATTCAGAGTGGCGTATGGCTATGGTAGAAGAATTCAATGCTCTTCAATGAGCAGGGACCTAGGTTCTTGTTCCGCATAGGCCTGATATGAATGTCTTGCCCAATAAGTGGGTGTTCTGGATCAAGCGGAATTCAGACGGATCCGTTCAGCGGTACAAAGCTCGGCTTGTGGACAATGGTTTTCATCAACAAGACGGCCTTGATTTTGGTGAAGCTTTCAACCCAGTCGTCAATCACTCTACTATCCGACTGATCTTGGCTCTTGCAGTTCAATTTTCGTGGCACATTCGACAACTTGACTTCCAAAATGCCTTTCTCCATGGCTATATGGATGAAGAGGTTTATATGAAGCAACCCAATAGTTTTGTAGATAATCAGTTTCCTAATCATTTCTGCAAATTGAAGCGTTCATTATATGGGTTAAAGCAAGCTCCCCAAGCTTGGTTCAATTGTTTTTCTTCTCATCTTGCAGATTTGGGATTCACCTCCCTGTTCACATACTTTTCTGGCCCTGTCAGGATCTATTTGTTAATCTACATTGATGACATTCTTATTACAGGCAATGATTCAGTCCATGTCGCCACTCTTATTGATAATCCGGGTCATTTGTTCTCTATGAAGGATCTAGGACCTGTCCATTTTTTCTTGAGGATGGAATTAACCCGCACTCCTTCTGGTCTTTCTCTCACGCAAGCTAAATATACCAGGGATCTCCTCTGCCGCACCAAAATGCACGACACCAAAACCCGTTCCGACACCAGCTGTCTGCGGCAAACGTTTGAGCATTAATGATGGTACTCCCTTATCTGATCCTACTGAGTATCGTAGCATTGTTGGTGCTTTGCAATATTTAACTCTCACCAGACCCGATATTACCTTTGCCGTGAATCAAGTATGCCATTTATGCATAAGCCTTCCTTGACTCATTGGGTTGCAGTTAAACGAATACTTCGTTATCTCAAGGGCACTATTTCTCATGGTTTATTCTTTAGGCCAGGTTCTATGGCTCTCTCTGCCTTCTCGGATGCTGACTATGCAAGCGTTCCCAATGACCGTCACTTGACCGGTGGTTACTGTCTCTACCTTGGCTCCAACTTGGTTTCTTGGAGTTCCAAGAAACAAGGAGGTGTTTCTCGTTCGAGCACTGAGGCCGAGTATCGGCAACTAGCGTACACGGCTGCCACCCTTTCTTGGTTCCGCTCTTTGTTTTGAGATCTTCGGCTACCATTGACTCGTCCTAAACTTTGGTGTGACAATATCAGCGCATTTCCTTAGCTTCCAATCCATTTTTTCATGCTCGAACGCGTCATGTGGAGGTTTATTATCACTTTGTTCGTGAGAAAGTCGTTCGTGGAGAAATTATTGTTGGTTATTTGTCCAGTATTGATCAAGTGGCTGATATTTTTTACAAAAGGTTTATCTATTTCATGGTTTCACCTTCTCACTTCCAAGCTTCCTCTGCTTGATTGCTCCGTTAGCTTGCGGGGGTGTGTTAGAAGTCAACCTCCTATCCCTCCAAATCAGCAGAACATCAAGATCATATCTCATTGATTAAGCCTATCACCGATCCTCATTACTTGTCAATATTTCATTGTGATTTGTATTTGTAGTTTTACCTTATAGGATTGGCCCGAGGTCAACTATGTACACGTATAAATTCAGAAGAATGTAATGCAAACAGATCAAGCCATTACAATACAAAATCAGATTTCTTACAGTGTTGCACTTGCATAGATTTGTACTCGACTACCAAACTAAAGTCAAATTAAAGAAGCAAGCAAAGAGTGGTTTTTTATTCATAAAATCTGTGGAGGCAGCTCAATCTATCACGCCAAAGGGCAAACGATTGGAATGAAAGCTATACAAATTTGGGAATAGCCATTTCCTTTTCCTTGCAATCAAACAACAAGGTGCTTTTCCTGCCTTCATATTTTGATCTTAATTTTTGTCTGCCCTTTTCGTCCGACCCGTCGATGCTTCGATATCAAGAAGAAACCAAGTTCAATTTCTTGAACAAATGTATTCAATAGTTTCCATCACAAGCAGAAGTTTGTAAAAGTCAAGGTCAGTTTGTCTGGGCAAATTGATAGATTATTCATCACACGCAAGAGATATTCTCGTCACCATGCCATCTCTCAGAGAAACACTGTTCATCGGGCATATGCTTGCACTTGCCCGAGAACTAAATGGAAATTAGAAGTAAAGTATCCATAGCAAGTTAAGGTTAACAATGAAAATCAAGGAGCAATAGAAATGGAATCTTGAAGAAAGCCGAGGATGACTTCGAGAGGGAATTCGAAAGTAACAGTAACTGAGCCGAAATGACTTGGGGAGAAAATTCAAAATGTAACTAGTAACTGAGCCGAGGATCACTTCCCGAAGAAAAGGTAATTGCAACTGAGCCAAGGATGTTAAAGATCAACACCAGCCTACCCAAGTAAAGATCAAGTCGGTGGAGTCTGCAAGTTGAAGCTCAAGTCGGCAAAGACAAGCGGTGAAGCCCAAGTCGGTGGCCGCAAATAGTGAAGTTGAGACGGTGAAGTTCTCATGAACAACTTGCAGCATATGTGGCTGCAAACAAAGATGAAAGTCGGTGTGGTCGAGTCCGTAGCCGACTTATGTTTGCACCGACTTTGTTTGCTGGCAAATGAAGTTCACATTGGTGGCCAACTTGTTTGCCTTAGTTGGCAAGCTAAGCTATAGGCGGCAAAATCATCTATAAATAGAGGCCTCGTGCCTCATTTTGTAGCAGCCCATCCAATGTACAAATAAGGATTCCAGTGTGTGAATAACCCATCCATAGAAGACATTAGGGTTCTAGCGTGTGGATGTCATATTGAGTGCATCCGGTTAGAGTAATAAGAAGATTTGTTCTTCTTAGATTAGTCTTGTAGTTATAATTGTGAGATAAGAGTGCTTGTAGAAGGTTGTTCTTTTGAGAGTTATTGTGTTGTTTGTAATCCATTGTTAGAGTTTGAATACAAGTAGTTTGTCTACTTGTTTGTCCCCAACAATCTTATATTAGAGTTGTGTACTCTTAAGTTGCTCAACCATTGGTATTAGAGCTGCGTGAACTCTACAAAGGATGACTTCCCGAAGGAACACAGACTAGCAGTCGTATTCACTGAACATACTGCTAACATGATTCTTCATCGGATGATGGAAAGATGGTGCTGGTTGCCACTACCACGCAGGTCAACAAAGGGAACTTGCATGATTCCACCAATGTGAGAGGGGTAGCCAGAAAACCTGAAATCTTGCCGTGGAAAGATATCGTCATTGTTAGAAGTGCTTGTGACTTTAGAGGAAGCACCATCTCTATAATTCTCAGGCTCATGACCGTCATATTCTGACATATTCCAGTCAAATGTTGCTGAGATAAGCCTGAAACATCCAGTCGATGGTTTGCAGTATTAGGTTTTGAATCTTGGACCTTCTTCACGTTGAGAAAGCGCCCACCAGTTCCTCTAGCCCGCTTCAATGCATGAACATGCCGAGATTCGTGAAGATATGGCTGCAGATATTTTGCAATGACTTTTGTCAGAGAATTTGCTTTTGTCAGTCAAAAGAACTACAAATCCGCATAGCTTAAAAGCCCCGCACACAGACCGACATTTACAAACCAATGAAATCCTTCGCATACCTTACGAACTTTGATAAGTTTGTTCTGAGCTTCAAGCTTAGCACGGTATTGTCTCCTCCTGAGGATTGCGCGGTACTGTTTTGCATTCACATAAATCGGTTCATCTTCTGTAAGATCAAGAGGCAAGGGAACCCTACCAGGAGTAATCCCCATCACCTGTGGATGATGAACCTGGAGAAATATAAACGATGAATCTGACATAAGTCGGTAACATAAGAGGTACATTTTATGCAACATCCACCAGAAGTGGTCTGCACTTATCAATCCCCAGGTCATGGTTTGACCAAAGGACAGAAGAATCAGAATATATATGAAAACCACTAAATTGTCAAATCTACAAGGTAGAACCACAGATGAGATATAATATAATATCTTGTAACTTTGGTATTTTAATCCGAACAAGAATAGATCTTCAAGATTACCCCCACCTCATTTTTTATCTGTACCTTGAAAGTTCATCTTAATGAAAGATCTACAGGTATAATGGATAAGGAAGAAGAAACTTTACTACCAAAAAGAATTGTTAAATTAACAGGAACAGAAAAGAATAAGAGCAAAGGAGATGCAGCAGGAAAATAGACAAGAATAAGAGCAAAGGCGATGCAAAGCAAAACAAGAATCCCCAAACTTATAAAATGGACAAAATACACTGCAAACTTTAAGAATATCGACCTGTCTATTGTACATTGCCCTCAAACAATTTACAAGAAAAAGATGGATCGGAAGGTGCTACATGGCTACAAACTTTGTAATGTGGGTAACCTGGAAAATGTTTATGATAAGTTGATAATGGGCCCTTTCTCCTACCTAATGAAGACAGGCATATACACTTAGCACCTGCCAAAAGAGTACAAAGTTGAACTGATGTATGAAGATTGCCTTAGCCTTTACGCTAGTTACGCAACCTATTTGCAGCAGCACAATGGGAAAAAATAACCATTTGAACCCTTCTGTAAGAACGAATTTCAAGTTTCGAAGCTCCTTCCAACTTGAAGGTATATGTGCTTCATGAAACTTCTATTAGTTATGTAAAAATTTACTTTAATGCCAACGGCACCATATATTTTTCAAGATGTAGAGTACATCCATTGATTGAAGGACACAACCAAGCCTGATTTTACAACTAAAGACTTATCAACTTCTTAACAAGGGTCTAACCTCCACTGACACATTTTGATCTAACCTACACTTAGGTTCCTAAAGATACTATCATACCAAGAAACCACAAATTAGAAACGAGTTGCTATTAGTATTATTCACTTCGAAAGACTTACCGTGGCTTGTGGTATGCAAGTAGCAGCCACTAAGCTACCAAAGTATGGTTCAGCATAGTGCAATGCAATGTGACTCTGAATTAGTGACCGGAATAAGTATTAAGATTCACATCCTCACGACTAAACAGAACACAGTCAAATCTCAACTTACAATTGGGTGGGTAAAATCAAGTTGTACAGGGAAGACAGGAACACGACTTGCTGGCGAGAGTGATTTCATGTGAATCCCAACCGGCATCCCTTGTGTCTCATTATATCCTACAAATAATAAGACTACACAAATTATGCATAGTTCAAGCGCTGTAACCAAGGAAATGAATATGTAGAACCCATTTGATTATAAGGGGAACTTTTGGCAAGTGGAATATCAATGAGTAGTGAAATTGGTTTACATAGACGTGAAATCGGTTTATCTCTTTCACGATTTCGTGCTTCTTATCAAAAAAGGACCATCAATAGTTGAATATATAGAGAACCATCCACAAAAAACAAGGAAAAAGAATTCATAGGGGCATCAATATTAAGGCAGTTTCCAAAAGCATAGCTTGAAGGATGAAAGTGAAAGGGAACGGAAACATAGAATCACAGTTAAACCAACCTGATTGTGCTGAAACTATGCCTTGCCTACGGTGGTGGTTGCCTTCTTTAGTACTATCCACATCAGAGAGAGATTGATCTGTTGATTGAGTTGAGGATGAATCATGTTCTTGAAAGTGAATTCCAGATTGCGTGCTGTTAAGAAAACTTAGTAGAGGCAAGGCCATCTTCAACATTAAACTTCTAGAAGCAGATGACTTTAGGACATGCGTATCAGTAAAATTCTCCAATGACAAGCAATGTTTGAAATCGCGGTCTCGCGTAGCGTAGCGTATTAGCTCGTTATCGCGTAGCGTAAGTTATTCCGCGTTTTCGCGTAAGCTATTTTGGAATAAATGAAAATACATATTATTTGACAATAATATAGTCATCCATAAAGTTCCAAATCTCATTCAACAATAAATCAATAATATGCAAGCATATTTCAACAAGATTACCAATATTCAACAAGATTACTAATATTCAATCATCAAAATAGATAGTTTTATCATGAGAAAAAGAAATAATTCAAGATTTTACAAATAGATAATAAAGAGATTCAGCTTCACACATACATATCTTCATCATCATCATCATCCTCAATTGAACATTCAAAGATTCATTGAAACAAATAATCCATAAAAAAATTCATCTATATATTCAATTCAATAACACTTTGATCTATATATCCATCTATAAATTCATGCATTCATAGAATTTTGGAATTCACCTATTGACAACAACAGCAAATAAACAACAAATGAAGTCACTACACTACATAGTGGAACCCGAAATTTGGAAATTCTTGCCTAGTAAGTAACTAGAAACACTTGAAACCAAAATCTTTTCACAATGAATCAAATGCAACAACAACAAAAAATTAATTGTAATTTGTAACCTCTTGTGAGAGGCGGGCAGCAAGCCTGTAGTGGCTGCGTGGGCGGTGAGTCGGCGATGGCGTGGGCGACGACGGTGTGGCCAGAGATGGTGTGGCGATCAAGGTTTGGACGGTGACGACGTCGATGGTGGCAAGAAGGGCATCGACAATGGAGTGAAAATGGGGAAGAAAAGGTGCGGCTGGTGGTAGTACTGCAGAACAAGCTTATTAAGGCTTTTAGTTTGGGTTAAGTTCAAAGTTATATCCAAAAAAAATATAATAAAAAAAATCAACCAAAACGACGTTGTTTTGGGTATTTTTTCTGAAAAAAAAAAAAAACCAACATAGCGCCCTAATAGTGGAAATTTGGAATAGCGTAGAAAGCGGAAAAACACGTAAAATAGCGTAAAATAGCGTACGCTTTTTTGGTATTGCGCATTGCGTCACCTCTATATAGAATTTTGGGGGGTGGGGTTTTTCTTTCCATCCTTTTTTTATTAGTTTTTTGTGTTTTATTTTTTTTTTTTTTTTTTTTATTTTTTTTTTTTTTTTTTTTTTTTTTTTTTTTTTTTTTTTTTTTTTTTTTTTTTTTTTTTTTTTTTTTTTTGGTTGTTTATTATTGTTTTTTTTTTTTTTTTTTTTTTTTTCTTTTAATTTGCCTTTAAATCTGGGTTTTATTTGTGAGAGTTGGTATTGAATTCCTATAAATCATTCCTTTGATCACTAGCATCACACGTCCCCCATAATCATATCTCTAATGCAGGTAAGTTTTTTAGATAATCTTACAATCAGGAAAGAAAATTTAACTCCCATATTACCTAACTACTAGGAAAGAAAATTCAACTCCCAAATTTTCGTACCTGACATATAGGGATTATGTTTTTCCAAGACTTTTTAGCTTACCTATCAAGGAGGTTTTGATAATTGTTACCTCTCAAGGCGGCATAGTAATAACTGATAAATCTTATAGTATAACAATGTCAATACTCTGGACTTTCTAATACCTGACGTCTAGGAATGCATTTTGATCACTAGAGTCTTCCTTTTTTTTTTTTTTTATAGGAGATATGATATATTTTGATATTTTTCTTAACCTATGCATCAGGTATGATGTAAATTTGTGTTTAGCATATATATCAGGTGATAAATTTGGGTTAAATGCTTTTCTTTTGAGTTTTGTTTTCAATTTTTCTTTTTTCTTTTTTATTTTCATACCTGCTGTAGAGGTATTATTTCGCCAAAAAGTAAGGAAAGAATATTATCCTTCCTAGGATTAAGGTAGAAAATTGCTATTTGACCTCAGAAAAACAATATCTTTTTTACAAAAGCCTCCCCAATTGCAGCCTCCATTTTCTTCCGTGATGTAGATTGCACCTCTCCCTCCCACCCTACCTTTTTCCTTTCCTCGCTAGCAGCAAGTACCCCACCACTCCAAACACCTCTCTGCTTTTCTTTGCCCACCCCCAGGGGCGGAGCCAGGATTTCCCGACAAGGGGAGCGGAACTTAAAAGCTCTGATATGGTACATGAGTATTTTACACGATAACAAAAAGTGCTTCATGAAGAGTTAACTCTTATAATTTCAAACCAAGTCAGCTAGAATTATGGGTGATAACAACACTTAGTACAATTTATTCGAACTTTGAATTTTAAGCAACAGAATATCAAAAGTGCACCGCTAAAAACGTATGCTAATCAAGATGAGTTATCTTTGTAAGGATATCAACGAGATCGTTCACAATGTTACCAAACTAATATGAAACAGGGAAACTTTCTCACATGTACTTGGAGTTGGAGCTGCTTCAAGTATTCAATTGCTTCATCCAGCATCGACGCTTTATCCGTCTAACAAAAAACGAAAGAGCAATGAAACCCTTTCAGAACCAAAACACAGAAGATGCGACAAAAGTTTCTGGATACAACTTAAAGAGTACCTCAAACTTAATCCTACTCCTCCTCCTCTGCCCACTAATCCTGCAAGGCTTTCAGTTTTCGGATCCTGCAAGGCTTTCAGTTTCTCATTAATCCTACTCCTCCTCTGCCCACTAATCACCACAACCCATAAATCAAATTCTCAAACTTAAAACCCCAAACTTAAACGCTAAAAACACATACAACTCAACTAGATTCGATTAAAATCTACAACATTAGCTAGATAATCAAGTTTCCTATCACTAATTACACAAATTTCCTACTCAATAATTATAAAGTTCAAGATCTAAACACTACTAATCAAAATTACAGATCTATAAACCACATTAAGCAATCATACAGATCTAGAAACTACAATATAAATCAACACAGATCCAAAACTTGGAGGATTTATTACTTACTTGGAGGAGGACGCTTGGAAGAACGGACGGCGGTGGAAGCAGTGGCGGCGCAGCAGCGGTGCCGTCGGTGGATTCCAAGGCGTCGGCGCGCGTGTTGTTGGGAAATTGGACCTCTGCTGCCTCTTTGTGTTGCTCGCTCGCGGCTGCCTGATGAAGGAAAGATGAGTGACTCCAGCGAGACCCAACAAAGCCAAACGACGCTGCTCAGTTTCAAGACAAAACGACGCCGCTCCATTTTGATTAAGAAGAAACGGCGTAGTTTAACCCAAATATGGGTCATCTTCTTCGGGTCGCCTCTGCCCAGAATTGCAGAGCAATTCTTCCTTCTTCCTCTGCGCAAAATCAATGGCGTTTTGGTCTGGGTCTCCGGCAGACAAGGGGAGCGGATCCACGCAAGATCCGCTCCCAGTCCATAGATTTGCCGGCGACGACGGGAGCGGCTGCTGACAGCCGCGCTATGCTGGCTCCGCCCCTGCCCACCCCCTTTCTCTCTTCCCCCCGCCACCCTACTTTTCTCTTTCTAGTAGCCCCCCTCTCCCCCCACATCAACAAATTTACATGCACAACATATTTATAGGAGATTCAAATTGAAAAATGGGCTCTCTAATTATGAGCGAAATCAATTTTGAAACGGTAATACCATTTGACTTAGAAAATAGTAGGTTGAAATTTAATGACATGTATATTTTTTTAAAAAAAATTATTCATGCTGATTAGGATTATATAGATGCTGACTATGAATTTATATTTATAATATATAAAAAGGGTTGATCATGAAAGTTGTGCTATGCAAAGGGCTAAAATCACAATGCCCCTAGAATTTTTGAACCCCTACGCTAAAACGCGCACTAATAGTGCTCTTTTAGAACGCTTTTTTAAACAATGATGATGAGGATACAAAGATGAATGGAAATGCTGAATGGGCAGAACCAAACCAAAATTTTCCTTATATAAATTCTCTATTGTCTAAATCAACTACTCAGGTCGTCTACAAATTGTGGCTTGGAACTCTATAGATCTTCAAATAATGTTAAAAGGGAAAAATCTGAACTTTTACTTAAATAGCCCACTCATCAGCAACCAGGAATCTAAGGAAGTTCAAACTGCACAATGCTACCATATTTAAGTCATGAAGAACAGCACCAAATGTTGATACCTAAGGCGAACTTTTTGTTGGAAAAATTTCTTTCAACTCTTTTTATATGCACTGACAGATTGTAATGATAAAATTAAGAAATCAATTTTTGGGAAAACAAGATCAATATCACTTTAGTAAGGATATTGAGAGTGGATAAGACTTGTTTGGCCCAAACAATGAACGAAACAGAAGCGCTCGAGCTCTTTAGTTGGCATGCCTTCCGTAAGAATACTCCTGATGAAAGATATCTTGAACTTTCAAGAGAAGTTGTTGATTACTGTCAAAGTTTTGCCACTAGCTAGCTCTTCAAGTTTTAGGTTCATATCTATGTACAAAAAGCGCAAGTCAGTGGAGATGTGCGTTGGATAAGTATAAAAGACTGCCTCATGGGGACATTCACAAGAAGCTCAAAGCAAGATACGATGGGCTAACTGATGATCACGCCAAGGCTATATTCCTTGATATATCTTGTTTCTTTATTGGAATGGACAAGGAGTATGCTATGTCAATTTTTGATGGTTGTGGCTTATATCCGAAAATAGGAATTGGAAAACTCCATGAGCAATGCCCTGTGTCTATTGATAGACAAGGCAATCTGATGATGCATCAACTGACTCGAGACATGGGCAGAGAAATCCTGTGTGCAGAATCCCCTATGAAGCCTGAAAGACGTAGTAGATTGTGGCATCATGAAGATATAAAAAGCATATTGAGGAAAGAATATTTGGGAAGCTGAATGCTAGATTTATAGTTAAGTAGGATCAATTTGATACAGCTGCATAGTTGTATATAGGTGGAACCCCGAAGTTTTAGTGTTTTTAATAATTGAATTTTATCTTAGTCTGATTTACATTATTCGTTACTCGATATTAAACACTATTACGTTTTACAGATACTTTGCAATTTTGCGACTTTCAACACTGCTCTCTATGGATTCGACACTCGTACTTCGAGTTATACTGCTACATGACTCCTTCACTTGGGATTAGCAAGCAGAGCCCTAAAATAGAAAACAAAACCACAACACTTGAAGAAGAGAAGCAGCAAAATTAAGAATGCATTCTCAGTTCTTGAAACAACAACCCCAATATCTAATCAAGAAATTGTTTTTTATGAAGAAAAAGTGAATCCCAAAATCTAGCAATGGAGGAAGGCGGGGCGTCAGAGGAACGTGGGGCGATAGAGGGAGGCAAGGCATCGGAGGAAACCGAGGATTTGGCAGAGTTGATTGGGTTTAGAAGATGATTAATTTTTTGGTTCTAAATTGAAATGTTAGAGAAGGCTAAAAGTGGAAGAAAAAAATTTCATTAACAATTTTGTAAATGCCCAACGTCCCGAATGAAAGTGATTTCGCGAAAGCTACTCATAGCTTGCTTTCGATAATCAGCTTTCACGAAAGTGATTATGACCAAAAAGTAATTTCGTTTGCGTTTACCAAATACTTTTTTGGCCGAAAACTTTTGCGAATCACTTTCGACAAATCACTTTCGCGAAAGAAATGCCAAACGGAGCAAGCAGATCATACCCTTTTGCTAAATTGCTATAAAACAGCACTAAATTCTGATTAGACCATTTCAAAGGTACAAACTTTGTATAACTTTGTCTCAAGAAATCACATAAATACGTAAAATTACTAACTTGACAAAAAGTAATAAGCAGATCATACCCTTTTTGCTACATTGCCATAATCCAGCACTAAATTCAAATATCCCGTTTCAAAGGAACGAACTTTGTTTCACAATTCTCATCCGTATATAACTTTATCTCAAGAAAATCAAAGAGATGCAAAATTCTCACAAGTAAATGAGCACTAAAATTACATACTTTCACATATATAAAGTAATGAATAAATTTTTTTTATTAATATGGATGAGCAACTTGCACAAGAGAATATTGTACATGACGCCAGATTTGATCCAACAGTGAGAAATCCCAATATATATATATATATATATATATATATATATATATATATATATATATAGCAACTGCACAAAAATATTGTACGGACGGCGATTTGATCCAACAGTGCGAATACAAAGCCGACGAATTCAAAGGGAAAAAGATGGAACCCTAGAAAAGGGAATCGAAGAGAAGGCGCGAAAGAATCCGGATCGGCGGCGGAGATGGGGGGTTAAATTAGTTACCTTGACGCGGCGGAGAGGAGGAGAGCACGGCGGCGATTACGGAGACCGGGCGGTGGAGGAGGGAGTTGTGGTTTGGTGGGGGGAGGCGGAGAGAGTAAAGTGGTGGGGTGGAGAGGAGGAGAGAGAGCCTCCGATCTTCGCGGGTCATGTGGGCTGCGTAGCGTGCGGAAACTATCGGCCTGGTGGTGTACTATGGTGTTGTCATCCGTCCGCATCACAGGCGATGATGGTGAAGCCGGTGGGTGGGAAGACCGCAGGACCGTGGACTCTTCAAAATGAAATGTATTTAGGCCCAGTGGACTGGACTGCAATTCCATAAAAGCCCGTTTTCTTGCAAAATGCAAGTGAGTTAATTCTGACGGTTAATGAGTTTTGTGTTGTTTGGTGAGGGCGGCGAGGGGGGGGGGGGGCAACAGGCGGCGCCCGCCCCGCGCCCCCCCCCCCCCCCCCCTTTGGTTTGGAATTAAATGTTAAAAAAGAAATTTAAAGGGTGTGAAAGAAAAAAAAAAATTAAAAAAAAGATCCAAAGGCTCTAAAAGAAAACTTATAGTGCACCACATTTACACAATCCCACCCAAGTTTAACCTCCGTTAACTCTGCCTCCTTCTGATCTCCATCGTTTTTCTTCTGATCTGCATCTGCATTCCATCCGCCCCTCTCCTCTCCTCTCCTCTCCGCATGGTTTTCAAAACCCTAAGCGAACTCTCCAGAATTCCAAGTCAAGTAGCGCAGCAATGGGAGCGACGGCGACGGAAGGTTTCGCGACTCGGTGAATCGCGACCGGAGGACGATGAAGCACGTCCGCGACAACGTTCACAGAATCATCTACCTCGAGCCGGTGAGAATCTCGATTCCGCTGTTCAACTTCGCTTTTCCGATTTCGCCATGTTTCCTGTTTTTGAATTTGTTTTTGTTTTCCGAGCGTCGATGAATTCGTTGTTGAATCGAATGCGATACAACTTAGCGAACTATTTGAGTTAGTTTTGGACTGTTAATTCTAGGTTTTCTGTTTTGATTTGGCATAAATTACATGTTGTTTAGTAGATTTTGATTCGGCATAAATTACATGTTAAGGTAGCAAAGAAGGGGACGCGGTACAAACCGAAGTTGTTAATGGAGGACAAAGACAACCACTAAAACGACCCAGTTTTGGACTCTGGGCAGAGAGATGACCAGGTGTGTAGATGAAGTGGGTTTTCATTGTGTTTGGTCTTTTGATTGATTGGATTTTCATTATTAAATTTTGGGTTTTGTGTGTTTGGTGACACTGTTAGACAATTTGGTTGATGGGTTTTTGATTTTCTGTAATTTAGATTTTTTGTTTGCATGTTTGAAGTTGATGAGTCCAGTGTGGAATGTGGACTTTTATGCAAGATTAAGGTGACAATGTTCCTATACTGGCGCTGTAATCTGTTTCTTGCTCAAAGATTAGTTTGAAGAGTGTGGTTTTATTAGTATACAATACAGAGATGGACCTTTTGTATTATTTTAGTTAACCAATTTGATTGTGAGGCTTTTAAAATATTAAACCTTACAATAGTTGATGGGTAAGGTTGGTGTTTAGAAGATTGATCATTTTGTTATTAGCCTGTATGCTTGGAGCTGTTGATTTGAAGCGGTTATATGCTTTGCCGATTCTTTTTTTAACTGTTTATTTGGACATTAATCCTGCTCTTTGTCCTATTGCCATTGAAGTGTTTGGACATTGGGAGATCAGTTGCCTGAGTCCAAGATCATCTTCGACACGAGACTGCTGGTGTTATTGTAGCAGCAGCTTTATACCCAATTGACGCGATAAAAACTCGATTACAGGTATGTGAAGGGTACCGAACATCTTCCTTGATTATCTGTTGGACTGTAACTGAACTGTCTTTTAGGGAAAGTGAAGTATTCATTCATATGATTGTTCAGGTTGCTTGTCACCCAATTTAGTGATCTTCAGATGATCGCTTCTTGCGTATTCTTGGTTTGTTGAGTCAGCATGTGCTCCAATTGCTGACTTGGTATGCTTTGCACAACCCAACCTGTAGGGCTCCACAAATTTACATTTTGGAGAATGAATGGAGGTCCTCCATAATTTGTATAATTCATATATCCTTCTATTGCAGAAGCAATATGGTCTTTTTTTTCTCCGCAAATTGATCTTTTGACATGTCCTCTTCGTCTGTCTCTTTGACAAGCATAGGTTTTCTGCATTAGTAATTCAACACAAATGATCAAAGTTTATACCCTGCAGCGGAATAATTGACGTTGTTGTTCTTCTGCATTATTAGTTCAAGAATGCTTGAGTTGCATTGTTTTGCGTGCTGATAAACGAATTCATCTTATGTCTTTTTGTGAATGAATTTATAAATGTATATACATATTGAGGATGTGTCATTGAAACCTTTTGAGCTATCTGCCATTTTGATTATCTTTCTGATGCCATTTGCCATGCGAAAAGTGGGGAAAGGCATTCCTGACCAAATTCTTCACATCAGCCAACTGAATTCATTCTAATTAATGAATATTTAAGACAAGATGTGACATTGACATATAGGTATATACCAATTAATTTGATTGTTAATTTGAACTGGGGGTCATGAATTTCTGAGATCTGGATTGTTAATTTGATTGTTAATTCTCTCTGCTCCCTTTTTTACTTAATTTGCTGCCTTTGGTTTAAAATGCTGAAGCTTGAGCTGGTTTTTGTCAAGTTGTTGCTGCAGTGTTGGATCTGATTCTTTTTTACTAGGTCTCAGTTGAGTTTGTGAGTTTCCTCTTGTTTTTGGCTTGAGGTTTCAGCTTTGATCTTTATCATTAGTTTTGTTTTGATGTGCTCGGAGCTGAATTGGGTTGTTGAGAAATTCAAGGATGGGATCTGGGTTGTCTAATTTTATGAATTTGTCATACTGATTCTTCAAGATTCTTTAGTTGGCTTTGGAGCAAATCATTCGATTCATGTATGTATTTTACCTGTGCACCTTTGAGTTGGTGCACTGTCCGCAATAGCCTAACTTGTGTTCTTTTGATGCAGGGATCTTTATGCAGAGTACATAATGCTCACCCTAAGGCGGTAAACGTACAGGCTACGTGCAGATCAACATATACGATAAGTCATTTCATCAATGATATAGCAGAAGATTTCAAGCAAAGACTTGAAGTTTAATTTTTGTATTTCAAATTAAGATTGCTATTTCGATCAACTGATTAAAATGACCAGAGAATGTTTGTTACGTTCATATTTTTATAAGTTTGATTGTATTATAGTTTTGAGCACACTCCTGCCACCAACTAGCTCCTCCAGTATGCGTGGTTTGAAGACTGCTCAAAGCAGTAGCAACTTCAAATGCGTACAAGAACAGTTGTAATCAATTTCTTAGACAATTTGCTCGTTTACTTTTTCCCACTAGAGCTAAACGTAGAAACTTTCCAGCTTCAATATAGAAATGATTTGCTGTATCAGAAAAAGATTGTGATACTCTGAAAGGAAATCTGTTTAGTAGACTCGAGCATCTAGGTCCCTAGCAGATCTTGATTCTCGACCAGGAACTGAATTCGAATACGGATAAAAAAAAGAAAGAAAGAGTAATAATACAATTAATTATAATAATTTAGTAATTGTAATTTCAGAATAATAATAGAAAAAATGCCCATTTAGTCCTGTTTTAATAACATAATACCCAAAAAACTCGTTACATTTTAGTCTTAACTATTTAGTCATATTTTGAATAAGTACCCCGGTAAAATGGATAAGTGCCCCGGTAAATGGATAAGTGCCCCCAGTAAAATTGATAAGTGCCCCGGTAAAAAGAATAAGTGCCCCGGTAAAGTAGGACTAAATTGTAATAATATGAAATTTTTTGTAAGAAAAAAAGTGAGGTAGGTTTTTTGGTAACACTTTATTTTTTTAGGACTTTTTGGTAAGAACCCCATAATAATAATAATAATAATAATAAATAAAGGAAATTACGGTAATTAATTTTTAATCATATAAATAATAAAAATTAAATAAATAATCCTGCCGCAACTCGAATATGAAATAATCCCGCCGGAATTCGAATATCGGATAATCCCGCCGGAATTCGAATATCGGATAATCCCGCTGGAATTCGAATATCGGATAATCTTGCTTGAATTCGAAATTCGAATAATCCCGCTAGAATGCGAATATCGGATAATCTACAGCAGAGTATGACCATCTTATAACCATCTTATGACCATACTATGACAATTGTATTACCTTAATTTACCCACAGTTTATATTATGTCATCTATTGGTTTATCGTTATGACCATCGTATAACTATT
This sequence comes from Spiraea crenata, assembly GCA_033992175.1. Lineage (NCBI taxonomy): Eukaryota > Viridiplantae > Streptophyta > Magnoliopsida > Rosales > Rosaceae > Spiraea > Spiraea crenata. The sequence goes on along the minus strand of JAVBHV010000072.1, from coordinate 1,398,450 downwards.
ATATGACAAACTTATGACCATTTTATGACCATCTTATTACCTTAACTTATGACCATTTTATGACCAGTTTATATTATGTCTTATTTATTTGTTTACCCTTGTACGGCCATAGTATGACCATCATATGACCATCTTATTACCAGCTTATGACCATCGGCCGATCAAATTTCAATTTTGCTATGCTGTAACTTTCACGTGCTGACCCAACTTTATGCTCGCTCTTCGCTGTTGTATTCGTATTGAGGCACTATACAACTTTCATGAAGGACTCTTCCCCAAGTTACGACCCCGTTTTCAGTAAATCAGTACATTCATTTGTGACCGTCCATCGCCATTTACAATCACACTCCGTTCCTGTAACCGTATTTTGGTTTTTAGAATTTTTTTTCACCAAAACATAGCCTTCTTTTGAATAGAAGAGAATGAACGGTTTGGATCGTCAATATCACATATCAATATTTGTGGAATGGTTGAATATGAGCATTTGAGGGGTTATTGTTATGAAACATTCTAAATAGCAAGCGTTATTTGAACTAATTCTGAATATCAAAATGCAATATTGATGATCCGAACCGTTCAACTTTTTCGGTCATATGTAAGGTCATGTTTCAACAAAAAAAATTTAAAATATAGCTAATATAATCCCCGTAAAGGAGCGTGAACGTAAACGGCGATGGACGATCACAAATGAATGTATCGATTTACCGAAAACGGGGTCATAACTTGGGGAAGAGTCCTTCATGGAAGTTTTATCGTGCCTCAATACGAATGCAACATCGAAGACCGAGCATCAAGTTGGGTCAGCACGCTAAAGTTACAACGTAGCAAAATTGGAATTTGATCTGCCGACGGTCATAAGATGGTTATAAGATGATCATATAATGGTTATAAGATGGTCATACGACAGTCATACAAGGGTAAACCAATAAATAAGATATAACATACACTAGGTGGGTAAATTAAGGTCATATGACGGTCATAAGATGGCAATAAGATGATCATACGATGGTTATACGTTGGTCATACGATGGTCATAAGATGGTCATGGGTGTTGTGAGGGCACTGTGAAAATGGTCATGGGTGTCCTTACAAAATGGAGAAGTGTCCGTGTAAAATGGGGAAGTGTCCCAGAAAAATAGGAAAGTGTCTTGGTAAAATGAATAAGTGCCCTGGTAAAATGAAAAAGTGTCCTGGTAAAATGGATAAGTGCCCTAGTAAAATGCAAAAGTGCCCTGCTAAAATGAAAAAGTGTCCTAGTAATATGGATAAGTGCCCGGGTAAAATGCAAAAGTGCCCTGGTAAAATGAATAAGTGCCCTGGTAATACAAAGGTGAACCAATAAATAAGACATAATATAAACTGAGTGGGTAAATTTAAGTCATATAACGGTCATAAGAAGGTCATAACATGGTCATATGAAGGTTATACTATGGTCATACAAGGGTAAACCAATAAATAAAACATAATGTAAACTAAGTCGGTAAATTTAGGTCATACGACGGTCATAAAATGGTCATATGATGGTTATAAATAGGTCATATGACAGTCGTACAAGGTAAACCAATAAATAATTAAGGCATAACATAATACTCCTTATTTGCGCCACATGGCGCCACGAGGCAGCGCATCATTGGATCCACGTGGCTCCACGGGTCGCCATGTGGAGCTTCGTGGATCCAATGACGCGTCGCCGTGTGGCTGCTCTTTTTCACACCACATGGCGCCACCCCATTGGCCGATCCCTTCCCCGCATTTGTTTCACTGTAACTTTCTCCTTAAAGGGGCCTGACTCACGTAACTTGGGGAAGAATCCTTCATGAAAGTTGTATAGTGCATCAATACGAATGCAACAGCGAAGAGCGAACATCAAGTTGGGTTAGCACGTGAAAGTTACAGTGTAGCAAAATTGAAATTTGATCGGCCGACGGTCATAAGCTAGTAATAATATGGTCATATGATGGTTATATGATGGTCATACTATGGTCATACGAGGGTAAACTAATAAATAAGACATAATATAAACTAAGTGGGTAAATTAGGGTCATAAGACGTCATAAGATGGTCATAAGTTGGTGATATAATGGTTTTACGATGGTCATACCGGTAAACCAATAAATAAGATATAATATAAACTATGGGTAAATTAAATTCATACAATGATCATAGTATGGCCATAAGATGGTCATATTGTGCCGTAGGCTATCCGATATTAGCATTCCCACAGGATTAATCGAATTTCAAATTTCGGCGGGATTATTCAAATTTCGAATTCCGGCAGGATTATTTGATATTCGAATTCCGGCAGGATTATCCGATATTCGAATTCCGGCGAGATTATTTCATATTCGATTTGCGGTGGAATTATTTATTTATTTTTTATTATTTATATGATTAAAAAGTCATTACTGTATTTTCCATTTTTCTGGGACACTTCCCATTTTACCGGGACACTTCCAAATTTACCGGAACACTTTTTCATTTTCCGGGATACTTCCCCATTTTACCTGGACACTTCCCATTTTACCGGGACACTTCCAAATTTTACCGGGACACTTCTTCATTTCCGAGACACTTCTTCATTTTCCGGGACACTTTCCCATTTTACCGGGACACTTCCCATTTTACCGGGATACTTCCCATTTTTACCGGGACACTTCCCATTTTACCGGGACACTTCCTATTTTTACCGGGACACTTCCCCATTTTATAGGGACACTTCTCCATTTTGTTATATAATATTATTTAATGATTTAACAACTTATGACAGTTATTTACCTGATTTATGACTATCGTATGACCTTTGTATGACTGTTATTTATCCCTTGAAGAATAGTCAATTATTGTAATTTGTTCCTGAAAAAACAGTCAGCTGTTCCTTAATAAATAGTCAGTTGTTCCTTGAAAAACAGTTAGTTGTTCTTTGAAGAACAGTCAGCTGTTCTGGAGGAACAATCATATGGGTACACCAAGATCATACAACAAATAAATGAAATATATGAAACTGATTTTTTCTGGAAATAAATACAGTGAAAACGTGTTTGGTAGAAATATATGAAACTGATTTTTTTTCAGGAATAAATGAAATATTTTTTTTTAGTGATTCAATAACATAAAATAAATATTTATAAATTATTTTTTTTGTACATAAGTTAGCTTTTTTAATGAGTAAAAAAAAAATTATAGCTACTCAAATCAAATTTAGTAAGGACATCATAGTAGTGAATAATCAAAATATGATGATTACAAATCTCTCATACATGCATAGTACCTTAAAGATGATTGCTTGTCAGTTAACTGTATGGTAGGTGTTGTGAAGTCACATACAGAGGGACCAAAGATTTACTGCAGAGTGTAGAGGATTGTGCTATTATATAGCTGGAGCTTTACTTTCCCTTGAGATTGCTATTTGTGGTTGAATATGTGTATAGCATATATGTATTGGTGCTTGTAGATTAAGGAATTCTGAATTGTGAAAATCTTGTGTATTGAAACTTATACTTTTGTAAATCTACTGTTGGAGTATTTGCAAGTCAATTTTATGTATATAAATGAATATTAGTCTCTCTACAAATGAATTTTATTTTTGTTTATGATATATACTCAGTATGGATTACATAGAAATTTGCAACTTTTATGTTGGTTTGTGAAATTAGAATGAATTTGCAATCCAGATTATTAGTATAAATGGCAGATGTAGTTTACCAATAATGGATGAAAGAAGATTCAGCATTATGACTACCAATATTGCAGATTATTTACGAACAATGGATGAACAACATAGTGTTCTTTAAGGAAAAGTTTATTGTTCTTAATTGAATAGCTGACTGTTCTTTAAAGAACATCTAACTATTCTTTAAAGAATATCTGATTGTTCTTTAAGAAACAACTTACTGTTCATAAGTGGGTATATCATGGTCATACGACGGTCATAAGTGAGTAAATCAATAAGTCATACCACATGGCGTCCTTTGATTGGCCGATCAAGAAGATATTTTAAGAAGGGTGTAACTTTTTTGTACGAAGTCAACTCAAGGTGCGGTCCAGTTCCCTGTGCTCGTGAGAACGGGTCCTACAACTTCCTAGAAGGACTCGGATAGCAATTACATCACTATAGACCCTGAATGCTTACATTAGCTCAAGACCGTCGGTTATCGTTTACATAGATGACTCCGTTCCTGTAATCGTATTTTGGTTTTTAGAATATTTTTTTCACCAAAACATAATTTTTTTTTCAATGGAAGAGAATGACCGGTTCGGATCGTCAATATCACGTTTCGATGTTTGTGGAATGGTTGAATATGAGCAGTGAGGGGTTAGTGTTATGAAACATTCTAAACATCAAGCATTATTTGAGCTAATTGTGAATATCTAAATGGGATATTGATGATCCGAACCGTTCATCTTTTGCGGTCATATGTAAGGTCATGTTTCAACGAAAAAAATTTAAATATAGCTAATATAATTCCCATAATGGAGCGTGAACGTAAACGGCGATGGACGATGAAAAATGAATGTATCGATTTACTGAAAAATAGGGCCGTAACTTGGGGAAGAATCCTTCATGAAAGTTGTATAGTGCATCAATACGAATGCAACTGCAAAGATTGAGCATGAAGTTGGGTCAGCACGCGAAAGTTATAGCATAGCAAAATTGAAATTTGATCGGCCGACGGTCATAAGATGGTAATAAGATGGTCATACGATGGTCATACTATGGTCATACAAGGGTAAAGCATTAAATAAGATATAATATAAACTAAGTAGGTAAATTAAGATCATAAGATGATCATAAGTTCGTCATATATTGGTTATAAGCAAGGTTTTAAAAAGCACTAGGCGGGATCTAGGCGGCAGTCGAGGGCCTAGCGCCTAGAGGATTAATCGGGGACTAGGCGTATTGAGAGTTTTATATATAAATATTAAATATCATCTCATAAATAAATTAGCCTACTCAAACAAGCATTTTCAATTCAAGTATATTTATTAAACAAGCATTCAAATCCAAATATATCTATTAAACATGTATATTTGTAAAATAACAAATAAAAATAATGATAAATTCGTGTAGCTGGAAGATAATGTTGATTCGGATGTTGGATTGCAAATTCATTCTAATTTCACAACCCAAAATAAAATTTGCAAATTTCTATTCAATCCATACTGAGTATATATCATAAACAATAATAATATTCATTTATAGAGAGACAAATATTCATTTATATACATAAAAATGACTTGCAAATACTCCAACGGTAGATTTACAAAAGTATAAGTTTCAACACAAAAAAATTTCAGAATTCATAATTTTTAATCTACAAGCACCAGCACATATATGCTATACACATATTCAACCACAAATAGCAATTTCAAGGGAAAGCAAAGCTCCAGCTATATAATAGCAGACGTCCGAGATGCGCACTGATTAGAAATCCCAGTTCCTGGAAACCCTTTAGAAGCAATACCATTATCCAAAGCATTATTCATCAGAACCAACAATTAAAAGTCGCATATGAAAAACAGAGAAAACAAAGCAAACTATTCATTGTACAAAGCAAAGAGAATTACTTTCCACGCAACGTTGGATCCACGAATATTGCGTCTTCATCTTCCTCTGAGACTAGGATAGACTGCCATAAACATCCGAATTGTTAGCAGAAATATTAGACCTCAAAATGCATCTTATGCAGTAACTTCAATGTTAAAATGCGGTGACTTAACAGCTCTGCCACTGCTAAGCAGAGCCTTAATAAAAACTTCGTTTGAGTGCACATCCAGCTTTTCTGCTCTTCACCCTTTAATCCAAACAGCAAACTAAATCAAAATTGCAGAACATAATCAATATAATCCCAACCACATAATCAAGCATAGACCACTTGCCTGAACATTGGTCTCTCCAGCAAGACCAATAAGCTTGGCCAAACCCGCCTGTCCAAGTCAAAAACTTTCACATCAAAAACCAACATGTAATAATCCAAAGCAGCTCAAAACACGAAAAAAAGGCCAAATAAGCACCAAATTGAACAAAAACAAAAACCCAATTCAGCTTCCAGTATATTTTTGCAGAAAAAACGATCAATATAAGGAAAGATTGAGACTTTGTGAGAAATGGACCTTATTGATGGCAGTGCAGACGAACTTGCAGCCAAGAACAATATGACTGAGACTCCAGGTGCTTGGACTGCTCATTCAACACTAACCTCATTGAAAGCCATGTAACATCCCTAGGATTGTAGTTTTGTGTTCTATTACCGAATCTCCTTAATTATAGGCCGAATTCATCACCGTTGCAGCTCAAAAGAATTTTCATTCCATGAATCAATTATATAATCATCAGTCCAATTACCCAACCCAATTATTTGTAATCTCTTCTCTACATTACAGCTTTCGGAAACGCAAATATAAATCAATTGTATAATCATCAAACATCAAACACCAATCTACTCAACAATTTCCAACATAAAAAATTTCTTAATGCGGCCAAACAAAGAAAACAAGTGAGGAATTGAAGTGTACCTTCCTGCGAAGAACAGAAGACCACGTTTTCGAAAAACCCAGCTCAAAAACACAGCCGTGGTCACCGCCTGCAGCCACCGTCACCACCAACAAGCTCTTTCACCGCCGCTGCTCGAAGAAGACGCGCGCAAAGAGAGAGAGACGCGAAGAAGAAATGGCCGAAGGAAAGAACAAAGGCTTGATGTATGCGCGACCCTTTAGCCTTGTCTGGGGTTTGGACAGCGGCGTTATTCGGCGATTGGGTGTCTACATGTTGGCGAGGATGAGGACTACGCACCGGCCGGGTTCTAGAGCACAACCCAGAGGCGCTGGAGAAAAATTGGTCAATACATTGACCGGGTTCAGGCTCACCGGTCAAACGGCGGGTGACGGCAGTACTGAGCTTAAGAGAGGGAACGTAGATGCAGATGCAGTGAAGGTAGATCCAGACGGAGTGAAGGGAGATGCAGAGAATCACAATTTTGAAGTTTGTGCCTCCTTTTTTTCCTCGGCCGTTCAGATGAAGATCAACGGCTCACCGTTGGCGCTGTCAATAGGCGCTGTCAATAGGCCCGCTCTCTAGCATACTCCTTGTGTAAAATGAAGTAATGATCGTTGGCATAACTTCGAGTCAAGTTCAAGTATAGTTATATTATAATATTGCATCACGGGCGCTGCGCGCCACATCACGGGCGCTTCGCGCCACATTTCAACGTTCTTGGTATTCGTCTCGCATTTGCTAGGCGTATCTTTTCAAGAGTGTGCTAGAGGCAAATTGAAAATTGAAAAGATGCACCTACCAAACGCGAAACGGGTACCAAGAGCTTTAAAATGTGGCGCGCAGCGCCCATGATGCAAACGTGTGTGCGATGAGGCTTTTTTTGCATCACGGGTGTTGCACGCCTTACAATGCTCTTGGTGTTCGTCTCGGGTTTTCTAGAATAAAAGGACCACTCAGGATCAAAATGTGGAAATTATTGCAGTACAATGTTCATATGGCTTTCCATACACCAAATTACAAACATATCGTTTTTTATTTTGGTATGAAATTACAAAATGTTGCGTATCGAAAGCACTACTGATAAGCTAGCTAATGCATTTTTGCTCAAGTTCTTGCCTTTTCACAGTTAAATGATTACAGGAACCAAAGTAAGAACAAACTTTCATTGAAAACAAAACTTCTCATTTACAGGTCTGATTTGGATTCCTCTGGGATTACAATAAATACACTAACTCATCTCTGGCATTTTTCACCACTACCTGGATGGGCTCCCCAATTCTGTCTCCCATTATTTCAAAAATCTGCAACAATTTCACAAATCATATCAGGCATCTTAGTTATACAATCATACCACAGTAAGCAACAACATCATGATGCAGAACAGGAGAAGCTTTAGTTTCTGACCCAGCCATCTCAGTTCAATTCATCTCGAAAGCACTATTGATCGAAAGCACTTGTAGTTCAATTCGTCTCGAAAGCACCACAGTAAGCATCACACTTGTAGTTCAATTCGTCTCGAAAGCACTTGTAAACCCTCACCCAATATTATATTTGTTGACCAGAATTAGAGAACAGAACCTGATCAAGTGATGATGAAATACAAATCGTTGTGAAATGAAAAATATTGACAGAGGGAGAAATGACTGCAGCAAGCCAACTCACATTCGCCAACCAATTACAAAGCAAAATAACAAAAGGGGAGAAATCAAGAGTGAGTTCTGTTGGATCGCATACAACAACAATGACTCAAAGTGCATGAAACTAATGTACAGATCAAATCGGACTTGATACTGAACTAAAATGGTTATATGTACCCTCGAAGTGGATGGAGTGCAAATTCAGTCAAGCTTCTCAAAATCCACAAATATCAAAGTAGATTGAATAAAGAAACATGAAAGTCTTCCAATTTAAGATGACCTTGAAACCAAAGCGGAAGCGAAAGAGAAGAGAATATGACAAATTGAGAGAGAAATCAAATAACAGTAATAAACTTATAAAGATATAGATAGGAAATACGGATGATGAAAAAAAATGCTTGATGAAAATACCTGGAAAGGCTTCTTACTGCATGAGGAAGTTCGACACTACAGTTAAAGTACCAATCCATTTGTAAATTAGAAATAGAATTTGAAATGAGGAAAACATAGGAATGTGATTTTATGAATCATCACTGAAGTTAATAGGCATACAGATGCATACCAATATAGATGATGAAATCGTGGTGCTCAAGTCGTTGGTCCATTCCACTTCTGAAGCAGCCATAGATGCTTCAAACTGCAATTGCACAAATACAGACGAAAAAGAGAAAATCTAAAAGTTCAATTCATCTTGTCAAAGAAGAGAACACAACCAAAACCTATAATTTTGGGCCAATTGAATCTATAACTCAAACACTAATCATGTAAGCAAACCCAAAAAAAAAAACTTACAATTCGCACACCCCAAGCCAACAAACATGAAACGGGCCTCCAAAAGTGATATTTCCCAGAAAACAAATGTTCTAATTGAAAATCAAACTTGAGTGATCGAAAGAACTGGCTTGCGCCTTCCTTTTCTTCTCCTCCCCATCGACCAGCGCCGGCGCTGGTTTCATTGAACAGCGACTCATCCAAATACATACCAACCGCCACCGGTGTCGCCTTCCTATTCTTCTCCGCCCCATCGAACGCACAACTCCTCAGCATTCGAATCAAAGAACTGTGCTTTACGGGAAATCAACCGCCAAACAAAATTAAATGAGTGGGAAGGCGGTTTCCATCGTTGACAAAGAACTGGGCTTTACGGAAAATCGAATGCCGTGGAAAATGCTGAACGTGGGTGCGGCAATGAGGAGGAGGAGGAGGAGGAGGAATTAGACATATTGACTCTTTTGCCCCTATATTCTGAAAACTGTCATGTTTCATCTTCTTTTCAACCGTGGGTAATTTCGGATTTCCTAATGTTTCACCTCCAACTGCCATTTTGGCAGAATTTGTTTAAAGATATAGAAGATTAGGCCAGAATTTGACTAACCAATCACCAAATAAGACTCTAACGATACAGCTTAAGATATCCGCAAAGAAAACTTGACAAGCGAAAAACGCTCTGCAGCGGTTACCAAACTCAGGAGCGGTTAACGCGAATCCATCCCCTTTCTCGATCACTTGTCCTTTGATTTCTTCTCGGTTTTGCATCTTAATCCCAGTTTTGATTTTGGATTCGCTTCCTTGGTCGTATCTGCTATCTTTTGACCCTAATTTTTTTAACAGTGTTTCATAATTCGATTTCAGGGTCACCTGTTTTCATATTTTTCGTTCTTCTTTGTTTGTAGATCTATAACATGTGATTCGATGGTCGTACATCAAGAATTCACAGAAATCATTACCAAAACAAATTTCACGGAATTGAAGACCATCCATTTCTTCCAACCCCTCTTTTCAATTTGAACTCCCAATTCATTTCCGATTCGATCCGTCTAGAAAGCCATAGACAGAAAGGGCGGAAAGGAAAAGGACTTGTGTCAGTTATGGATTACTCTTCAAACTGACAATTTTGAAGAGTAATCCATAATCTGAAAATGATATCTCTCGGAGGAAAATTCATTTCCCTATTTTAATCCGGTTAGAGTCAAATTCGGGCTTTTCTTTCTATTTGAATCACATGGATGGTGCGCGGGGCCTCACTGGAAAAGGAAAGTATTAATCAACAAACAAATTGGGGCGGATTCCGCTTCTCAGGCAATTGTGCTTTTCCATTGATGACTTTTTAATTAGATTACAGTTGATTTCCTTTCGATCCGAAAGAGAAAGAGGCCAGAACGTCGTCGGAGTCCGCACCGACACGACGCCGCTTTCAGTTATTGTTCATTTTCATCTTAATTTATATATAAATTTCATTTTGATTTCTTGAATCTAACCCTCTTTTGCAGGACTTGTGGTATTTTGATTTTCCTGTTATTGTTCATATCGATTTCATATTGTTTATATACATATACGTTTATATTGTTTTGTGGGTTATTAAGAATGGATGCAGGATGTATTCTGCACTAGCCGGTGGTAGTGTCTCTCAAATTGCCTCACTCATCTTCGACTTGGCTCCTAAAGGTCCGTATACGAATCGGAAATTGTTATGTTTCCTTTACAGTTTCCCTTTTCAAGTCATGATATTTGTGCGCTGTTATCATGTTTGTCTTTCTTGAAAGATGAACTTCTCCCTCATACTAGAGGTGAATATGTCTCTCGCTTTAGAGCGATTTGTTCCTCGCATTAGAGCGAATTGTCCCTCCATTTACACGCGAACTTGTGGATCATTTTGTGTCTCTGTTCTCTATATTTCTCTGTTGTCTCGGTGGATGGTGAAGGCAATGTTCTGTTTGTTTTGAAATTTTGCCTGCAAGCTTGCCATGGCCGTGTCAGAGGCGGATAACGATTGAGACAGTTATGCCGTTGGTGATGATAAACAGCTGACAAGGATGACAGTTTTTTAACTTCATCAAAGATAAGTTCCACTTTATTTCATATTTCGTTTAATTTATTTATCTTTATCTTATTTTAATTTCAAAAATTATTTTTTATGAATTGGTTGGAGTGACACATCTTCATTTTTGCATATGAAGGAAGCATGAAGATTTTAATATGGTGGTTCTAAAGAAGCCGAGTGAAATTCTTGGGGGTGGCGCATGATGTTTGCAGACGGCTAGTTCAGATATTGTTAATAAGTTTTACACTTTGTTCATATTTAGCCCTTTGTAGCTTCAATGTAATATCATTGCAGATGATTATGATCAGTCGCGGATTTTAGTAAGATTTAGCTTTTATCCGGAGTTTTTTTGGGTTTTTTTTTTTTTTTTTTTTTTTTAAAAAGCCCTTTAAAAAATTTGTTTTTTTTTTATAAAATAAATTTAAAAAACACCAAATAAGACTGCAAGTTTGTGAGAGTTACTTAAGCCAAGTTGGTTCATTTTCTAAAGAGTAAATTACACGAATACGTACCCATGGAGTTTACAACGTTTCTGACTTTCTTTGTTTTTACTTAAAACCTTGCTTTCTTCTCCGTGACACGTAACGGATTAGATTAGCAATAAACTTTACAGAATATGATTGGGCAGATCTTTTCCAAAAATGCAGTGCAACATTGATGGGGAAAGTGGAGCATATGGACTCAAAGACTAAACATGGTGCATTAGGTATGCATGCCAAGATGTATATACAAATCGTGATTCCTTTCCAAACCTACCTACCACAATTTACCAGTACAATCTTAATCTTTCACCCACTAGATAATTTAATTTTGGAACCAGAAGGGGGAAAAGACATGACACATCAAACCCCTAATCTAACAGCAAACAAATCGTTGTCTCTACAACAGGCTATCTTACTAATAAAATTCAATACCAGAATGCTCCATGGTGCATGTTTCCGGAACAGGAAGATGCGGATCAAAGGTTGGTTGATTGTACTAATGGATCTCGTTAACAGATTCTGCACCGGTATAGAAAAATTGATGAAGTTAACATGGGCATGCACTCTACAAGCCTAAAGCCAAAGATTTGATGGCTGGATACTGGAGAATTGCTACAGAACATGAATAAATAGTCCTGCATCTGGAGTGTTGGACACAGCTGTTTCCAAAGGCAAAGATATTGTATTAGTCAGTAAAGGCATTGATTTTCGATAAACTTTTAGTTCACTTTCACAGAATTCAAGGGTAGAGAGCAGAAATATGAAGGAATGGACTAAGATGCCTATTATACCTTATTATTACTATCACAATTTATGGCTGAACAAATGTATTCAACTCGGTCCACGGTGATGATAAGGAGATGCTGATCCTGAAGACGGGGGAAGAGGCCTCTTAAGGAATGAATGATTTAAGAGCTGAGCAGCAGTGGGACGCTTGCTTGGATCAACTTGTAGGCATTGATGGATGAAATCTTGTGCATCCTTCGAAAGAGAATCAGGAACCTGAGGGGGCTCCGCCTTTCCAATTTTAAATAATGCCTGCATCTGTTGAGAAATAGGAAGTGATCATGCTATCAGAAACAAATGAAGGCCAAAGAGGTGCATCATCTAGCACAAAAGCATCATTAATATGGGTAAAAAAACAGTATAGTTTCCCACGAACCCATTCGAGATTAGAGTATGGAACCCGCCCAGTTAACATCTCTAACACTGTACATCCAAGACTCCATATGTCAGCTGGAAGCCCATAACCTTTGCTCTTTCGACTAACAACCTGCACAGGCAAAGGTTGAGCAAGAAATATTCAAAAGAAAATTGGCCACTAGAGCATATCTTGCAACTTCTCAAAATCTTCAAAGGGTAACTATGGTATGAAATAACAGAAATAGAAATTAATGCTCCATGTGATATGCTGAGATCACACTAGCTGGAAAACATTCGAACCAAGATGGCACTACAAAACCATCAACAACCACAAACATCCGTCGGCCTATTAAATTATGTAGCCTCGAGACAAGATATTGGGAGACGGGCAAGGAGGTGAGAAAAGATATTTGATATCATGGAGTATTAGATACGTGTGCAAATGTGGTACTGATTAACCATACACTAGATGAAATAACCAGGCCACTAAGGCTTTATTGACCATACACTAGATGAAATAAGGAACACACAAAGAAACCAGCCAGGAATTAGCCAACAACCAGTATATGTCGAAGTTTGGTACCACCGTAACCAATGGTTCTATACTTTAGGATAGAACAGTTTACCAAATTATCTATGGAAATATCTGATTGACCGGTTTCTTTTTAGCCATAATATTGTACAGTGTCTTCTTGTTTTTTTAAATTAATCTTTTAATAGGTAGAATTTTCAACAGATTCACTCTATTCCCAAGGTTACTAGTCTAAAATCTATTTGTATATCTACCAATGTTTTCATTCGCACATATGCATATTACCATATAAAATGTTGTCCAAAAAATACATTAACTAATAGAGCAACCTAACCATAACACATTAAAATCATAAAGAAAGATGAATAATTTGCGAAAGTCATCTTGCAGTCACCATTAAACAAAGGAATGCACGACTATACAAGATGTCCGCAATGGTCTAAAATTGAAGTACTTTATACATGTTATTCAATAACAGAAAAAAGAGCTTAGAAGCATTCAACAGAATCTAATATTTCTTAGTTTGGGTAACAGACATAATAAACAAAAGAGTAATAGCAAACCTCTGGGGCCATCCAGTATGCAGTTCCCTGGCAAGATTTGATGTCGTTCATATTTTGGATAGTCTGTAAAAAGAACACAAAAAAGGTTATTAGGAGCTGAAACCAATAGCTTTGAATATATTTTAAGGAAACAAAAACAAACCTTTGCCAATCCAAAATCTGCAAGCTTCACAGAACCATTTGCATGCACCAAAATGTTTGCGCATTTGATGTCCCTTAACACAAGAAACAAAAAGTTGAGAATAGATGTGGACAACACTTCAGAAGCAAAATACAACCATGGGGACTGTGATTGGACAGCCACTTAATGACTCATATATGGCACTGCTCAATAATGGCAACAAAAAAAAGAGACAGATTCCACGTATCAAATTTTGTACAAATATACATTATCTGACATAAACTACCTGTGAACCACTCTTCGGTTATGTAGATACTTCAGACCGTGCAGGATTTGTCGTGTATACTCAGAAACATGAGAATCTGTAAGATGATATGTTTGATAAAGTTTTTGAAGGGAGCCTTTAGCCACAAGCTCCAGAAAGATGTAAAGGTTCGAAGCATCCTGCAGAGATCATTCAGCAAAATATACGTCAGATAATGATAACCAGTAGATTGATAAGTGCAAGGGCAATGCAGATCTACTGCTTAATCAGTAAATGTATTCTATGGCAAAATTTATGTTCAATGGGAATTACAGTTGATCATTACCAGAGAAGAGCATAAACCAAAAGGAAAGGATCCCAAACGACCTAACTTCTACACAACCAATATCTCTGCTGGTGCTGATACTACTAGATCTTAATACTTTGCGAGTCAAACTAGAGCATCAGATGGTATGGATATAGTAGCAGGAAGGATAAATTCTTAAGTATATCCATGGCACTGTAGCTAACCTGTTTACCTTTATCTACACGTATTTTATATGCTGACAGATGATTCTTGCTTGCATTACATGAATTATAAGGCATTCAAGAGCAAGAACAAAAGAAAAAGGAGTACCTTCTGGGTGCCATAGTATTGAACTATGTTAGGATGTTCAAACTGACTCAACAGAGCAATCTCCTGGAAGAAACGCAAACAAGCAAACATGGAATGATTAGAAAAAGGATCTCAGAAAGAAACAACAATCAAACCAGGCTCCACTGACATTATAATACTGAACAAATGCTATAGGCATGGAAAACAAGGGCTTACGCCCAGACACAACTAAGGCCTCAGTCACCTGTTCAAGTTGATAAACTCTTTGCATCCCCTGACTTCCTTTATCAAGCAAGGAAATTTCCTTCACAGCAATGAAGGATCCTCCACTGAGGAAATAAATCATAAACGACAATAAATGTCACAACGGGAAGTTGAAGCATGAAACCATTCAATTGTAGTATTCAGTTAATTAGACAGCTTTACAGAAAAAAAAAGAATTAAGTCATTGTCAGGTACAGTTACAAAATGTTTCAGGTAGGAATATAGTTAGGAAACAAGTTAGAGGTAGCATGAACAAAAAGAGCAAAGGAGTTTGCAACGTTAACTAGTACAAGAATCAAGACACTGTAAAAACTCAGCCTTTTCCTAACAAGCCAAGCTTGCACGTGAGGTTGAAGAAATAACTGCATGTGAACCTCTACTCTTAAATCTACTAACACTCATCCAATAGACCTTCCTCCTATTCTAAGAAATGCAAGTTCATCAGTGGTTCCCCACCTAAAAGTAACCGTTTGCAATAACAATGCTGGGAGTAATTTACAGTAGCCTATATGCATCTACTGACAACCACGATTGCAAGATATTGGCTTACAATTCTCCGAAACAAATCCTACAAAGTAGAAAATCACAATACTGTTTATTACTCTGGATATACTCTTATAGAAACATAAACAAGGAACGAAGGCTAGCACATCTACAACCCTAACTTACAACTATCAGTAATAAAAGCTCTTGGAATGATAGGAGCAAGGTATCGTATAGAAACAACTTTCGTCATCTTCAGGCAAGAACGATTAATCAGCCAATGTTAGCCTTTTCATCACTAATATCACTAAGTCCAGCGAGGCCATATACTGTCTCTACCATTGCTTAAGCTTCGAAACCAGCTGGAATACTTTCTCAAAATTCAACCGCCATCTATATATACTTTCCATTTCCCAACAAGAACGAATATTCCTTAAGCGGCCGATCTTTTCTTTCCTGAGCTAGCTTACCCTACCATTATCTATTCCTCCAAGCTATTGCCTTTTAAATCTTTGTTCTTAAACAAATTAAGTTTCCTAATCTTTACATCAATCAATCAATCAGAATAAGCAGTCAAAAGGAAATGTAAGGGATGATTTTGAGCAACTTACTCAGAAATTGCTTCGTACACCGACCCGAAAGACCCGCTACCAAGAAAGTCACCCTTTTCCCAGTGAGTAATTATAAGGCTGCAGATGGGATTAGTGCCCCGCACACGCGGTATCGACGACTCGAAAGATCCGTAAAGATATGGCTGCAGATGTTTCACAATGGCCTTTGTTAGAGAAATTGCTTTTGTCAGTTAAAAGAACTACAGTTCAGCATAGCCTAAGAGCCCCGCACATGGACATAATTTTACAAACGAAAGAAAACCTTTACATACCTTACGAGCTTTAATGAGTTCCTGAGCGTCAAGCTTAGCATCGTATGGTCTCCTCCTGAGGATTGCATGGGACTGTTTTGCATTTACATAAATCGGTTCATCTTCTGTACGATCAAGGGGCAAGAGAACCCCACCAGGAGTAATCCCCATCACTTGTGGATTTTATCATAAATATACAAAAGTTGACCCATAATTTCAATAATGTCACTTTGTTATAAAACTTTCATTTTTATACAAAAATTCACTTAAATCGACTAGAATGCCCTCACAATTCAAAGTAAACATCATTTGGCTACCTAGGGAATTCAAAATCAGCTAATCATCGCCCACCATTCGTGAATGCACATTTGCTTTTCTGCTCTCCACTTCCAGTTTCAGGTAATGTTTCTGAAATCCTTTGCTTGCTTTGTGTATAACCAAATTCTGTTTATTCAATCTCAATTATGATTTGATGAATCATAGCCCTCAATTTGGGTGTACAAGCATCGGACCCCTTCTTTCGGGTCGAGAAACGGCCGCCTCCTATGGGCTGGACAACTCAAATCCTGACAGAGGTTTGTATTGAGAGCCATTGACGGCGGCGGCTCAGACGGCGGCATTGCTCCGAAGAATGAGGTGGCAAACAGTGAGAACAACAAGTATACCATCAATCTCAAAGACCCATTGGAAAATTGCACGGGGTGATGAGCTCCTTCACTCCCTTGGTCTTCACGGTCATGCTCCTTATTTGATTATTGGTGTCACGGTTTCTGTGATTTGTATATATGTTAAAGAAACTACTTATTGCTTTGGTTGATTCTTTTGGTGGGTTTATTAATTGCAGTGGTTCTGTATGTTGCAACTGGTTTTATTTAAGGACTTGTTCATTTTCTGAATAATAATCAGATTCGACAACGAGTGGGAGCCAATTTGGCAATTGGTTTATGTATTGCAACTGCATTTTTGGTGGTTGCTGCTGTGAGAGTGTATCATTTTTGATGTTTTTGACAAGTCACAGCAAGGAAAACCAAATGTGCATTCATGAATGGTGGGCGATGATTCGCTGATTTTGAATTCCATAGGTAGGCAAATGAGGTTTACTTTGAATTAAGAGGGCATTCTAGTCTATTTAAGTGGATTTTTGTATAAAAATGAAAGTTTTATAACAAAGTGACATTATTGAAATTGAGAGTTTTTTTTTGCATATTTATGATAAAAACTCATAATGAATCCCCATCACATGATGTTTCTGGAGATATTTAAATTTTAATGATGAGTCTCTCATAAAACAGTGTCATAAGAGGTATATTAAAATGCAAAATTCACCAGAAGTCGTCTGTATTTATACATCTTCAGGTCATGGATTAACCAAGGACAGAAGAATCAGAATGTATATGAAAAGTTGAAAGAATCCATAAGGGAGAACCACAGAAAATATATACTATGATTTCTTGTAAACTTTGATATTTTGATCAAACAAGAATAGATCTTCAAGATTAACCTCACTGATTTTGGTATCTATACCTAGAAAGTTTACCGTCATAAATATACAGTAAAGGTTTAATAGATATGGAAAAAGAAACTTTATTATAATAAATAATTATTAGTTAACGACAACAGAAAAGAATAAGAGCAAAGCAGAAGAAAGCAAAATAGAATCCCAAATTTACAGAATGGACAAAATATACTGCAAACTTACTTTAATATTATTTTTAATAAGGAAAAGCGAAATGGAAACCTAAGAGCCTATACTTTTAAGAATATCGAACTGTCTTGTACATTGACCTCAAACAATTTCCAAGAAAAAAGTGGATCAGAGGGTGCAACATGGCTACAAAGATTGTATAGGGTTAACCCGCAAAACGTTTCTGGGAAGGCCATCTTTAGCAAGGGAGGGGCTAAATGTCTCTTGGGCTAAAATTTAGCCTCCAAAATAATTTTGTTTTATAATTTGGGGTATGTTTAAATTTGAGGGCTGCTATGTACACCCGTTTTTCTTCTCTAGACACCCTGAATTTTTTTATAACATGCAATTACATTTATAACCTTATGTAAAATTACATATAAGTACTTAATTTCTTTGTACACCCTATGTAAAAGTTAAGGACACCCATTAAGGTATTAAAAAAATAAAATCAATCATTTTGCATCATAGTTTTTAAATCCTAAATCTCATACACACTCTGATATTTAATGAAAAACACTATGAAAGAGGAAGAGTTTGAAGAACAAAAGGTAAGAATTCGGACAAAGTTTTGTTTTGCGTCAATTTTGAACTTCTTGTTTGGGTTTTGATTCTTGTGGTTTTTGTTGATTTGGGTTGCGAGAAAGTTGAAAACGTGAAAAGTTACGAAGTTAGCAGATGCCGACAAGCCATCGCTCTTGATCTTTGGTCAAGTCGAATTCTGCCTCCTAATAAATATATCGACTTTAAGTTAAAAGCTCCTGAGATTGCCTTTAATGTAATTACAGTGGGTTTTGAGATTCAAATTATTACGTGGACCATAGACTGACATTGCTATAAATTTTCTGAGAGGCATCCATCTTATTGTCATTGGTTGCTCTGCTGCATGCTGAGATATGGATTACCAGGGCTGTATGTAAATATTTGATTGGGCGTAGAAGAACAAAAGGGCTGCGCCTAGTCAAGTCGAATTTTGCCTCATACCTATCATTTATTTTGTCAGTGCATTGGTACTGCAAAATGGTTTACTTGTTTTGCTTAACAAAAAAAAAATGGTTTACTTGTTTTGGTGCCTACTTGAGAAGCTTTTGCTCTGCAGGGGCAGCAGGACACATGTCAAATTGAATGCTTTTGCCACACTCAAATTAATGTTTAAACATGTCCTATTGCCCATCTATTATGCAGTACCTAAATCACACTACAAGAAAAGGGGCCTATGGCTACGAACTTATAGGCACAATTGCTATATTTGTGCCCAATATATTAAACTGGGCACAAATAAGTCGTAATCGTGTCCAATATTTAAAGGGCACAAATATTCGTGTCTTCAAAAAATGCAATGGACACGAATGTAGCAATGGGCACAATAACCGTGCCCACTATGGTTATTGGTCCACCATTCTGACACACGCATTTGTTGTTCAAATATTAAATGTACAAAAGGCACAATCTTTTGTGCCCTTTGTTAGTTTATGGGCACAAATACTTTTTTGTGCCCTCTATGTCAATTCTATTTAAGAATTCAAAGAGTCACAACACAACTACTCTTTCATTCCTCCTTAACAACCAAAAAAACTACTCTTTCATTCCTCTATTGGGTTTTTATCAAAAATGGTAACTAATCTAGGCACTTCTATCACCAATGGTCCTCCACCTTTTTTTGTGTCAAATTTGATCCTTAACATTTGTTGTCCCTATCACATGTGGTCCTTCCGTCAAAAATCATTAGTTTTGACCGAGCTTATAAGGGTAATATCGCCAATTCATCCTATTTTTACTTCTTTCCCTCCATTTTGCGTGTTTTGGCCGGAAAATCTTTTCACAAAAAAATATCCATATTTTGACAATAATCTCTCTTTTTTAGAATTTTCAAGAGCACATATGTAACACCTTATTCAAAAATAGAATAAAATAAATTAAAGTAAAGTAAAATAAATAAATAATAACAATTTCAGCTGACAAAATTAAAATATACTGTCTCCCACACTCTTAAACAATCAACACTTCTGTTAGCCGAATTTTTTTTATTTTTTATTATTAATTTATTTTACTTTAATTCATTATTATTATTTTTGAACGAGTGTTACATATGTGCTATTGAAAATTCTATAAAAGAAAGATTTTCAAGAGCACATATGTAACACTCGTTCAAAAAAAAAAATTAAAGTAAAAAAAATTAATAAAAAAAATATTAAAAAATTCAGCTAACAGAAGTGTTGATTGTTTAAGAGTGTGGGAGACAGTATATTTTATTTTTGTCAGCTGAAATTATTATTTTTATTATTATTATTATTATTAATTTCTTTTACTTTACTTTAATTTATTTTATTTTATTTTTGAACAGGGTGTTACATATGTGCTCTTGAAAATTCTAAAAAAGGGAGATTATTGTCAAAATATGGATATTTTTTTTGTGACAAGATTTTCCTGCCAAAACACGTAAAATGAAGGGAAAGAAGTAAAAATAGGATGAATTGGCGGTATTACCCTTAAAAGCTCTGTCAAAACTAACAATTTTTTACGGAAGGACCACATGTGATAGGGACAACAAACGTTAAGGATCAAATTTGACACAAAAAAAGGTGGAGGACCATTGGTGATAGAAGTGTCAAGATCAGGTACCATTTGTGATAAAAACCCTTCCTCTATTTTCATTTACTCAAATTTTCCAAAACCATGAATTCCAAACAAACCAAAATTTCTCAATATTTTCGAAAGAAGCCTACCACCCCAAAAACATCTATTGGTTCTAGTTAAGGGTGGGCATAGATCGGATCGGATCGGATTTGACTAAAAACCAAGAACCGAACCATAAATATTTATCGGATCGGATCAGATTTAAAGGTAAAAATAATTCGATTCAACGTCATCCAAATCCAACTAATTTGGTTCGGATCACGGTTCTGATTCAAATTTTCGGATCGTACAATTCAAGTTTCGTAATTCAAATAAATATACCTCCATCAAGACCAATAAGTGAGTTTGAAGGTGTGGTGTTGGTCATCCTACTTCAAAAACAATGTGTTATAAGTAATGGCACACAAATATAAAGAAATTAGCTTCCTAAGAAAATGAAATCATGTAATAGAAAATAATCTCCTCCACATATGATTCATAACCTTTCTTAACCTACCATAAGAACTTACATATTTTATAAATCATGTGTAAATTAATAAAATATACACCAATAATATTATGACATGTGTAAATTAATAAAATAAAATATAATTAATATTATTTCGGATCGGTTCGGATCGGATCGAATTTCATGAAGCAAAATTCATGAACCGATCCATTAAAATTCGGATCGATTCGGTTTGGGTCTTGAATTTTGACTTTTTTAGTCAACTCGGATTTTTTCGGTTCAGATTGGATCGGTTCTTCAGTTCTTGGTTTAAAATGCCCACCCCTAGTTCTAGTGGAAGGCCTACTGATCGTCTTCAACAGCAGCAAAATAGTCCATAAAAGGTTATTTTTTACTGTACATTCACGTGGCTTGTAAATTAAGTTCAGATAATGGGCACCATTACAACATTTGTGCCCACTTGCAACTATATAGAGCTTCCAAACCCTTGTAAAATTTCTAACAATGAGTTATTTTCTACTGTACATTCACGGGGCTTGTTAAGTTCAAATAATAGGCACAATTATAACATTCGTGCCCACTTTCAACTTTGTTCGCCGTCAAAAGATTATAATGCACTCACGAAAGTTTCAGCTCCCCCCATTTTTTCCCTCTCTCAAAATCAAAACACACTCTCCTTCTTCTCACTCAGAATTATAAATTGAAAATTAAAACAAGTTTTATTTTCCTGTCTTTCTTCTCTTCCCTCTCTCCTTCTTCGCTACCCCCAATTTTTCCCTCTTTCGCCATTGTTGTTCGCCGTCGCCACCGGCTGTTTGCCGTCACCCACCGTTCGACCATCGAGCCCCTGGGTTGCGTTCCAGAACCCGGTTAGTTGTCCAAGTATCTCGACCCGACGAGTCTCTCTACAGCGGCGAATTGAAATTCATTGTTCAGCGGAGGTAATTCCTTTCCAATTTTTCTCAGCTTTCTGATTTGGGCTCTTCAATTTCGGAATTGATTGTTTTTCTCGAATTCCGCTATTTGTTTATGCTATTGACAAGTGAATTAAAGCGGCAAAGTTCGATCATTCATTGAAGCGGCAATTCCTTCCCAATTTCTCTCAATTTTCTCGAATTTCGCTCTTCAATTTCGCTATCGACGAATCCGCCGCCAGACCTAGCTTCAGGTAATGTTATGAACCATTTCATTTCTGATGTTTGGTAATTTTGTGAACCTTTTCACTGCTCTCTCTCTCTCTCTCTCTGTACACACTTTGTGCGATTGTCTTTTCGTTTTTGGCCAATCGGTTGTTTCCGATCCAGCCGATGTTGCCGGAAACAAGGGCTTCTCCGGCGGGTGTCCGGTGAGCTTCTGCAGTGAAAAGCTTTGAAAGAATCAGTCATGGATTTATCAGAAGGTACGCTTTTTCCATTCGTTTGAGATTGGCTGGCCTTGTTCTTCACTTTCCGTTTGGTTGCTGATTGGAAAATTCAACAAGTTAAAAAAAGATCTAAATTCTGAATTGAATTCAAAAGATGAACTTGTGAGCTTCAGATTTGAAGTAACTTGATTTTGTGTGTTTTGTATGTTGAATTCGGCCCGTCGAATTTGGTTTGAGCTATGGGATGCGAAATGTCGTTGTTTTACCTTTGTTTGTCTGAAAGTTGATCAACTACTGGTTTTGCTCAGCATCATAGCCCTTTATGTTAGTAAAAGATTCTGGAGTTAGATGTTAAGGCCTATTTGAATGATTATGATATGTTTCTCGTTCCAATTTGGATTGTTACCACCATCCTGTGCTAATTGTAAGAATGTTCAAAGAGTATGAGAGTTTTCAGGAGCAGTTTTGTTTATTGAAAATGATTTTGTAATACCACTGAGGACAAGAACATGATTGGTGCATTAGATGGTGTAAAGTCGTTTTATGAGAAATAGTTTTGTTGCTGAATGAGAAGTTTCTAAGTAGACTTCTGATCCTTACATGCCCCTCGCCTCCTGTGTTGTAGCTTCTCATTGTTGAACTGTCTTCTTCTTATTCTGACTTTACAGATATCTGAAGCAGCCCTTATTGCTAACAATGGGAAGGTAATTTTCTGCTTGATGATTGTGCTGAGTCATTTGAGTTTATGTATTCAGATCATGAATAGGGGTGAAAAGTTCAGATCATCTACCGCATTAAGTACCCAGGGTTTAGTAATCTATTTTGAGATTATGAATTCCTGAGGAAATTTTTGTCCTGCAGTTGCTTATGGGAAGACGAATTCGAGTGGCGCACGCTAAACAATTTGTTAAAGTACCAAAAGCAACAAGGTCAGAGTTGGATGAAAAATCAACTGAATTGAGTTCTACACCGCTGTCAATGACACAAATTGAATTTGAAGGGCACGGAAAAATGTCTACAGTTTCTCCTCATCACCTTTGCTTAAGTATGTCCACTCTTTAAATTATGTTCTACTTGTTGAAACTAATTTAGCTAGTTCTGTGGTATGCGTCTTTAGCTTTGTAACTAACATCTTCTCAGTCAGATACTTAAGTCATTGGTTGACCTGGTGCGTTAGTCTGTTCACAAGAATATGCATTCTGATATTGTTCCCAATATACTTTCTTTATGATTTTCCAGAATGTTGCAGAAACCTAAAACCCGGATGCTAACCTTTTTATCCTTTTACCTTTTCACATACTTTCCCTACAAGTGCATTCCTTGTTTATCCTATTATTGCTTAGCCACATAGCTTGACATTTACCAGGATCTTTTCTTGTTTTAGTTGTGGTAGACAAACCGGGGAAAGCAGAATGTAAAACAGGTTTATAGTGCAATTATACCTGATATGTTATGTCCAAGCTTAGGAGAGAGTGGGTCGTTTTCATTGGCAACTAACTTGCAATAATTTTGATCATGCATGCTATATGAAAGCACTTGCTAGCTGCTACAATCGTGTTGGTTAAAACAATTGTAAATTGATTCTTCATAGACCATCAGTGTTTATATAATATGTCTACCAACCTTACATTTGCAGGAGAATTTGTGCATGCTCTTGGATTTGCACGCATACTTAGGGAGATTCTCACATTCTTTTGTACAAGGATCATGTTTCTGTTGTGTAAGTTGATAATTTTGCAATGGAATCTACATCAAAACCATTTCTCCTATTAAGATAGAACAGTGAGTTATCTTGCTTATTTGATTAAATTTTATCTGGACAATGTTGTGAATATGTACATATGGTTCTCCTATTAAGATGCTTGTTATTTTATCCTATTCTCTGCAAAGTTCTTGTAGGCTCAATGCTTAATTCCTCCTTATTTCAGGTACTCACCAAACATCAAGGAGTTGAAGGTTCTTAGTCACAGGAAGGTCAGGAGGGCAAGGCTTTACTATTTGAGAGACAAGCTTCCAAGGTTGTCTACATTCAAATGAGAAGTATGCAGCTCTTCTTTTTGTTATTTTAGCTTCCAAAGTAGCCTCTTGAATGCTGCCCCTTATTCATCTGAAGATGCTCGTGGACTCCTAAAAGCTGCCATCAGAGATCCCGATCCTGTTGTTTTCCTTGAAAACGAGTTGCTGTAAGTAATTCACTGCACATTGTGATGTTTAAGTTGTTTGTTATCACGTCAATGTTATGATATCAGCTTTGTTTCTCTTATGATTGACTACTTCTTTGGGAAAGATAATGGAAGGCATGTACATTTTCCTACACTAGATCTATTTGATTTAATGTAATGTACTTCTACATATATAAGAAGTCTTTTCATGCTTGTTGTATTGAGGATTGTGAATTTTGATACTATACTGTACTGTATACAGGTTTGGTAATTCGGAAATACCAAATGAATATTACTAATTATGTTAAAAAAAATTACAAAGTGAAGGGCACAACAATTTAATTGTGCCCATAGAGGGTGGCATGCGATTTAATTTTATTAAAAAGAATTTGGGCACAATTGTTTGATTTGTGCCAATTGAGGTTTTTAAATAATAAAACAAAGGGCACAATTAGAAGATTTGTGCCCTCTGTACTGACATGGGACCCAATGGTGAAGCAGACTTGTCAGAGGCTTTGGGCACAATTGTGGACTTATTTGTGCCCTCTAATCGAAGGCACAATTGTAGTAATCGTGCCCATTGCTACTGGGCACGCCTCTTAAGGGCTCGGATAAATCTTTCGTGCGTGCACCGTGCCCTTTGCTAGTGGGCACAAATAATTGTGTCCATAGACCCAATAGGCACAAAAATTTGCATGTGCCCTAAGACCCTTTTTTTTGTAGTGTCAATGAACAAACTAGTCTATAGAGAGTAGTGCAAAGGTTTGAATTTTTTTGTTTACTCTTAATTAATATCTTGTTTGCCTTTAATCAATTGCAGGATGGTGGTTCTCTTAGTCAGTGTGATTTGGTTGGCTCAGATTGCATTCAGGATTATACATATGCATTTACCACATATGAGGTGACTTGAGTTCTATTTAATCCGATCAAATAGGGAGTCATGAATTTAGTAAATTTTAATTTTGGGTGTCCAAAGAAGAATTTAAGGGTGTCCAAGAAAATTTTTATAAAAAACAAAGTGAAGGGTATAAGTGGAAAATTTTGATCAAATTTGGGTGTTCAAAGTAGTTTCAAAAAAATAAAATGGGTGTACAAAGTAATTGGGTGTCCAAAGAAGAAACATGGGTGTACATAGAAGCCCTTTTAAATTTTAGGGCTTCTACCCAAAAACTACTATCACACTTTTATTATGCCCAAAAACATTACTACAATAAAATTATTACAAAATACTACTACTTTCCAAAAAATACACTAAAAAGGCCACTACAACTCAAGCGAGCGTGAGACTCACGCGCCTCACCAAAAAACATGAAGATGTTGCTGCTTCGGAATATCTCTACAGTGGGTCTGGGGTTACAATTTTGGTGTCTATGGAAAGAGGGCGACGAGACGAATCCAACCCAATTGATTTCGCGTCAAACGAAGTTCGGATGAGAAAGTTATGGGTAAAAGAGTGTTTTGAAGTTTGTGGAAGAAGGAGGACTTCCTTCAAAATGAAGGAAGTGTTCCTTCAAAATGAAGGAAATCTTCCAAAATCTGAAAGATGTGATCCTTCAAAAATCTGAAGAACAGGTTCTTGCAGAACTGAAGGAGCGCTTCCTTCAAATTGAAGGATGTGATCCTTCAAATTGAAGGAAGTGCTTCTTCAGAATCTGAAGGACAATTTCCTGCAGATATGAAGGAGCACTTCCTTCAAATTGAAGGATGTGCTCCTTCAAATTAAAAGAAGTGCTCCTTTAAAAATCTGAAGGAGCACATCCTTCAAACTTCAAATTGAAGGATGTGCTCCTTCAAATTGAAGGAAGTCCTTCAAAATGAAGGAGAAAGAATAGCTGTGTTGATTCACCATCAATTCATATGATTTTTATATCAATCTTCATCTAAACAACCCAACAAAGCTTTCTAGACTAATTTCAAAGGCTATCTTGGCCGGAAACTCTCCGGAAACTCACCGGAAAGTTTCAACCAATATGTGAGGCTCACCGGCGATGATTTGCTACAAACTAAAGCTCAATATTGGTTGGGCTGTGTCTAGAATGATGAGAGGATGAACTTTTGGGTGGTGGTTCGTCCCATTTGTAGCCGGAATCGAGAATCTCGTCGAAAAACGTGAAAATGTTGCAGTTCCGATATCTCTCTACAGTGGGTCTGGGGTTACAATCTTGATGTCTATGGAGAGAGGGCGACGAGACGAATCCAACCCAATTGATTTCGTGTCAAACGGAGTCTGGATGAAAAAGTTTTGAGTAAAAGAGTATTTTGAAGTTTGTAGGGAGATTTCTCGCGTGGATTACAGAGTAGGGAAATCAAAGAAGAGATTGAGCTTATTTTGCAGCGCGCGTGGAGTTAAAAGTTGTTATTAAAGTGTCCAACCCAATTATAAATCAACATGTGTCAAAGTAGTAGTATATTGTAATGTTTAAATTGTAGTAGTGTTTTTGGATATTTTGATCTTCAAGTAGTATCAAAATGTATTTTTTCCTAGAATATTACCATCTTTAGTGAGGAAGGGTTAAATTTCATATTCTTTTAATATTTTATAAATTTTATATTTAGTGCGGTTAATAACAATTATCATTTACTAAGAACCATTTTGAACAAAGTTTAGATTTATGTATGCCGTTAATTCTCAAAAGCTTCAATGACTTTGAATTTCAAATATATTTTAGGAATCGAGGCAATGAACAATTTTTGTGAAGAATGTTTTTTGATTTGAGCAACAAAAATTGGGCGTTTGAGCTGCAGCAGTTTTGGGTGGGTTCCGCAAAATGGGCTATCTAAAGGGCTACAGGTAGCCATCCTTTTGGACCTTTAGCCCTTTAGCCCTCATATTGCTAAAGATGATTTTTTACAAACAAAAAAGAAAAAGAAAAAGGCTAATAGTGTTTAAGTTACCCATAAATTCCATCACTAAAGATGACCTTAGTAAATGATGATTGTTAAGTACTCCAAATACGAACCACATAAAAAATTAAAATTAATAAAATAATAAAAAATTTGAAATTTAGACCTTCATCACTAAGGATGGTAAAATTTAAACATACCCTAAATTAAAAAAAAAAATATTTTGGGGGGCTAAATTTTAACTCAAGAGACATTTAGCCCTAACATCACTAAAGATGGCCTTAGGTAGCCCTTTAACTCCCTTTTTTGTGGTGCCCACCATCACTAAATCTCAAAAAATTATTTTTTTTATGTCTAAAATTTAGTTATATAGCCCTTTACCTTCTTTATTGCTAAATATGACCTAAGCTACCATAGTATGGTTCCGCATAGTGCAACGCAATGTGACCATGAAGTAGTAACCAGAACTAGTATAAGAGAAGCACCCTCACGACTAAACAAAACACAGTCAGATCTCAACTTACCTCATATGGCACAGACACACAGTCAAGTGTATATTCCTTGAGTAGTCTTTCATATTCCATACACACCCCTATTTTCTTCACCTTGTAATGATCTGCATCAAGACTTGGCGCCAGAATATGTCCACGAAGACGTATGTCATCGCCAATTTTGAGTTTGAGTTGATTATTTGAGAGGTGTCCTAGCCAAAGATACTCTTCATTGGAATTCACTATAGTGCATGCTGCAGGATAAATGTTAAGTTTCTTGCGCTGGGTAAGATTTAGAAGAAGAATTTCAAGTTCCCCAGAAGATTCAGAGTTGTCCGAAGAATACACCATGCAAACAGTCAACGCTTTGAAATCCCCACCACTAATTTGCGGCACTACAAAATCAAGAACTCCACCACCAGGGTCGACATTATGCACCCACATAGGAATATCATTTCCAGGAAGAAAAACTCCACCATCCCCGCACGTGCTCCATCCCTATACCATCTGGACCAAGTTTTAGTACAAGCCTCAAGCAATTTATACATGCATTCCTATATGTAATGTATATGAAAGAAAGTGAGGAAGAGGACCTTTAGGATACTATCCTTAAAAGTAGTGGTAAGATTGCTACACCCTCCCATAGAAATGACTCTCATGGAGTTCAACGACATATGCAAGCCTGGAATCTCAGTGAGCTTTGGCGAGTGATCCAAATACAGTTCTCTCATACTGGACATACTTGAAAAATCAGGCATTTTTTCCAACTCAACGCACTCACCTGCTACTAGGATTTCCAAATTTGTTGGTAAATCTGTAATTGCCTGAAGGTTTGGGCACCAAGCCACTTTTAGAGTTTGAAGCTTGGAAAGGCCGCTGAGGATAGGTAACCTAAAAAAGTTATTGCCTCTTAGATCTAGAACTTCCAAAGAAGATAGACCCCGAAGATCTTCAGGAAGTACACCATCAGTTAAATTGCAGTGTGCAAGAGATAAAATTTTAAGGTTCATCATTCGTACTATGGTGTGGTGAACTTCGGACAAGCTCTTACAACCTTCCAACATCAATCTCTCAATATTTGGGTGTCTTGAAAAGTCCGGTGATTTTTTGAGGTCATGTGAATGACTCAGAATGATGATCTTCAATTTCTCAAGCAACTGTTGGAAGAAAAGGTGAAAATCAAAATGTAAATAGACGAGAAAATTGACAATGATTGCACAGAAAACCTCGAGTTTTGGTTGTAGTGATATCATACCACATCAGAGTCCTCCCAAACTTCTATGAGTTTGCTATTGCTCAAGTCAACAGCAACTAGGTTTAGTAGATAAAAATCTTCTGGTATGACTTTTAGAGGAAATCCATGCCAGCTCAACCATCTTAACTCTTTAGAAAGATGCTTGAAAGTTCCTGTCAGCTTTACGCCGTTGACTCTGAGCAGTCTCAGTCCCTGCATCTTTCTAAATTCTTCTGTACTGAAGCTAGCATTGTCAGATTCTAGCGAATCTAAAGTGAGTCCTTCAATTACGTCCCTTCCCTGCTTGGGAAAGAAGAGAAGCAATCAGAAGGTTGTTATTTGCATGTGAAAAACTAAAAATATACAGAGAAGCAAAGCAATTAAATAACAAGATATATCTACTGTCAACTGCTGCGTTACCTCTAGCTCAAAGCCATATAGTTGTGCTTTATTAGACTTAAGTTCATTAAATCAGTTATATTTTCCCTATTGTATTTTAAGAAAAGTAAGACATGAGTTTCTGTCATTTCTTATTTTCTTAATCATCAAGGACACACCTCTTTCCTCACTCAGAGTTGCGATTTCTTTGCAAGCTATATAACAAAGATCTAAACTCTGTAATCATATTAGAACATCAGCGAACTTCCGAAAGATCTTATCTCGTCTTCCTAACTTCTGTGTGTTTCTTAGGAAACAAGCACATGAAAAAAAAGGTTTCCTGCTGGCATATCCAGGACATACCTGTCATTTATTAGTTCTTTTTCATTACATATGCATGTAAACTTTGAACGTGAAAGTACTTACAGAGTTGTTCCTCAATACATCTGTTACATCTTCATGATGCCACAATCTGCTACGTTTTCCAGGTTTATTAGGGGATTCTGCATACGTGATTTCTCTGCCCATGTCACGAATCAAATCATGCATCATCAAATTGCCTTCTTTGTCAACAGTTAGAAGGCATCGGTCAAGGAGTTCTCCAATTCCTATTTCTGGATACAAGTTGCAGCCATCCAATACCGTCATGACATAGTCCTTTTCCATTCCAATAAAGAAACAAGATATGTCAAGGAATAGAGCCTCCACTAGGTAATCAGTTAGTTCATCATAGCTCAGTTTAAGCTTCTTGTGAACTTCCCCATGAAGCCGTCTTTTAAATTGACGCAATTCACTCCTCCATTCCGTTATGCTTTTTGTACGTAAAGATGAACCTATAATTTCAAGTGCTAGTGGCAAACCTCCACAATAATTAGCAACTTCTCTTGAGAGTTCAAGATATCCTTCATCAGGAGTAGTCTTACCAAAGGCATGCCGACTAAGGAGCTGAAGAGATTCTTCTTCATTCATTGGTTGTATCAAAAATGTCTTATCTACCTTAAGTATGTTCAGCAAATGTGCATTTCTTGTAGTTATGATAATTCTACTCCCCGGCCCAAATGAGCCACGCTTTATAGCTAAAGCATCTAATTGCTCGACACGGTCCACATCATCAATTATGACAAGTAACTTTAGGCTGTGAACTCTCCTTTCTATCGTATACGTCCCTTCATCGACACTACTTATCTCTATCTTGGAAGGTTTCAGTATATCAACAAGCAGTTGTTTTTGCAAATCAAACAGTTTGCTATTCCTCACGTCTTGAAGGAAACTTTTTCCATCAAAACTATGATTATCTTCGTGGAAAATGGATTTTGCAATCGTTGTCTTACCCACTCCAACCATACCCCAAACTCCGATTATTCGAACATCATTTGACCCTCCCACATCCAAGTAATTACTGATTTCCTGCACCTGCGAATCTATTCCAACTGGGTGCATGCCAAAGTCTAAGTATCTCTCCAATTTTCTAGTGATCTTGCCAGTGATAGCTCTGATAAAAGTCCCTTCATACCTAGTAGGTAATAAGTTCAAAATTAAGTATATCCTGGGAGAAAAAAACATGTTTAATTGAACTCATTGCTATCGTGAAAATTTAAGATTAAAATGACCCAATGTATTATTCGTTACGACTAGTTGATCACTACATAGCTACGTAGTGATTAAGATCTCTATTTGACTGTACCAGATCAACAACTATATATCTCTTTTCTGTGAAACTACGGTTGTACATAAAAATGAACACGTATTACTGTAGCTCAGTGTATAGTGTATGGTCTGAAGGAAGGAAAAGAATATTACTACTTACTGGTCAGTGGGTCTAAAAACCATGTAGGCCAACATTGCAACTTCAGTAAGAGCACTTCTCCATATCTGTAACATTACCTCTTCGTTGTCTTCATGTTTCTGAAATGCTTGAAAAAAGCTGCCACACTGGTATCTGACATCTGAAGGATCAATATCATAGTATATTGGCAAAACCATGAGACCCAACTTTTTTCTACACTCGACGATCTCCACCAGCTCCTCAAGACACCGTGTGGAGTCTGCATAACTCCGCGAAAACACTACGATAGCAATCCTAGACCCTTTGATTGCTTGCTTCAGTTCATCGGTTATGCTCTGCCAACATTCTTGTTCCTTGTCCTCAATAAACACGTTGACCTTGTAGTCTGTTAATGCTAAGTAGAGGTGGTCCGTGAAGCCCTTGCGTGTGTCTTCACCTCCGGAGCTCAAGAACACGTCGTACTGTGAAGATGACGGGGAAGCAATACTCGCCGACAGAGACGGCACTCTCCGGCGGCGGATCTCCCGGAGCGGTCCTTTCTCGCCCTTTCTGAAGCAATCGTGGGCGAACTCCCATCGACCCGGCACAACTTTCTGAAAGGAAAATCCCTACAATTTCAACAACAATTAGATCTATGTAATAAACAAGTGAGGAATTTTCGTAATTTCTATTTCGGGAGTGTTTTTAAAATCTGTTTGTTTGGGTGGCGAAAAGAGAGAGAGAGAAAAAAAAAACAGAACAGCCAAGGAAAATCGTGATGCTTACGTAAGTGTTGAGCTGGCGAAAGAAGCTGGGGAAATTATTGTGCTTGAAATACTTGGGAAGCAAATCTCTGGCGAGTTCTGCGGGCTGCCGGACGATGAAAGCCGATCCGTCGTGGCTCCACGAGATCAAATCGTCGACGGACGGATCGTCCACCAGCTCATACGTTTTCAACACAAACGACGCCGGATGCGACCTCTGCGACTCCACAGCACCCTCCTCTTCTCCAGCCACTCCTTCTTCTTCTTCCTTTTGTTCTTCCTCATCAGAAGACGACGACGTTTCGAGCCTTTTACTCACCGAATCCCCCTCCTCCCCTGATGGCGCAAAGCCCTTGAAAATGTCCCAAGTCGAGCATCCGTTGTCGATCACCGGAATCCTCATCGACGGCGGCGGTGGCTTCAGCACCGGCGGCCGCCCGCCCCCAGTAAAACTAACGCCGGTCGAAGTAGCACAAGTAGCTGGGCCGGCCGACTCTGCCCGAGTCATCCGAGTCAACTCAGCCGGTGCTGGTGAAACAGTGACGACAGCCCGGACTCCATCGCACAACTCGGCCACGACAGCTTCTCTGGAATCTTCTTCATCTTGCTTCGGACTATCCAGCCGGTACAACCTGGACATGGGAAGGAGATCGACGGACCGGATTTCCGGGACAGCCGTCTCCTCCGATGAGGAGTCGGGGGGCCCATAGGACGTGTCTAACGGACTCGCGTCCTACTAACCGCGTGGAGCCGAAGCGGACGACGAGTCGTCGGCATAGGACGTGTCGAACGACTGCGTGTGGAGCGACGCGGAAGCGGACGACGAGTCGTCGGCATTGGACGAGGACGACGGCGAGGCGGCGGCGTCGTAGTCAATGTGTTTCACCGCATTGCGCTTCTTCCGAATCGGGCGGATATTCATGGCCGGAGCTTTAACAACGGTGGCGGCGGCGGCGGCGGAGAAGAGAGAAAAGGATTGAGATGAGATTAATTGGTTTGATTATTAATTGAAAGTGAATTCGAACTGAATTGAAAATGCTCCAAGTTTTTTTCAATCTAGAATTACCAATATACAAACAAAGCTGAGTTTGGAGTTTGGATTTGGCTCGTTAGTAGCTTTAACCAACTCGCAGCTGACCTGTGAATAAATGCAAGTTGATGTTGCGCCCTTCTGCAAACACATGGGGTTACATTCAAGTTCAACCCGACCCAGGTTACTAGCACTACCACCGCAAGGTTGTAGTGAAGATAAGAATTGAAGAGCCCACGGCCACCTTAGAAAATAATTGAGTTGTTTTCTTGTCTTTTTCTTAAGAATTTGTATGTGGTGCTTGTTACTTGTTCAACATACGCAAGTGGGAAGACCCAGTTTTGTATACAGTTGTTGTGATCTGAACCTCTGCGCAGCCCAATAATGGATGCCACCATCATGACAGCGTCCTCTTCATCGGCTCCGGCACCGACACCGACATTGTCATCCTCGAAGCATTGGAAGTACGAGGTGTTCTTGAGCTTTCGAGGTGAAGACACACGCAAGGGCTTCACCGACCACCTCTACCTGCAACTGAAGGACCAAAAAGTCAACATCTTCATTGACGAGAACGAACTCCAAAGAGGGGAAAATATTACCGACGAATTGAAGCAAGCAATTGAAAAGTCGAGGATCTCCGTCATTGTCTTCTCAAGCAGGTATGCAGAGTCCAGATGGTGTCTTGAGGAGCTGGAGAAGATCATGGAGTGTAGAACAACAGTGGGACAGATGGTGTTGCCGGTTTTCTATGATGTTGAGCCTTCCGATGTCCGGAAACAAACTGGTTGTTTTGCACAAGCGTTTCAGAAGCATGAAGAACGCTTCCACCAAGTTAAGGGTATGGGAGAAAAGATTCAGCTTTGGAGGAATGCTCTTACTCAAGCTGCAGACTTGGCCGGCATGGCGTTTTCAAGCACTGATGGGTAATTCTTTATTTCATTTTTCTCGATCCTTTGCAGATTACAATACAATGTTTAAGAGCTGTTTAATTAGACCATTGCGTAAAAGAATTTAGGTTTTCAGATCTTGAAGTTGAACTAATTAATTTAAGTCTTATTCACTCTCCAAAAATCTGTAGTGAAAATTATATATTATATAAAGTTGGGTTGCGCTGTTGGGGGGGAAGTGGGGGGGGGGTTTTTGGCCCCAATTTCCTTTCCCCCCCTTTTTTTTCCCTCTTTTTGGGGTTTTTTTCTTTTTTTTTTTTTTTTTTATTGTCGCCCCCGGATTTTTTTCCCCCTGTTGCACTGTTCTGCTTTTGTGCTGTCAATTTACCCGCCTCTCATCCATACCATATGGCTCTTGATACCACCGCCAATACTTTCTGGCCTTTTCTCTTCCACCGCCCCAATTGTGTGAACCACTTCGCCACTCTGAGCTTTTGGTTCTCTTTTGTGAGAGTAGGCTGGGTAGTTGGTAGGAGGCGTTGGAGAAGCGTGTAGTTATTTTGGGTGAGATAGGTTCTTTCAATTTTCCCCTTTTTTTCCTCCTGTCGCATACCGGTTGTTTGCATATTTTGGGTTCTGCGTATTGTCCCCGAATTCACATGTTTGTATCAATTTGTTTGAGCTTTTCTTTTCTTTCTCACCTGGGTTGTTTGACCTGAATCTTTTGATCGTCATTTTCCAGGTGCTGTTTTACTCGCTGCAACAACTAATCAGCTGCCCATCCGTACTGTGCGGTAAAAATGAAGGTCCGTTGTTGTTTGTTGCAAAATTTGTATTTTTTTGGTTGCAGAAGGATTGTTTCATGTTGTGTTTTCATTGAGTTATTTATGTAAACGGTGAAGGTGTGATGCTCTGGTGATTCTAGAGATAAACCAAACTTAGATCAGTAATTATGAAGCCTTTCTGGTCATACCCAACATGTATACATAACTAAACTAAGGCAGAGCAAGCAAATACCGTGGAAATTATACCCCTCCCGCTTCTTCGCATCGATTTCTTTTTGCTCCTCCCGGTCATCTAGCTCCTGACCGGGTTCGTAAAAGTTGATGTAAAATTTGGGCTTTTAGTTGCCATTGAATCTTCCTATCTTTTGTATAATCTATTTGTGAATTCATAGTGACGTTTTTTCCATGAACATGTTATTTACTAGAAGTTTGATTTTTTATTTTTCGCAGACTGAGGTTCAAGTCGGCGAGTACCCAGAATGGTTGAATGAGAAGCAGCTCAGCCCAAACGGCTTGCCTAATTCGCTAATTTGCTGCAATGGTAAGCTTAATTAGCTCATTCTCGGGTAGTTTGTGTGATTGTTGCTTTGGTTTTACTTTAATTCTGTTTGTATGTATCAACTTCTCCAGAGGAGCTTCTTTGGGTGGTTCTTTTGGCTCCTGCTTCATTTTTTGAGGTAATTGTGCTTTTTCTTCTGAGAACAAACATATACAGCATATTATAGCTTCAATAAATAATTGTTAGTTGTATGTGAATACTGTGTTCTTTACAAAATCTTATTTCTATAGTTCTGCTGATATGTGTATAATTTGGTTTGTTTCTTTATTCTCTGTGTAATTTTGTTTGTTTTCATACTCTACAGTAGTTTTGCTTCTGCTTGCTCAGTTTGTAGTGTATAGGTTGATCCTTTTCACCGCCTTCTCTTGCATACAGGTTTGTTTACAGCCGCTTCAGATAAGTCGATACTTCATGGGTCTCCTCTTTGTTTCATCATCAATATGGTCTGTTTATCTTTGGTTGGTCTGGGTTTGGGTTTGGGTTTCTTCAGCGTTTCTGTTCAAGTTTTTTGGGTTTCAATTTTCCAGGTTTATTCAAATCCACTTTCAAGAGTAACAGCACTGTTGCTGTAACCGAATAAGGTATTTGTTTGTTTACTGGTCACCCCACAAGTTAGAAAGCTTTTTTCTATTGAATTGAATTGAAAACGTTATGTTTGATTCAAACTATTTTCATGTCCTTTGATATCTCTTTTCTATTTGGATTGATTATTTATTTATTTTTAATTTCTATTCCTTAAAAGTTCCATTTTATTATCACTACTTTGCATTTTCTTTTGGTGTTGCAGAGAGCCTGTGGAATAACATCAAACAGTTTCATACTATTACAACGTATGTATTTGTGGTCTTCTTTTCCATCAAAATTACCACAATCCGTTTTACACTATTGTTAATATAGTGAAGAAGCAAGACGCAATACATATTGGATAAAATATTTATCTACTGTCAATCAATATGAATGAGTTCTGTGTTTTTTCAAAGTCATGAAGCTTATATATATACTTCATCATACCACGTATCCTTATTGATTGTTTGATCTCATTTAGAGAGCTGCCAATCTTTTTTGTTGTATATAACAATCTGGTGTTCTTTGTATTTTTTCTTCAGTTGTTATCAATTTATTGTTCCTTAAGCTTTTCTCTGAACCCTGCCGTCTTCTCATGTTTTGTAGGTGCTCTTTCACTGCTTTTTACAGCTACTGCTCACTTTGTATTTGTTGGGTTTTTTTGCTGTTGCAAAACAGGTTAGTTAACAATTCCTATTTTTAAAAGAGGTTGCATAATAGTAGTTGTTAGCTGGCTTACTACTAATTGCATTGCAAAGGAAAAAGAAGCAATAGAGGCTAAATTGATAGGTTTTTAGTGTAAGAAAAAACAGTCTTCTAAAGTGTTATAGTTATTTTTTTTTTTGTTTTGTAGGGGAGAAAGAAGAGGGGGGGGGAGTAGTAGGAGGTGGGAGGGGGGGTGAAAGTGAAATATAGTAGTTTTGGTGGGGTGTGTGGGTGTTGTTTTGATTTTAGGAATAAAGAAAAAAAAAAAAAAAAAAAAAATAAAATAATGATTATTTATGGAAAGGGGAAAAAGAAAAATAAAAAGGGTTTTTTTGTTTGTTTTTTTTTTTTTTTGTTATTTGTGTTTATTTGTTGTATTTTTGTGTGTGAGTGGTGGGGGGGTGGGGGGGGGGGGGTGGGTTTTGTTTTTTGTAGGGTGGGTCGGGCTTGCGTGTGTTTGTGTTTTGTTTTTTGTTTTTTTGTTTTTTTTTTTGTTGTGGGGTTGTGGGGTTTTTGTGTGTTTTGTATTTTTTTTTTTTTTTTTTTTTTTTTTATGGGGGTGGAAGAAGAGAAAAAAAGGAAGGGAAAGGGGGGAGTAAAAAAAAAAAAAAAAGAAAGAAATAAAGAGAGGGGGGGGGGAGGGGAGAGAGGGGGAGAGGGAAGAAAAAAATTATTTTTTATGTGAAAAAATTTGTTTTTGGTGGGGAGATTTATTAAATTTTTTTTTTATATTATATTTTTTTGTGTTTTAAACCCCGCGCCATCAATGGCGTGGGCCCCCTTCCTAGTGAATACGGTATATCAGCTAGTTCAAACTTCATTCTAAACGTGCAGTTGCATATCAAATCTTACTTCTGCTTTATAATGGAAAACTGACAGGTATGAAGGAAAGTTTGTAAGGGATATTGTGACTGTCATCACTAGCAAACTGTACAACAACTACTTAAAAGTAGCTACCTATGAAGTTGGAGTAGATTCTCGCGTGAAAGACATAAGCGATCACTTACAAGTTGGAGGGTTGGACGATGTTCGCATTGTTGGAATTTTGGGTATGGTTGGAGCGGGTAAGACAACGGTGGCAAAAGCAATCTTTAACAGATTTCACCATCTGTTTGATGGTAAGAGTTTCCTTCAAAGTGTGAGAGAAAATGATATGGTTAAACTGCAGAATCAACTTCTTAAAGACATCTTGACACAGGCCAAGATAGAAGTAACTAGTATCGCTGAAGGGACAAAGGTAATAGAAGAAAGACTTGGCAACCTAAGGTTACTTGTTATAATTGATGATGTTGACCGTGTGGAACAATTAGATATGTTGGCTATAAAACGTGGATCATTTGGTCCTGGGAGTAGAATCATCATTACAACAAGAAACGAACATTTGCTGAACATTATGAGAGTGGATAAGACTTGTTTGGCTCAAACAATGAGTGAAGAAGAAGCGCTTGAGCTCTTTAGTTGGCACGCCTTTAGTCAAGATACTCCTGTTGAAGGATATCTTGAACTGTCAAGAGAAGTTGTTGATTACTGTCGAGGTTTGCCACTAGCTCTTCAAGTTTTAGGTTCATATCTATGTACAAAAAGTGCAAGTCAGTGGAGATGTGCATTGGATAAGTATAAAAGACTGCCTCATGGGGACATTTACAAGAAGCTGAAAGTAAGCTACGATGGGCTAACTGATGATTACACCAAGGCTATATTCCTTGATATATCTTGTTTCTTTATTGGAATGAACAAGAAGTATGCTATGTCAATTTTGGCTGGTTGTGACTTATATCCGAATGTAGGAATTAAAAAACTCCATCACCAATGCCTTGTAACTGTTGATAGACAAGGCAATCTGATGATGCATGACCTGATTCGAGACATGGGCAGAGAAATCGTGTGTGCAGAATCCCCTATGAAGCCTGAAAGACGTAGTAGATTGTGGCATCATGAAGATATAAAAAGCATATTGAGGAAAGAATCTGTAAGTACATGCCCAAATCAAATCGTGTTAAGTAAATGTCTGTATGTCTGTATGCGGTATACACATATTCCATATTTGACAAATTGTCTCACCTAGTTAAGTCAACTTTATTATATGAACTACACTGCAACTAATAGGTACCAGAGAAACTTTTGCGATTGAACCTACTGATATTATTTATTCAACAATCTGAAAATTAGAAAAGCACATGTACTGCTCGCCATGCATATCACTTTGTTGATGCAAACCTGATGACTACTATTTCGGAGAATTCTAAAAGAGAACTGAAGATAGCAACTCCTATAGCATTGAAGTGGCAGACACCAGTGTAAGCAAATAACCCTCATCTGACTTTAGAATTTTTTTTTTTTTTTTTCCTTTCTAACAGGGAACGAAAAAGATTGAAGGAATCACTTTAGATTTGCTAGAAGCTGACAACGCTAGCTTTAGCACTAAAGCATTTGAAAAGATGAAGGGACTGAGATTACTCAAACTCAAAGGCGTAAAGTTTACTGGACACTGCAATCATCTTTCCAGAGACTTAAGATGGTTGTGCTGGCATAGGTTTCCTCTAAACGACATACCAGAAAATTTTAATCAGCCTAACCTAATTGATATGGACCTTAGTCATTCCAACATACAAGTGTGGCAGGACTCCGATGTGGTATGATATAAATTTAATCAAACTGTTAACATATTTTTTTGCTCCATGTTTAATAGACTAGATACCAACATTCTGGTTTCTGTATTCTATGTGAATTTTGATGTTTCTTTCCCCTTTCGTTTAGCAGCCACTTGAGAAGTTGAAGTTTCTTAATCTTGGCTATTGCCAATGCCTGAAGCGATCACCAGACTTTTCAAAACTCCCAAATCTCGAGAAAGTAATACTCCAAAACTGTAAGAGTTTGTCGGAGATTCACCATTCCATAGGAAAACTGAAGAATCTGGTATATTTATCCTTTGCCAACTGCAATTTAACTGATGAAACAATTCCTAAGGATCTTGGGGGTCTGTCTTCTTTAGAAATTTTTGATCTGAGAGGCAATGATTTTTACTGGATACCTATCCTCAGTGGCCTTTTGAAGCTTCGAATTTTACAATTGGATAACTGCACTAACCTTCAGGCAATACCAGATTTACCAACCAATTTGGAAATCCTGGAAGCCAAGGATTGCACTGCATTGGAAAGAATGCCAGATTTTTCAGAAATGCCGAGAATGAGAGAGTTGCATCTCAATCATTCCTTCAAACTTACTGAGATTCCAGGCTTGGATAAGTCGTTAAACTGCATGACAAAGATTCATATGGAAGAGTGCTTCAAGCTGACTGCTGCTTTTAAAGAAGCAATCCAGCAGGTTGTCTCTCCTTCTTTCTCTACTTCTCTCATGTATACATGTATTCATGTATTAATTGCTTGTACAAATATTTCTACACATGGTACAGGGATGGAGTTCTAGCGGAAAGACCGGAGGCCTTCTCCTTCCTACAACTGATGTTCCTTCATGCTTTAGAGAAGTCGAACCCAAGGATGAAATAGTTGCGCCACATGTAAGCGAGTACAACGAGGACACAACTCATGAGGCAGGACCAGCTGATGACTTGTCTTATGAGACTTGTCTTATGACACTTGTTCTCACAAACGATGGAGGTCTGGGTGCAGAGTTGAAAGCAATGCAGAAGAAGAAACTGATGCAGGGGAAGATTGCTTAAAGAGAATTAAAGTATCAGGAGACCAGGATATAACTGCATTCAAGCTTCACATGGTTAAACACTGCATGGAAACTGATGCAATCATTGAGGAGGGTGATCGGATGAAGAGTGGCTTCAAGGTCTGAAAAGATCACTTATTGTTCCTGCAGCGGTTCTCATCATCACAACTGCAAAATGACACCAATTCTCCAGTTGGTGTTCCGATTTCTTATTTGTTTTGTGTGATTTTTTATCTTGGCAGAGGTTGTGTTGCACTTGTTGAAGACTAAGTGTTGGAGCTGATCGTTTCATCTGTGCGTATTGTGAATGCATTAAAGCCACGAGCTTTGTGTGATTAGTTAGTAATTCTGTGTAAGCCTATGTGGCATGAGTGTGTGCGCGTGAGTGATCCAAGGATCCACACGAAAGCATTGTAAAAGGAATATCTGCATTACTGTATAACTATCAGAATTAAAAAGAAATGAAATGAAAATGTTGCGATACAATTTTCTGCTATTGCTCTCTTCTCTCTCTATTCTCTCACTCTTCTTATCGTCTTCTTCAATACCAAAACCACCATCTTTAACCTCAAACTTCCTTTGCGAGAAATAACCATAAACACAGTAAACATTGACATGGCCTCAGAGCAAGGTCGATAGTGAATCTCTGGGCGTAAAACTGTCAAAATGGGTTGAATCGCTGATCGAAGTTAGCTGAAGCTATTCTGAGCTCAACAGAAGCTTAATCGGAAGCTCACAAAGCTCGATTCAAACCCAGAAACTGAAAACTGAAACCCAGTTTCTGGCAAACAAACCCAGATTTCCGGCCACGATGTCAAGCTCGGGAAGTTCTGAAGTATGGACTCCGATCTTCTCTGGAGAGAACTATGAGTTCTGGAGGATCAAAATGGTGACTATATTCAAGTCACACGGTCTGTGGAAGATGGTGGAACAAGGCGTCGTACTAGAAGCTAAGAAGAAGAAGAAACCAAAGAAATCGAACAAACCGGAGAAGGTAGATGTTACCGATGATGAAGACGATACGTTGATGTTGGAGCTGTCGACGATGAAAGATGCCAAAGCTCTTGGAATCATTCAAAACGCGGTCTCAGATCAGATTTTCCCCAGAATTGCAAATGCAGGATCATCCAAGGAAGCTTGGGAGCTACTGTACAAGGAGTACCATGGTGGTGATTAGGTGAGATCTGTGAAGTTGCAAAACCTGAGGCATTAGTTTGAAAACACAAGGATGAGAGATGATGAGAGTTTATTAGCTTGTCGTACACGTTTAAATGAGCTGATAAACTAGATGAAAACATTTGGTGAAGCGCTGCCTAACACTAGATTATTACAGAAGGTGCTAATTAGTTTGACAACGGTATATGATCCCATTTGTCTAGTGATAGAGAATACTAAATATCTGAGCACTGTTGAGTTTCAAGAGGTGGTTGCTATTTTGAAAAGTCAAGAGCAACGGCTAGATTTGCACTCTGCAACAGTGAATGAGAAAGCATTCTCATCATTATCTATGAGTGCTAAACCACAGAACAAGAATAGTACACAGAAGAATTGGAATTCGAAGCAGAAGAAGGGAGATGGAAAACTATTTCAAAGATTTCAACAGAAGACTAGTGGTGGATCACAAGGAGAACACTCATTTCACAGTGGTAGTGGTCAAGATTCTAGAAACCCACAATGCAAAACCTATTCTAAGTGCCACTATGGGGAATGTAGGTACAAGGGACAATCCAAGTGTCACAACTATGACAGATTTGGTCACTGGGCTAGAGAGTGTACTGCTGAGAAAAGGGTGCAGAAAGCCAATAATGCTAGTCAAGTAGAAGTGTTTGGCAATCTGTTTTATGCAAACAACACTATTTCAAAACCTAGAACCAAGGGTGAGTGGTATATTGACAGTGGTTGCAGCAACCATATGACTGGGGATGCGAACCTACTGGTTATTATCAATACAAATGTAGCAGGAAAAGTGCATATGCCTAATGGAAGACTTGAGAGTGTAGCTGGTATGGGGGCATTGACTATTCAGACCAATAGAGGTAGAAAATATATTAGGG
Source organism: Spiraea crenata (assembly GCA_033992175.1). Classification (NCBI taxonomy): domain Eukaryota; kingdom Viridiplantae; phylum Streptophyta; class Magnoliopsida; order Rosales; family Rosaceae; genus Spiraea; species Spiraea crenata. The sequence goes on along the minus strand of JAVBHV010000072.1, from coordinate 1,356,157 downwards.
ATGTGATGTTGTTGCCATGCTTGAAGGAAAACTTATTGAGTGTGGGGCAAATGGATGAGCAGGGATACTATCTGTTATTTGGAGGTGGTAGATGCAGTACCTTTGATGGTCCAACACTGGAAAACATGATTCTCACATTGAAATCAAAGGAAAACAGATGCTATCTTTTGATCCTGGTACCAAATCAGCGATTGGTACTGAGAACAAGTGTTCTGCACAACAGTAGTATTTGGCACAGAAGATTGGGACATTTACATTCTAATGGTCTAAAGCAGTTGAGAGATAAGGAAATGGTGCATGGCACTATACCAATAGGGCTTATAGACGACGGTTAATAGACGAGGGTTGCCTTAAAAACCGCCGTCCTATATAAATAGACGAGGGTTTTATTAAAAACCGTCGTCTATGAAGCGTAGGTTCAGTTACACCCAGTTTATGGACGAGGGTTTTGTATAGAACCGTAGTCTATATAAAACCACAAAATGTAAAAAAAAAAAATGGGGAAATGATAGACGACGGTATTGTTGAAAACCGTCGTCTTCTTGAAAACGCGCTACGAACATGCACGAGTGTTTTGTTATGACCGTCGTGCATACTGAGTTTCATAAAATAGAAAACGTGCTCAAGTTGCCCGCGAAATGTCAGAAAGGAATTGAGGTCTGAAACCTAGAGGCGGGAAAAATCCAAACACCCAATTTCTTCAACACCAATTTGTTTAATCCAGTCTGAAATGCTTTAACACCTCAACACCAAAGCAGAAATTCTTCAAGACCCAAACACCCAATTTCTTCAACACCAATTTGTTTAATCCAGTTTGAAGTCGCCGCTCCCGTTCTTGGGTTTTCAACCCTCTAATCAAAACTAGTTGGAGCCGCCACTCCCGTTCTCTTGTTTTCAACCCTCTAATCGAAACCAGTTGAAGTCGCTACTCCCGTTCTCTTGTTTTCAGCCTTAGCTCACTCCGACGACAGGTACCCAAATCCCATATCACTTTATGCACTTCAAATTTTGGGGCTTTTGTGTTTGATTTTATTTTGATTTTTTAAAATGTTTCATAACTTTGGGTTATACACTAGAGGCAATTGTAACAGTTTTTCCTTATGCAAATTTTAAATGGGCAGGTGACAATTGATTGTCGACAATTGAATGTCGAAAATTGTATGCTTGCATTTTAGTTGTGATAGGATATAGAAACCAGCATGTATGGTTACTTTCTGGAGATGGGCTGCTTCTAATAAACTATATATGGTTTCTGTTTTCTCAGTTTAGGATCATTTGTTGAGTGTACAATTTTGAAGCATCGTTGTGGTTGAAAGAGGCATGCAATTTTGAAATTTTTCTAGTAAGCAATGTGTAGCTCAGTGAACTTTTCTTGTTAAGGTTGCATGTTTAATATCTTGTTTGGCTGTTGGTGTGGATGGAATGTCTGTGATATCATATTTGTTCAGGATTTTTGGAAAACACTTATTTTGTTATGAGATTTAATAGAATTTCTTTGCATTTGCTTGTCTTTGTGTATTTAAAATTATATGGACACCTCTTGGATGTTTGCTGATAGGAGAACAAAACTTTTCCTTAAAATAGCCATGGAGAATGCGAGCAATCCTAGTTACATTAGATGTCCTTGGTCCAAATGTCTCAATATGAAATCCTTTAGTGCTTTTGTTGTAAAAGAGCATCTCTTTTTCATTGGGATTGATAAAGCCTATACAGATTGGATCTGGCATGGCCAACCACCAAGATCAGCTGCTAGTCAGTGTCCAAATATAGACTACGATGTTCATTCTGAAAGTGTAGACATGGATGGAGCTGATCTAGATGATTTAGAGGTTCAGTCCAGCAATTTTTTGAAAGTCATTGAGGATGGAGATAAGCTGTTGTACCCCGGCTGTACAACTAGAACTAAGCTAGGCAGAGTTGTTAAATTATACAATTTGAAAGTGAAACATGGCATGACAGATGCTTGCTTTAATGACCTATTAGTTGAGCTCTCAACAATGCTACCCAAAGAGAATGAAATACCGTCATCTATGTACGAAGCGAAGAGGATAATGCGTGCTTTAGGATTGCAATAAGAAAAGATAAATGCATGTCCTAATGACTATATTTTGTACCGAAAGGAGTATGAGCATGTTGTGCAATGCCCGACATGTGGTTTGCCAAGGTGGAAGGTGGGGAAACATGAGAAAAAAATTAGGAAAGGAGTGGCACCAAAGGTTTTGTGGTATTTTTTTCTCTTTTACTATGTGTTGGAGGTGGTGTTGATCTTATAAATCTGATGCTGGGGTGTGTGGTTCGGCGAGGAAGGAGAGGAAGGGGGGGGGGGAGGGGGCGTGCCGCGGTTCCCCAGGATGGGAGGTGTTGGGGGGGGGGGGGGCTGGGTTTGGAGAAGAACGATGTAATCTTAGACTTGCTTTGTCAGCCGACGAATTCAATCCACACGGGGCTATGAGCAGTAAACACTCTTGCTGGCCGGTTATTCTTGTTAGCTATAACCTTCCACCACATTTGTGTTTCAAAAGGAAGTTCATGATGTTAACTTTGCTTATATCTGGTCCAAAACAACCGGGAAATGACATTGACGTGTACCTCGCCCTTTTGATCGAAGATTTGAAGATGCTATGGAATGGAGTTCCTGATGTCTATGATTCACACAGTGGTGAGAAGTTTACTCTAAGAGTAGCCCTTATGTGGACCATAAATGACTTCCCAGCTTATGGAAACTTATCAGGGTGCATTGTTATTGGATATTGTCCAATATGTGCTGCTGACACGAAACATACTTGGTTAAACAAAAGTGGCAAGTGCTCATATATTGGGAGTTAGAAATTCTTGCCTCGCTTTCATCCATATCGAAGACAGAAGGTTACATTCAATGGTCAAAAAGAGGACCAAGTTGCTCCAATTCCTTTAACTGGAGAACAATTATCAGAAAAGGTAAAGCATATCAACTGTACATCTGGAAAGAAAGTCCCACAACCTAAAGTTGATGAAAAGAGTCGGCCCTGTTTGAAAAAGAGGTCTATATTCTTTGATCTTGAATACAAGAAATTCCATCCAATTCGACATATGCTAGATGTAATGCATATCGAAAAGAATTCATTAGAAAGTATCATTGGTACATTGCTGAATATTCCTGGTAAAACGAAAGATGGGCATGTAGCTCGTTTAGATATGTTGGCTATGGGGACAACCAAGGTAAAGGCTCCCGAAGAGCAAGGGAAAAAGGCTTAGTTACTACCTGCATGTTGGAATATGTTAAAAGAGGAAAAGCGGACTGTTTGTAATTCCCTTTACCAATTGAAGGTCCTTGAAGGCTATTCATATAATGTGCAAAGTCTTGTAAACATCAATGAGCTGAAGCTTCAAGGCCTAAAGTCTCATGACTGCCACTCATTGATGCATCAATTGCTTCTGATTGCTATACGAGGTTGTTTGGAAGAACCAGTAAGGAATGCCATTATCACACTATGCCATTAAAGGTCATAGACGACGGTTGATAGACGACGGTCGCTGAAAATACCGTCGTCATAAAAAATAGACGAGGCTTTTGGCTAAAACCGTCGTCTATAAGCTCAGAATTGGGGAAAAAAGGGGCTCTAGACGACGGTTTTTGAAAGAACCGTTGTCTATGTTAAATGCGAAAACACGGAGGACACTGTTCAAAAACACGGAAGACACCGTTTCGCTCTTTTTCAATCGCTCTCGCTCGATCTCACTCTCAGTCGTCCGTCTTTCTCTGCGAAACCTAGGTTAGAGCTCTGCCCCTCTCTTCCACAGATCTGGAAGCGTAAGCTCACGCCGGCGACGGAGCTGTCTTCGCACCCCTCAAGTGATGCTCTTGGTCCGAACCCCTGGTCGCTCCTTCTCTTTCTTCGTGGGTATCCTGTAATTCGTGAGTTTCAACCTCTCAATCGCCGCTTGGAATTCGTGGGTATTCCACTTCAAAGCTCGATCAGAGGTCGGCGATTTCATCACCATCTTCATGGGCCTCGACAAGTTCGAGAACAAGGAGATTGCTACCATATATCTGGGTAAGTATAGATAATTTCGAATTTGCAGTTCTGATTTTAGGGCTCGTTCGCCATTTGATTACAGTGCCAAATTCAAACCCAATTACTATGGGTTGAAATCTAGGGTTCTTCTTCTGGGTTTTGTAGTTGCAGGAGAAAGAGGATGAAAGTTATCTTGGGTATCGATTTTGGGTATCGATCGAGAGCTGCGATTCCAGTCCGACACCGGCAAGACCTCCATGATCGCCATCGCCGTCTGCCACCTGGTCCACTCCACCTCACGCGAGGTCCAGGCGAGGCCCAGTTCGAGCCGGTCGTTGCGCAGGCCCAGCAGCTCGGGGAATCATTCGTTGTGGTTTGGTAACTTTCTGATTTCGTGTTTGGATTGGTTGAGTTCGGTGTGTTTGTTTGGTGGCTATTTTTCATTTGGGGTTGTTTGGTTGTTGAGAGAATGAGGGGAGAGAAATTTTGCAGAGGATTGAATTTTGCAGTAATGGGTTGTTGAGAATTCGAATGCTATGTTGTGCTTGTGGATGTCAACCATCTAAATGATATACTCCAGCTTAATTGTGTCCTTTATTTTGCTGGTTTTATGTTTGTACTATCATGCTTCAGAATGTAGCTTACGGGCAATTTTGTTGCAGATATCCTTTTTGAAAGCATTGCCATAGGATTCCTGGAGGAAAAAACAGTAGTAATCTTGTAAAGAAAGAAGTAGAGCTTGAATTACGAAGGAGAATAATGTATACTATACATAGTTATGGGCTTTGAACTGTTTCTCAATGATCTTTACGGATGGGAAGTGGTATTTATGGCTGTTTTTCTTCTTTCCTTATCTGGTGTAGTGTTCTGTACGATTGTTGTTTAGCATGGTATGTAATCTATAGGTGTATAATCTATAGATGTTTCAGAGTGCTACACTTTTTGATTCTCTGACAGTTCGTGAAAATGTTGGCATTCTTTTGCTTATTTCCACTTGATCGCATATGGTTTGCTAGGTTGTGTAGCTAGGTTGTGATACTATGTGCGAACATATAATTCATATTTCCACTTGATCGTAATGAACCCCCCAATGGTCTTGAAAGCCTTTCATGTGGAATGCCAAACGATAATTCAAATTGTGCTAATTTGTCTTTTTTTCCCTACAGATTAAAAGAGAAGGAGTTTTGCTTCTGAGAGGCTTGGATTCAAGGCTCTCTATGGATCTTCCTTCTGATCTTCAGAAACTTCGGTGCAAGGTAATGTTCACACTATTTACATTGCTTAATACTTGTATATCTTGTTCAAAACATAATTCTCATAAACTTTTGAAGTAAAAATGTGATCTTTAGTAAGTATAAAGGGTTGTTTGTGTTTGATAAGTGACAAAGTAGTGATCTTTGCTTCTTGTTGCCTCAGTGATTGTGAAGGCAAAAGGTGGCCCTAGGTATGTGGTTGGATGCCGCAGTAAAGTTGACAAAGAAAAGCTAAAGCAAGCACACGGGTTGTTTTGGGACATGACTACTTTGACTATCATGCTTAGGTGAGAAACCTAGAAATATAGAAATTATGTGTCTAACTTATCAGTCGTTTTGAATTGTTACAAGGTGTTCTCCTCTATGGACCTCTGGGAACTGGGAAGACATATCTATGCATAATGTAAGATAACTAACGCCCAAAACGTCTTAAAGGATTGTTGTCATTTTTGTTGCAGCTTGTATATCATGGTTTAGGGCTTTGTTGCTGTAGATATGTTTTTTTTTTCTTTGAATAAGAATATATCCTTTTTAATTGTTTAACTCATTTTTGTTATTTTGTATTATGATCTTTGCATCTAGGTTGTTTCAAGCCCCATTATTGACAAGTATATTGATGAAAGTGCAAGATTGATAAGGGAAATGTTTAATTATGTCTGTGATCACCAGGTTTGAAATTGAATATTTTCATTGATTTTACATTGCTTGTTACTTTTTTATAAGTGTACTTAATTATGTTGACCTTGTCTTCAGCCATGTATCATATTTATGGATGAGATCGATGCTATGGCTTTCTTTCTGTCAAAAACTTGTTGGCCTATAAATGTCAGTGAGTGAGTGGTATCGAAATAGGTTAGGAAGTATATTGCAGTTTCTTGGATACTTTTCTTTACCTCCTTGTGATTTACAAATATAATTTGTAGCATAACCTGCACAGAGATATAATTTCTTGCATTTCAACACTTAGTTTCTATTTCTTTCTTTTCTTCAATTGTTTCTTCAGCTGCAATGCACCTTCATCACAGCTTCACCATAACCTGCACAGAGATTATATCTCAACATTACTAACACTGATACCATTGTTAGGAGTTCTTTTGTTAAGGAAGTTGTCAAGCCTGTGAATCCAATAATGTATGGAAACCAATGGTAATAATCTTCTCTCCTTTCTTTTACAGAGCTATTAGAAGCTCATAATTATATTTGATCAAGTGTTGCTCATAATTTGGTTCTTTGTTCTGTCAATTTTAGTTTAACTTGTGTTGTTCTGATGGAGGTTTGCTACTGCAGGATTTTGGTTTGTATGTGGCTCTTTTGGTTTACATAGGAAGCTATATTACAAAGATGTGAATGACTTGGAAGGAAGTCAGATTGAGAGGCTCACAACATGCTATATCATAATTCTTTTTAGTCATGTATAGGTTCTAGTTGTAGTATCAAGTCATATCTGCTGCAATGAATTTGCAATTTGATGTACATAAGTTGAATACTTTGTAAAATGCAAATCATCAATAGATGGATCTTTGTTGGAATTGGAAGTTTATTATTGATCATTGAAATGTTTGTATGTCATTTTTGCAAGAAATAGAACTACATCAATGCAATTGGAGTGGCACCAAAATCTGAAATATTTTAAATGGCAGTTGTGGGTATTATGAGGGGGTGGGGGTGAGGCCGTCTTTTTTTTTTTTTTTTAGACGCGGGTTTTGTTAGAGAAGTCTGTTGTTTGTGTTTTTTTTGGACGGTTAAAAAAACGTCGTCTTTTTTTTTTTTTTGGGGGGGCCCCATTTTTTCGGCGGTTTTTTAGCTTTCTTGATGGCGGTTTTTGTCCGTCGTCTATAACCTTTTTTGGCTTAGTGTCAGATTTTGTTACTTCTTCAATTCATTGTGCACAAAGGTTGTGGACGTTGGTAGCCTAGGATCAATGCAAGAGGAGTTAGTCATAACACTTTGCTTGCTAGAGAAGTATTTCCCTCCATCTTTCTTTGATGTGATGATACACCTAACTGTGCATCTTATTAGGGAGCTTGAATTATGTGGACCGATTTGGTATAGATGGATGTATCCATTAATTTGAAAGATACATGAAAGTTTTGAAAGGCTATGTAAACAGTATTGTCCACCCCAAGGGCTGCATGATTGAGTGTTACATAGCTGAAGAAGGTGTTGAGCTATACATTGAACATATCGAGGGTGTTAAGATGGTCGGAATACCATCGAGTCTTGATCCAGATGTGCCTAGGGAGTGTAGGCCGTTATCCGGCTCTACGATATGTTCTATTGGCCATAAAGACTTGAATAAAGCATATCTATATGTACTAGAGCAAGAAGTTGAAGTGGAGCCCATCACGTAAGTTTTTGTTTATTTCTCCTATCTCCAATTTCAAATTATATGGATCCTAGTTTGACTTATGTTTCTGCATTTTGAAACCCTAGTAAAAATATGGAGTTTCTAAAGAATCCGCATCCTAAACACAAAAGGAATCCTGCATGGTTGCAAGAGCAACACCATCAGAAATTCGTTGGTTGGTTTCGCAATAGGGTAAGCATGTAAAATCAGGTTATTTGTACATTAAAACATGTAGATAATATTTTATTGAGATAAATATGTCTGTGTTTCTACCTATGCATGTAGAATGTGAACTAAGCTCACCAGATCCACGGGTTTCGGAGACGGTAAAATGGCTAGCAGATATAAAGGGTATAAGATTAATGGGGTTAATCTTAACACCATAGAACGGGATGACATGCGAGCTATTCAAAATAGTGGAGTGCATTTGGTGGCAGATACAATGCAAGTCTCAAAAATAGGAAAGGATAAGGCACCTGTCACAAAAAATATGGGGTTCTATGGTGTTATTAAAGCTATATGAGATCTGGATTATTGCAAGTTCACTAGAATAGTTCTTCTGTGTCAGTGGGTTAATAATAAGTGGGGTATCAAGGAGAATGAGTATGGGGTGGTATCGGTTGATCTTAGTAAGATAGGGCATCAGAAGGAGCCTTTTGTTTTGGCTAGAAAAGTAGAGCAAGTGTTTTACTGCTAGGATCCTTCAAACCCTTCTTGTTCTGTTGTATTACACATGCTAGATAGGTTTTACTTTGACGATGATTTACAAGACACAGTCATTGATCATCGACTATATTGTAAAACGATGCCATCTGTTCAGGATTTGGAGGAGAATGAGAACAGCTACCATAGAGCAGGGGATGAAGATTTTTGGGTTGATAAATGCTAGGTTTTCATGGTTTTGATTATTTCAATGTAATAGGCTCTTTATATATGAATTGCACTTGGTCCGCTTATATAATCTTTCAGAGCCAATCTTATTTTTGATTTTCATGGTTTTGATGTGTTATGGTTATTCTTATGAATCTGTTTCTAGCACTTGCAGCGATTTGTGGACTATGGCACCGAAGAGATCGTATAAGAATAAGGTTGCAGTCGAGCCAGAGTCGTCCAAGGCAGCAGAGGAAAAAAATGCAGAACCTGTTGAGATGCTGGATACCAAAAAGAGGAAGTCAAAAGGCTCTGCCACCATGGAGCACCTGCAAAAGAGGAAATTTACCGGCGAACGGTTGGCAATAACCTATAATTCCAGAAGGCAAGCATTTGGAAGAGCAAACACATGGTTGCAATCATTCCTTGGTAGTCTGGTTCAAAAGATATCGATTACTTATGGATCAAAATCAGCAAAAGTCGTTCCACAATCTACAAAAGATAAAATTTGTGAACATGGTGGAGGTAAGAGTATTTACCTATTCTGAATGCAACTGGAAATGTTGTTTGAATATAAATTATGAGTTAACAGGTGCTGAAAATGTAGTTTGGGGACAATTTATGAGTTAATATGCTTCTGGAAATGTAGTCTGAATATGAATTAGGTCCTGAAAATGTAGAGGATGGGGACAATTTATGAGTTAATAGGCGCTGAAAATGTAGTTTGGGGCTAATTTATGAGTTAACAGGTGCTGAAAATGTGGTATGAATATGAATATGCTTCTGAAAATGTAGTTTGGGGACAGTTTATGAGTTAATATGCTTCTGGAAATGTAGTCTGAATATGAACTAGGTCCTGAAAATGTAAAGTTTGGGGACATTTTATGAGTTAACAGGTGCTAAAAATGTAGTTTGGGGCTAATTTATGAGTTAACAGGTGCTGAAAATGTGGTATGAATATGAATATGCTTCTGAAAATGTAGTTTGGGGACAGTTTATGACTTGAAATGCTTCTGGAAATGTAGTATGAATATGAATTATGACTTAAAATGTTACTGTGTGTAGGGAATATTTGAACTAGGCAGAGGTGGGAAAAAGGCTATTTTGAGTTCATATGCCATAAAATTTCAAAACTTCAAGTATAGACTGATGAGGGACTTCGTTCTTCCTTTTAAAGATGATCCGGAAGCATTAGCAAAGCCTCCATCGAAATACACTTATATCACGGATCAACAATGGCATGAATTGGTAAGGTTTTTGAATTCTCTTAACTTGAAGTTTATGTTCACAGTAATAATGTTCTGATACATGTATATTTGTTTGGATAACTAGTTGAAGGATATGCCTGGGGTAGAAGAATTGGATAGGTCAGTTCTATGGTTAAAAGCAAGGGAGGACAAAAAGGGCAACATACTAGACCCAAAAGTGGTTGATAAGGCCAAGAAAATTGTAAGTATCTTTATTGGACGCACTCATTGCATGTTGAATTCAATTAGACATTTTGATTTTTTGGTTAAATTATTAACCATTTGATTGAAAATAGGAAGAATTGAATAAACAGGTGGAGGAGGGTTCATTGGTGCTTGAGGAAAGTGACGATGTGCTCACAATGGCGTTGGGCACACCGGAGCACAAGAGCATAGTGGGAGAGTTAGAGGAGTGGGGGCAGGTGTGACACCTAGTTGTTACTTCAACCTACCCAAAAATAGGAGAGACACTGTGAATGAGATAGTCTCCTAGTTGGGTGAAATATATGAGGCGAAAACACAGGAGCTACTGAGACAGGAAAGGCTCCAATGGCAAGCGAAGTTGGATGCTTTGATGGCTTTAATACCTGGAGCAACACCCCCTCCAATGGATGGTTCCACAAAGGCAAGCTGCTCAAAGGAGCCTGAACTTGCCGCTGAAGAGTCTCCTGCTAAAAAACACAATTCGGCAAATGAAAGTTGCAATCAAGAGGGTGATAATGTCGGTGATGATGTACGTGGGCCAAGAAATGATCAGAAAATGGATGGAGTAGAAGAAATTGAGGAAGAAGTTGATTATAAGAAGGTTAGTAATCGAATCATATCATAGGTTTAGTGGTTGATAATGCAAGTCTTTAAATATTATTCATTTCCGTAGGTATTTATTCAACTTAAGTCACATGTAGATCAAGAAATTTGGGTTGGCTATAGAATGCCCAGGTCAGATTACTGCCCATGCATACATTGTTGAATGCATTACTTCTAAGCCACACCGTGCATTGCCTTTAAAAAAAGGACGAGCTAGAAGTACAAATTTACGAAGTGCTCGATGAATGGACGAAACTACCACTCTCGGTGCCAGAAAAAGCTTTGTATCTCGTTAGCGATGTGAATGACATTGTTGTAAGGTGGCCGAAGGATCTAGTTGTAACTTCTATGAAGCCGGTACTTAATTCTTTTTCTTTTGGCTGCTTTGATAGTATGATATTGTCTAACTCTCTTATACTGCACTGATGTGGAAACAGACCAAGCAGCCAAAAGCAAAGAATGAAATGCATCAAGTTATGTAGCGCAAACAAAAAGAAGGAAACGGGTCATTCTCAAAGCCTGCACTTACAAGTTTGAAGTTATTGAGTGCGTTTGCAGCTAGTGATTTGGCGGCAGATTATAAATCCTTCCAAATGGAAAAGGATGTATTTGGATACGAGCGTAAAACTTTTTTGCTGCTTATTGATATTGAAAGAATTGTAAAACTGGATGAGATCACGGGAAACTGCATTGTGATGTATATAAGGTCAGCCATACAGTTCTCCATCCTTAGATTCATTTAGTTTTAAATCATTGTGCTCCTGTTACCCTAACCCAATTTAATTTAGGTACCTTTATGACGTGCTTAAAAAATTCAACATGTTAAGTATGATAAGGTTTTCTGACCCCCACACAGTTGGCAGGAAAGGCTGCGGAAATACCAATGTTCGGTCTCAGTATATTGCATAAGCTTTGAATGGTTCTTCTCCTCTAGTGCCTCAAAACTCTGGGTTAGATTTATATTTGATTGTGAATATCAAAATGTACTTGAAATTTAGTATAATACAATAGCCAAAAACCTATATGTTCATTGCCTTATTCAGCTCTCATTGGACGTTGACTGTGATAAATGTTGACAAAGAGATTGTCCATTTCCTAGAGCCCTTGAAACATGATATGGCTGGAGAGGAATGGAAAACCGTAGTAGATAAGTAAGTTTTGCATATCCTCCATCTTTTTGTACATAAAGTATATTCAATATTTGAAGACCAAGTTTTCTACAAGAAAGGTGGTCTGGAAAAGCTTAGTGGTACGTTCCTACAACTTGTAGCTAGCCGATCTCTCAAATACAACATCCAGATTGTTTGTCATACCATAATTGTTTTTGATGATTTTACTAGGGCATCCCTCTAAAACTTGATGGAAAACAATGTGGATACTATGTAATGAGGTATATGAAGGACATCATAAATGACAAGGAGCTTAATTTTGCTTCCAAGGTATTTTGGCTTGATTGAGCTTAATTATAAGTACATGACAATGTTTGCTTCCAATTGTCCTTCATTGTAGCTAGAAGGTGGCATATTGTTTGAGCTTAATTATAAGTTGGCATCTTCATTTGCCAATCTGACTCATAGTCAAAAAATTTATGCAGGTTCCGTGTGCTTGTATTTTGGCCCTTAATCTAGCTTATGATGTCTCTGCATTTTGGTTTCAAAGGATCGTCATTTTGAAGGATTGTCATTGTTTTACCTTTATGTATAGTGGGAAAAGATGTCCAACTTGACGTACACACAACGCGACGTTGATGAAGTTCGCAAAGAATGGTTGTGACACCTTATTTCGCGGAGTAGCTAGGTTTGACCACCTTATGTAGTTAGTACATGCCATGGTCTTAGTTTGTTGGAATATGCTATGGAATTGTTTTTGGATAGTTGAGTAGAGCTTAACTGTTTTTTCAGTAACTGTAAGATGGCTTAGCTAGCAGCTGCTTTTGTTGTAAACTTGGTGTTATGGTCCTTTGATCATAAGAACAAACGAAATGTTGTATATGTAATGGTTGTTTCAATCAAGATACTACATGATTTAGTTTGGACCCTAATTTGTGGTTTAGTTTGGTGATTTCTGCATATATTGCTAACTGGATGAATTGGATTTATTAGGCGCCAAAATGGCTGAGCCAGGGGAATATGCAAATCCTGCAAATTCAGGAGGCATGTAATAGACGAGGTTTAAAACCGTCGTCTATTACATGCCTCCTGATTAAAACCGTCGTCTATTACATGCCTCCTGGATCTGCAAAATCTTCAATAGACGACGGCCAGCGTTTTAATGCGACGCAAAATCTTCAATAGACGACGGCCAGCGTATAAAACCCTCGTCTATAACACTAAAATCGTTGTCTATTTTGCACATAGACGACACTTTAGGGTATAATACTTATTTCGCTTACTTCTTTGTTTTTTTTTTTTTAATGAAATTAGTTTGAAAAAAAAAAAGGGGGAGAAAAGAAAAATATGTGGGGGGGAAAATAGTGGGGAGGGGGGGGGGGGGGGGGAAAAAGGAGGGGGGTGTTTTAAAAAATATAGGTAGAGGGGGGGAAGGATAAAAAAAAAGGGGAGGGGGAGAAAAAAAAAAAAGAAGGGAAGAGAAGAAGAAAAAGAAATAGGAAGAAGGGAAGGAAAAATTTGGTATAGACGACACAAGAAGCAAAAGCGCCAAAACAAGAAGACATCGCATGGTTATTCAAAAAACCCTTGTCTATATTTACGTATAGACGACGGTTAGAAATCGTCGTCTATATGAATGCTATAGACGAGTACCATTTTAACAACGGTTTTTGGCATGGTGGGACGACAGTTTTTAACCGTCGTCTATGACCTAATTTGGCTTAATGTGGTTTACCCTATTTGGATGAAAATGATGAAATCTGTGAGGGTTGTCAACTTGGTAAACAACATAGAGACTGGTTTCCTAAGGAGCAAGCTTGGAGGGCTAGACAACCACTTGAATTGGTTCATATTGATCTCTGTGGACCAATGCAAACTGAGTCACTTGCAGGAAACAAGTACTTTATGCTCATAGTTGATGATTGCACTAGGATGAATTGGGTATACTTTCTGAGGTATAAATTAGATGCTTTGAGCTGTTTTAAGAAGTTTAAATCTATGGTTGAGCTGCAGAGTGGGTTCAAGGTGAAATGTGTTAGAAGTGGCAGAGGTGGTGAATTTCTATCTATTGAGTTCACTCAACTCTGTGAAAATCAAGGAATCCAGAGGCAATTAACTGTAGGTTATACACCACAACATAATGGTGTTGTGGAAAGGAAGAACAGAATTGTAGTGGAGATGGCCAAAGCAATGCTGCATGAGAAGAAAATACCATATTATCTGTGGGCTGAAGCAGTACATAGTGCAGTGTATATACTCAACAGATGTCCTACCAAGGCTTTGAAAGATCAAACTCCATTTGAAGCATACATTGGAAGAAAGCCTGGTATAGCACATTTGAAGGTGTTTGGCTCACTGTGCTATATGCATGTTCCAGCACAGATGAGGCAGAAATTGGATGCAGAGAGCTTAAAAGGAGTATTTGTGGGATATGACACATGTGAGAAAGGCTGCAAGATTTTCAATCCTCAAACCAAGAAGCTGTTGTTGTCAAAGGATGTTATTTTTTTTATGAAAATGCAGAATGGAAGTGGGATGTTGGATCAGAAAATCAGATTGGTAGTACTAGCGCATGTATTCCTGCAGAAATTGAAAAATCTACTACAGTTGAAGTAACTAAAGAACCTACATCACCTGCAACTGTTATTTCTCCCAGACTTATGCAAACAACTCAGTCAATTAGGTCTAACAGAAGTGAAGAAATAGGAGAGTCATGAAGTCACTACGCCAAAAAGGCCATCACACGACACAAAAACAATGACAGTTTTAAATAACTCCGTCGTCTAATTGAAGACTCGAAATAAGACGACGGAAATTGGTTAAATCTGTCGTCTTATGTTTCAACATATTCAATAAGATGACAGTTTTAGTTAAAAGCTGTCGTGTGATAAAATTGAAAACAAAACACACAATACCCTCCGTATCCCTCTTTCAACATCAGAACCCGATATTTTCTCTTTCTCTCCTGCATCTCTTTCCCTATCCTTCATTTTTCTCACAACGTTCACAGCCTCCTCTTCGACACCTCTTCTCCATCCCACCTTCAACCTTCGCCAGCCTCCTCTTCGAATCCTCTCTCTTGATATTTCGACCATAGCCACTACCTCGAGAACTCTTCCGATTCATTATTCCTCTTCCCTAACCCTAATTTCTTTATTTTGAATTTGGATTTGGGCAAACCAAATTCGATTTTGGGATTTGTCGATTTGTCAGATTTGGTAGCTTACTCGATGCTCTGTTATCCGCGGGCTTCGCGCGTCTTCACGGTGAGGTCGCAGCTGAAGGGGGTGAGTGGATCTCGTCAGATCTGTCGGAAAATGGGGTCGGTGAGCTTGACTTCAATATTGGCCAGCGGCTGTCGGAGTTTCAGTTCAACAGCGACCATTGTGCGCACGTTAGCACTCACCCACGTTCTGTGGTTCGATAAGTCTTCTGGTGGTTGGGTCGCTTTCGATGACAAATGCCTTCACCGCTCCGCCCCTTTATCTGTAAGCTAAGCTTCTCATTTCATGTTGGGTTCTGTTTGGTTACCGAAATTGGTGTTTTGTAAGACTTAAAATTGCTTTTTAAAAAGTTTATTTTGCTTTGTAAGTGAAATGGGGTTTGTGATTTTTATGGGGTTGTTTTGGTTTTGCAGGAAGACGGATAAGGAGAGGCTGGAGGAGCTGGTGAAGGCTGGGCTGGATGTGGTGGTATTGGATAGCTCTCAGGGAAATTCTGTGTATCAGATTGAGATGATCAAGTAGGTGAAGAAAATGTATGAGGGTTTGGATGTGATTGGTGGGAATGTGGTGACAGTGAGCCAGGCGCAGAACTTGATTCAGGCTGGTGTTGATGGGTTGAGAATTGGAATGGGGTCTGGCTCCATTTGCACCACTCAGGAGGTTTGCGCAGTTGGGCGAGGACAGGTATAAAGATGGATTCTTTTCGTTGGTTTCGTTGTTTTCGTAATGATGGTATTGTTTGCATAATTGATTGGTGATTGTTGAATTAAGGTTGTATGAAATCTTGAAGGGAATGGATTGAAAAAGTTTTGATATTGGTAGTGATAGGTTAAACAGCTTGAAGTAATAAGTATTTAGGCGAGGATGTAATTAACCAATGATATTGTAGATACTAACAAGTAACAAACTTTATTTGATGGGCCTTGTTTATGCCTTGTTTCGACTAACAAGTAACCAATGATATTGTAGATACTAACAAATAAGAATGTGGTAGCTTTTCGTTCTGTTTATGCCTTGTTTCGAATATTTCTCGGAGTGTTTGAGCTGTTTCGTTTACTGGGTTTATTCAAAAGGGGCTTTGTAATTGAAATCCTAGTAATCGAGTAGAATTGAGGTTAAGATTGCAAAAGTTTATGTCGTTGCTGTTATTAATGTTTGATTTTTGAGCAATATAAATGGTGCAAGATGATACTCAAATTGTAACAGCTTCTGGAATCAGAATGTAAGTGATTCAGTTCTTGTCCTGCCTGTCTGTTATTGGGGTCTTGTGACATATTTCATTCGTGTAGGAAGTTGTTTGGATGATTAGCTTGTTTTTAATAAGATTAAGAAAATGGTCACGTGCTCTCAAGTGAGCTTCATACACTTGTTTGTTGTATACGATATGCCAGTTTTGATATGTGTGCTTAGGAGTTGTAACAGTGTAGGGAAACTTAGTAATATGGTTGTGGCTTACTGGTTTTTTTCATATGCAAATTTCTTAGTGTTGCTTGATTGCAGGGATCCCGTACCATCAGAATCGATTGAAATAGAAAGCATGTGGGTGCTAAGATTCTTTGTTTTCATTGAATTTTTCAATGCAGAGATGATTTTTACTTCTTTTTATTTGTCTGTTTCAATGCAATGCGTAACTGTTTTCCAGGTTTGTTTCCTTTTCCTTGTTTATATTGTGGTTTATGCTTATTGTGATTTCCTGTTGCTGTTTGACGTGGTGGTTCACTTTCCTTTGTTAATATTTGTGAGTTGCAGAGAGGTTGCCGAGTTCATCTGCTTCTCCTTCTAAAGCTGCCCGGACTTCTCCTTATTACGGCCCGTCGTCTGCTCCGCTGTCCACCATTACTCTGGTTCAGCTGCCACAAGGTCTGCGTTTTCCTTTCATTTTGCTCAGTTTCATGCATTTTAATTACTGTAGTTAGACACGTCTTTTAAAGCCAGGAGTCAAGTTTTGTTTTCTTGAAAATCGGTATTCAAACACCCGGTAAGGTCTCTATACTTGTTCTTGGATGTCTGATATTATGCTTACTGTCTAGTATGTGGCTCTTTTGACTCTGCAATGTACACATTCAATGCACTTGGCATCTGCAGTACTAATGTTGGTGATTTTGTTTATAATTATCTATCTATTTTTTTATGCATCTCATATTATTGATGCTTTGGCCTTTGTAGTGTAACTTTTATGCATAGCTGAGGAATGGGAAGGAAGCTATATTACAAAGGTGTGAAAGACATGCAAGGAAGTTAAATTGAGAGGCTCACAGCATGCTACTATATCACCATTTTTTTAGTCCTATATAGCTTCTAGTTGTAGTTTGAAGTCATATGTACTACAACGAATGTGCAATTTGATGTACATCATTTGAATACTTATAAATTGCAAATCATCAATTGAAAGTAATATTTGATCCATTAAATTTCGGTTGATTATAGTTGTTAAAAATCCACCTTCCTAGCCTCCAATTTACGACAGTTTTAGACCCTTTAGATGACAGTTTTAACAGTTTTTAACGACGGCAAGGAAACTAATTCTGTCGTAAAATCATAGTCTTCAACGACATAAAAGTACTAAAACTGTCGTTGAAAATGTATAACGACGACATAAATAAACTATTTCTGTCGTTATATTACTACTTTTAACGACAGTTTTAGTAAATATCCGTCGTCTAATACTCTATAAGACGACGGAGAAACTCCGTCGTGGTATGAATTCAATAGACGTCAGGCTACAAGACGACAGTTTTTATACCCTATACGACGACGGATTTTCTCCGTCGTCTAAAGGCTTTTTTGGCATAGTGAGTTCTGGATCAAGGGGTACAGGCGATCACAGATACTTATGACCATACACCATTGAAATCGAGGAATATCAATGAAGTTATAGCCAAGTGCAATTTGGTTATTGTGGAACCAGAAAGATATGAGGAAGCTGCTCAGGACAAGTCCTGGAAAAAGGCTATGGAGAATGAATTGCATATGATTGAGAAGAACCAAACTTGGGAATTGGTAGATAGGCCAACCAATAAACCAGTTATAAGTGTTAAGTGGGTGTATAAGACAAAATTGAACCTAGATGGTACAGTACAGAAGAACAAAGCTAGATTGGTTGCAAACGGTTATGCTCAGAAGCGTGGAATCGATTATAATGAGACCTTTGCATGAGTTGCTAAACTTGATACTATTAGGACCTTAATTGCTCTTGATGCACAGAAAGGCTGGAAATTGTACTAGTTGGATGTGAAATTAGCCTTCCTAAATGGTGTTTTAGAAGAAGAACTATATGTAGAGTGTAGGGTATTTTATGATTGGCTATCCTTGTAACAAAAACATTGTAAATTATGTAACAAGCTAAATTAGTCAATTAGGTTTGATTTCTAGATTCTTAGATTATTTGAAGAAGCTTGGAAGATTGAAGATAGATGATGATTGAAGATGCATTCATATTTATTGATCATTTGCATAAATTATTTGTGTCAAAACCTAGGTCCTTACTTTATTAAGTCAAACCTTTTTAAACACTTTAAGGCTTTGTACTTGTTTCTACAAGACTAAGGATTTCAGTTTTTTTGTGACTAGTCATCTATTTCTGCATGTGGGATGTTGACTACGTGTCTGACCGCGACAGATTGTTGCAGGGTTTTAACTGGACATGTTTTTATCTAGCGAGTAGTCAACTTAACCCCACTAACCCGGTTTTGCTTAATTTAGGGAAAAAGTAAGTTTTGTTGTCTAAATCTAAGCCATTGATTTCTTATCTTTGGGTGTCTATTTAAGTTAAACTTCTTCTTCTTCTTCATTCGGCGGGGTTTTCAAGTTTAAGTTCACAAATACTTTTGAAAAGCTCTCATCTTTGTTGGCTGCAATTTTCCCTCTCTGGTTCTTGCATGTACTCTTGAGTGCATAGTTCACTCATATCACTCATAATAGAGTCATCATTTAATTGTAAGTAATGAGGATTGCTAGCATTTGAATCTTGTTTCAAAGTTAGTTTTCTTAGAAAACACATTAAGCTAACTTTGAAAGAAGGTTCATCTTTCCTAGTTTGGCTTGTTTTAAAAGTTTCCACACTTTGAGTCGAGTTAGGAGTGTACAACACTAGTCTCCCATGTTCATATATGTTTGTAGACCTTGTTGAGTATTAGAGGTCATTGACCTAAGTTCGTTTGCTGCCCATTTTGTAACTACAAGCATCAAACACAGTCATCGGTTCATTTCTTGGGAGTTTACTGCTTTCTGGAAATGTATTTGTGACTGGTCATAAATCATCACACCATTCATATATAGGTGCCACGTTATAGGAATACTTGTGTATGTCCGTATAACGTGATTGACCAAACGAGGATCCGCTAGAAGTGAAGTGATCGAGAAGAAGCCGCACGAGGGACTGCTGCATCTGACTTAGGTAACTAGATATTGAGCTTGGTCTGAACCTTGTATTGGACATCTTTTGCCATTTCATAGTGGAAGGCCGGACTTCTGATAGACCCTCGGTTTTTTATCCCTTGGTGGATTTTTTCGGGTACCAAAACTCTGTGTTCATCTTTGTGTATTGTTAAACATTCGGCTTAATTAAAATTGGTTTAATTTTGCACCAATTCACTTAACATGCAAGCTGGACAAATCTGCCGGACTAGTCATCTTAACTACTGCATTAGAAACGCTGGTTTGAATAAGTTGTAGTTGTGGATAGCTCACGAATATCTAACTCACTGATTTCGTTGAGGACCTAAGTTGTCATTGCATCTGAGTGTTGTTGAACAATTCACAAGCATCCACAAGGTATATTTGTTAGGTGATTGTTATTTTAGCTTCGGTAAAGACAAACCCATTAAATAGTAAACTGTCAAAGTTCATCACAACTGTGACTGGTCATCTTTGTGTATATTGTTTGTGTTATTTGATAAAGTAAAGGGATTTATTTTAAAATACCCTCCTCATTGCCAACCAGCATAGAGCAACCTAAGGGTTTCATTGAAGCTGGAAAGGAAGAGATGGTGTACAAGCTGCATAAGGCCCCTTATGGATTGAAGCAGGCGCCAAGAGCCTAGTGTTTTTGGGGGTGTTGTGTGGGGGGGGGGGTGGGGGGGGGGGGGGGGGGGGGGGGGGGGGGGGGGGGGGTGGGGGGGGGGCGGGGGGGGGGGGGGGGGGGGGGGGGGGGGGGGGGGGGAGGGAGTGGGTGGGGGGGGGGGGGGGGGGGGGGGGGGGGGGGGGGGGCGGAGGGGGGGGGCGGGGAGGGGGGGGGGGGGAAGGGGGGGGGGGGGGGGGGGGGGGGGGGGGGGGAGGGGGGGGGGGGGGGGGGGGGGGGGGGGGGGGGGGGGGGGGGGGGGGGGGGGGGGGGGGGGGGTGGGGGGGCACGGGGAAGTGCAGCAGCGCAGCAACGTGTAGCAGATGCAGTGCAGCAGCACAGCGAGATACAGCAGATGCAGTGGCATAGCGCATCGAAATGCAGCAGCATGCGTAGGACATGTGGCAGCAGCAATGCTTGACACTTAGCGGCGGTTATCGGCAGTTATCGAGTGTGATTGCATGCGAGACAAGTGGCGTTAGTGGCTGCCCAAAGCATGACAGCAGTGCACAGCGGTTATCGGCGGTTACCGGGAGTGGGAGCATGTTCCTAGATTCGGGGAAGCAAGTGGGCAGCGGTTATTGATGAGAATAACCACCCACTAAGTGGAGGAAAACGTGCTAGTAGGTTCCTAGCACTTCCCTAAAAACGTGGCTGGATATTAGGGGCAGTTACAAGCGGTTACGGGCAATTTTGGAAGGGAAAAACTGCCACTACATGTGTTGACAGCACCTAGTGCGTCCAGCAGGGTTGCAAGCGGTTATTGGAGGTTAATTGCAGCGCCTATATAAGTGTTGGAGTGGAACAACACTTAGGCATGAGATGGGTGTTGTTCCTCATCAGAAAATGAGAGTAGGATGAGGATAGGTTTCATCATCATCATGTAATAGTGAGTCAATCAACAATGTAGTCAAGTTCGGGTGCGGGATTGGAGGACTCGAAGACTAGATTGATAGAGGTTGGGTGAGGCTCACAAGAGTCGGGTTAGGAATGTATGGGCGTTCCTATGCCTTAGAGTAGTTGTAGAGGCGACTACACCTTAGAGTAGGCAAAACGTTGAGGCACCAAGAGTTGTGGTGACCCAACACAAACAAGTGTTGTATCCTTCGTGTTTTAGTTAAGTGAAATACAAGGTTGGGAGTGAGGTTTCCCATAAATGAGTGTTTTGCTTAAATACGATGCTTGGTATGTGTGTGTGGGGTTCTTGAATGCCGAAACAATGATGGTATTCCGCTGCGAAGAAACTCTACACCTTGTTAAGTGTGGGGTTGCGAGAAGGCTGAGCTTGGGAAGGCGTCCCGAGTGCCGAACGGAGGGGAAGGGGAAGCCCCTGTTCCTAGTATGGTGAAATCGATGCATATTTCACCAGATGTGGATTCAAGAAGAGCCAAGGTGAGGCTACCTTGTATACCAAGGCAAGGGGAGCTGAAGAAATGCTGATAGTATCAATTTATTGTTGGAGTTGTGCCCTAAAAGCCAAATATTTTGTAATATTATAAACAACTCAACTATATACAAAGGGCAAGTATTTATTCATTCATGAGCATGGCTTTTATATTATTGAGATAACATGCTATGAATGAGTCAATTTGATTAAGGTATGACTACAATGTCCTAAACGTCGTTAGGGCAAGGAGACTTGTAGGGCATAATACTTAATCCACAAAATTGTTCCTAGCCAATGGAGAGTCAATTGGGCATTGACTATCCTGTGAGGCCGGTGTATATCGCATCTGGGTTAGCATGGTCTCGTGCTACACGTATTGGAAATGTGATGGATATACATGTGCTTGTTATTGACCAAGTCCACTGAACATGACCGCCCCGAAGTTTAAACGTGTGGATGCTTACCACATGTCAAGCGTTACAGAGCTTCAGGTTGTAGTATGTAACTAGTCCTTAGACCTGAGGCATCTTAGGATATCTTGTGCTTAGCATCATAAACTTTGACTTTACTTCAAGGTCACTACATGGTTCAGTGAACCCATGGGTAAAGATTGGGTTTATGGTTATAGGTACGAAGGTACATGAATGCGCAATATGGAATCTATCACCTTCCGGTAATCAGTTCAATGGAAGGAGATATCCCTCAAAAGCCACTTGACGATCCATCTTAGATATCTCTGCGCAGAGTGTTTATTGATCAAGTGTAGGTTTGTAAGAACCGCTTCGTCAGAGATGGATCTTGGTGATTGAGATTCTTTATAGTGATTTGACAAATCTCCATATCACTCACATCTCAATCGGGATATAGATGATAGAAGGACCGTATTACATTGTAACTACAAACCAAGGTTCGAAAAAGGTAAACATGATTTAGTCACGTTCACTTCTACTAATCCGGGTAGCCATGACATGTTGCTAGGCGTCAATCATGGTTTGTGGAACGTATTGTTTCACAAGGAAAGAAGTTGGATGAGTTGAAGCTGAAAGATTTGAAAGTCAAAAATTATCTTTTTTCAGGCCATAGATCGGACCATTCTATAGACCATACTTCAGAAGGATACTTCCAAGCAAATTTGGGACTCTATGAAGAAAAAGTTTGAAGGGAATGCAAGGGTCAAGAGGTCTCATCTTCAAGCTCTCCGCAGAGAATTTGAAATTTTAGAGATGAAGGCTGGAGAAGGAGTCAATGAGTATTTTTCAAGGGTGATGACAGTGGCTAACAAAATGAGAGTATATGGAGAACAGATGCAAGATGTCAAAATAGTGGAGAAAATTCTCCGGTCATTGAGTGACAAGTTTAATTATGTAGTCTGCTCGATTGAAGAATCCGAAGATGTCGATCAACTTTCCATTGATGAACTGCAGAGTTCCTTGATCGTTCATGAGCAGAAATTCCAGAAGCATAGTGGAGAAGAACAAGGACTCAAAATAACCTCTGAAGACAGCTTTGGTGCAAGAGGTCGAGGTCGAGGTGCATTCAGAGGAAGAGGAAGGGGCAGAGGGCGTCAATCTCACAACAAAGACACTGTGGAATGCTATAAGTGCCATAAGATTGGGCATTTTCAGTTCGAACGTCCAAGCTAGGATAAGGAGGCTAACTATGCTGAAAAGGAAGAGGAAGAAATGCTACTCATGTCTTATGTGGAGATGAATGAGGCTCAAAGGGAAGTTGTTTGGTTCCTGGACTCTGGATGTAGCAATCACATGTGTGGCGACAAGAGCTTGTTCAACGATCTAAACGAGAGTTTCAGGCAGACAATGAAATTGGGAAACAACACAAGGATGTTTGTGCTAGGAAAAGGCAATGTGAGATTGAAAGTAAGTGATTTCACACATGTTGTTCGCGAAGTGTATTATGTGCCTGAACTAACAAATAATCTGATGAGCATTGGTCAACTACAAGAAAGAGGATTGGCAATTCTCTTTCAGCATGGAAAGTGCAAGATTTATCATCCAAAGAAAGGCCTGATAATGCAGACCGATATGGCCACAAATCGAATGTTCATTCTGCCAGCAAAGTCATCACCTCAAAATTCAGCTTGTCTCTATACCACTACACAGGATTTGGCTCACTTATGGCATTGTCGTTATGGACACTTAAGCTACAAAGGATTGAGAACTCTTCAGTTCAAGAAAATGGTGCATGGGATACCTCAGTTCAAGTCTCCATCAACAGTGTGTGCTGACTGCATGATTGGCAAGCAACATAGGGATCCAATTCCAAAGAAAAGCAATTGGAGGGCTACAGAGAGGCTCCAGCTCGTCCACGCAGATATATGTGGGCCAATCTCACCTATTTCCAACAGTTGAAAGAGGTACATTTTGTGCTTCATTGATGACTTTACTAAAAGATATGGACTTATTTTTTAGTAGAGAAATCTGAGGCTTTAGGTACCTTTAAACATTTCAAAAGTTGTGTTGAGAAAGAAACAGGAGGGCATATAAAGTGTCTACGAACTGGTCGGGGAGGAGAATTTACCTCAATTGAATTTAGTGAGTTTTGCAAAGAACATGGGATTAAGAGGCAGCTAACCGCAGCATATACACCACAGCAGAACAGGGTAGCTGAGAGGAAGAATCGAACATTGATGAACATGGTTCGAGGCATGCTTTCTGAAAAGAAAATCCCCAAGCCTTTCTGACCAGAAGTAGTGAACTGGACAACACATGTTCTAAATCGAAGTCCCACATTGGCTGTAAGGAACTTCACACCTGAGGAGGCTTAAAGTGGAAGCAAACCTTCAGTTGAACATTTCCGGGTGTTTGGATGCGTGGCACATGTGCATATTCCAGATGTGAGAAGAACAAAGCTAGATGCAAAGAGCTTTGCTTGCGTATTTTTGGGGGTAAGTGAAGAATCTAAAGCATACAGACTCTATGATCCAGTTGCCAAGAAAGTTGTAATCAGCAGGGACGTGGTGTTTGACGAAGACAGGTCTTGGAGGTGGGATCGAAGCTATGAAGAACAGGTAGCAGTTGATCTAGAATGGGATGATGCTAAAGACATTCAAGCAGCGATCGAAGAAAATAATGAAGTTGTGAGTGAGGAAGAAGAAGAAGAAATGACTGACAATCCCCAAATTTCTGGAAATGAAGGACAGACAACCAGTCCCAATGTGAGAAGAACTAGAAGGCCTCCGATGTGGATGAGGGATTATGAGAGTGGGGAAGGACTTTCAGAAGAAGAGGCAGAAGTTAACTTGGCTCTGCTTACTTCAGCAGATCGAGTACACTTTGAGGAAGCTGTGAAATATGATAAATGTAGGGCAGCAATGGACATGGAGATAAAAGCTATAGAGAGGAACAACACATGGGAGCTCACAGATCTGCCTGCAGGTGCAAAGAAGATTGGGGTGAAATGGGTTTACAAGACCAAGCTCAAAGAAAATGGTGAAGTGGATAAGTATAAAGCTCGCTTGGTGGCAAAAGGATATGTGCAACAACAAGGAATAGACTACACCGAGGTATTTGCACCTGTTGCAAGAATGGATACAGTAAGGATGATCATAGCATTAGCAGCTCAGAAAGGGTAGATACTTTATCAGCCTGATGTCAAATCTGCGTTCCTACATGGGGAACTCATTGAAGAAGTGTACGTGGAGCAGCCTAGGGGTTACGAGTTGAAGAATAGTCCCCAGAAAGTGTACAGATTGAAGAAAGCCCTCTATGGACTTAAACAAGCTCCACGAGCTTGGTTTAGTCGCATTGAAGCACATTTCATGGCTGAAGGATTCGGGAAGTGTTATAGTGAACATACTTTGTTCATTAAAACAAACAAGGAGGGTAAGATTCTAATTGTCAGTCTATATGTGGATGATTTAATATTTACGAGCAATGATGAACTAATATTTGCTGAATTTAAGAACTCCATGTTGAGAGAGTTTGATATGACTGATTTGGGAAGGATGAGGTACTTTCTTGGGATAGAAGTGCTGCAGAGGTTAGATGAGATTTATATTTGCTAAAGAAAATATGCTTTGGAGGTATTGAAGAGTTTTAGAATGGAGAGTAGCAATCCAGTCCACAATCCCATTGTTCCTGGATGTAAAATTTCTAAAGATGAAGATGGAGTTCGTGTGGATGAGACGCTCTTCAAACAGATGGTGGGAAGCCTTATGTACTCACTACAAAAAAAAGGGTCTGAGAGCACAATCAATAATTTGTGCCTTTTAACTTAGAGGGCACAATTAATTGTGCCCTATTATCAGTGGACACGGTGCAAGCACGCTTTTTATAAAAGTGGCCTTAATCGGGTGCCCAGTAACATTGGGCACGTTTTAGTCTTTTGTGGCTGACATCAATGGGCACAAAAATGGTCAATTCGTGTCCCCAGTTATGACAAAGGTAGACTGCCACGTGGTTAAAAGCCAGCACAAACTGATTTCAAAGAGCACGATAAAAAGATTCGTGCCCAAAATTTTTATTTTTATAAATAATTAATTAATAACTAAAAACATTTTCTGTTTGGACACTGCCCCCATTCCCAGACAACCACACCTGATTATAGCACCAATATTGGAGCACCAATACTTATTTATAAAAGCATTAATACAACAACAAATTAGATTATAAAAGCATTAATAATATACATCAAATTGATATTCAAACAATAAGTATCAATTACATAATTACAGAGAT
Source organism: Spiraea crenata (assembly GCA_033992175.1). Lineage (NCBI taxonomy): Eukaryota > Viridiplantae > Streptophyta > Magnoliopsida > Rosales > Rosaceae > Spiraea > Spiraea crenata. The sequence goes on along the minus strand of JAVBHV010000072.1, from coordinate 1,330,162 downwards.
GCCACCTAATTCATACCCCCTGACCGAACAGATTGCCACCCAAAAATGGTACTAAAGTTGTAATCTCATGGAAATAAGAAAACCAAAAAATTACTCTAAATATGACCAACTGCACATTCCAAAAAAATAGTAAGGCAGCAAAAGAATTAGAGTGGCGAATCACAAGAGTATTATGGTTCTTCAGACATCCCTATTATAAGACAACATAGACACACCACTCCAATTATAAGACAACAATTAGTTTCAGACATACCCAGTTGTAAGTACATGAACACTGAGCTCCATCCCTGATGGGAGTTTTGTCCTGGCCTGGGATGATTGTTTAAAGGACTCATTTATCTCTTTTGACAATTCAATATCCTGCGAAGTGTACGAGCAAAGCAAGCATTAAATTAGATCCTTGAATATTCCCTAGGGAAGCTAGCCACAAGGCTCATGGTAAGACCCAAAAAAAGTCATGCGGAAAATCACAAATCCATCTCTAGAAAGTGAGCGATTGCAAAAGAAAAAAAAACAAGATACATACTACCTACCAGCTTGTTCATAAATAAAGACTTGTTGATACTATAGTGAACTCCTATAATATATAAGAAAAACACTAAAACTTATGAGATGAGCAGAGTTAACTCCACTAAACAGAGTTTTCCTTTTAACAGCGTTAAATATGGTTCCCATTTGGCAATAGACTAGATTCCAATCATTCCCTCACTTCTACTACCCTTTCCTTCTTGTGATGCATAAATAATATGAGAAAAACACACTCCTCCCATCTCTTCCACATTTAACAACCTATGGTAGAAAATTCATAACCAAAACTGATTTCCTCACCAAAAAATTAATACTCACATCAATTATCATTTCTTGGCTAAATTTTGCCTTTCCTACAACACTTGATACCGAATCATATATGATGGGTTATTTTCCTCATTTTACTATAAAGACAATAGCACAGGAAATAATGGTGAAAGTGAATGGATGAACAGCTACCTGATGGAGATTAAGCTACCTGACGGAGACTAATTAGATGCTCGAATGCGTCCTTTATGGTGTTGGAAAATGCTTCATTCTTGAAAAAGCTTTGTTCCCATATGGTGTCAAGCAAAGCCTTAAATTCCAAAAGGGAAGATACCATTTCTCTATCTTTTTCTTCATCCATGATCATTCCCTGCCCTGTCCTCTTGATGTATGTGCTAAGTGCTTGCCTAAAAGACAAGCTAGATAGGAACAAAGTAATTGGAACATATTATTCAGCATACTGTTTATAACTTGGACTTCTAGCCAAAATTGTTGCTTGTGCAAGAAATACATATGTACGAACACGGAGGCCAAAATAAATTGCTTTCGATAGTAAAGTAATTTCCTTCTTCAATATCATAAAAGCTAAAGATGCTGATACTAAGCCCGACATTGATTTAAATGAGTCAAACCTAAAAGTTTCAGGGTCATTTGGATTTCCGAAAAGTGAATGTGTCCAATGTGGTCCATCCGAATCATTATAGGATTTCACAACTTCGACCTGCCATACAATTAACCCTAAGCAAAATATGAGACTAATGCCAACGAAGCTTTTTACTGGATTAAAACTTGGGATAGCAGGGATATCAGTTCAGTTAAGGTAGAAACATCTTTACAAGTCAGCTATTCATCTCGTCCATACAGATTGCAGCGTTTACCATGTATTCCTTTTCATACCGTTCCATATCTTAGCAGGGGCAATTCCTCATATCATGTATTCAACTTTTGAAACCAAAAATCTCTCTCTGTATTTCGAAAGTGAACCAGCCTTTTATGTCTAAAGAAAGGAACAACATATTTGCCTCTGGATCACTAAACATAGAGTCAAGAAGGGCAGCCAGCCCCTGACACATCTTGTTCAAATATAAACCTTAATACGTTTTCTAACAATTGCATTAACCAAGCAATATTTACAAGAGAATACCTGAATTGATACTCGAGCGGAAAACTTCACAAGTCCTTCAGTGAGCTTTTCAGACGCACTTTTTCCTCTCCAATTTCCAATCCTCCCTCTCCAAAACTTGCTCGTACCCTGCTTTCACCAAACGCCTCTTCGCCTCGTCTGCAGACGAAACCGAAGCAAACCCAATTCAAAAACCGACATTTCAAGCTCAATTCAAACAAAAAGCAACCAACTTTGGATTGATAATTATGATAACAAAAACCGACAATTCAAGCTCAATTCCAACTCCAAAACCAAATTCCAATTCAAAACTGCACATGTAAAACATGACTTTGGACCCCCAAGGTTCCCTGCAAAACATACTAACCCAGAATTGAATTAACATGTAAGAAAGTAAACTCTAACTAACAAAATTGAATTTGACTTGTACAAATCCAAATCAACTAGGTTTCACAGAGTTCAATTTCAGGCACAATCGAAATTAACAAAAGTTAGGGTTTTTTCAAAGTTCAATTTCACACCAATTCAAGCAAGCGATTAAGACTTACCTCGAGAACTCGCGAAGCCCAACAGAGACGACGAACTCTAAGATGCAGACACAGAGACTACGAGCTGAAGAAGCCCCACCGTGCAAACTCTGCCGTGACATCACTGCTAGACCACCGTGGAATAACTTGACCAGGAGAGAGAGATGAAGGCTCGATCTAGAGAGAGGCGGCGTCGAGAGTGAGCAAGGTCGCGATGTGCAGAGCAAGTAAGGATTTGGAAGTTGAAGATGGGAGGCGACCAAGGTTGAAGATGGGTTGCAGAAGGGCAGTGAAGGTCGCGAGAAAAAAAAACAAAGGAAACAAATAAGAGGAAAGTGATGAGGGTGAGAGAGGAAATGAGCGTCCAGGATACGGAAGGAATTATTAGTTTGTTTTGTTAGCCACAGTTAGAGGAAATTTGTGCCCAAATAGCAAAAGTTATATTATTTATATTCGTCTTTCACAAAAACAAATTTTTATATGTTAAAATTTGTTAAGTAAAAACACAATTGGAACTTTTGTGCCCATTGATCAATTAAATAATTAGTTTTCGCCAACATCCATGTTAGAAGAAATGCTATCTTAGTATTATTGGACACGTTTCTAATCATTCGTGCTCATTGCTTATAATATTGGGCACGTTTCTTGTCATCCGTGCTTATTGCTTATATAATAGAAACAAATGTAGTCCTTTGTGCTCACTATTTTTATAATAGACACAAATGTTTGTGTCCTACTTTAAAAAGACACAATTAATATTTATTTGTTTTTTATTTTTAAAAAAAGAAAAAAAAAAGTTTTTTGTGCCTTCAATTTCGTAGCCAATGAGCACTTTTTTTGTAGTGACTTAACAACTACAAGGCCAGATTTGATGTTTGCAGTAAGTTTGATTAGTCGATACACTGGAAAACCAACTGAAGTACACTTGCAGGCAGCTAGGAGAGTACTGAAATATGTGAAAGGAACCATTGAACTTGGGGTGTTCTATAAGAAGGGAGATGTAAAAGCTTAGTTGGCTATGCAGATAGCGACTATGCTGGAGATCTAGAAGACAGAAAAAGCACTTCTGGTTATGTTTTCATGTTGGGATCTGGAGTAGCAGCTTGGTCCTCGAGAAAACAACCAATAGTTGCACTCTCGACTACTGACGCAGAGTTCGTGGCAGCGGCTTCTTGTGCTAGTCAAGCTATTTGGATGAAAAGGATTCTGGAGAAGCTAAGTCTGGAGCAAAGTAAGTGTGCTACAATTCTTTGTGATAATAGTTCTACAATTAAACTGTCAAAGAATCCAGTACTACATGGCCGCAGCAAGCATATTGATGTGCGGTTTCACTTCCTTCGCGATCTTACACAAGAAGGGACAGTTGAATTGGTTTATTGTGGAACACAAGAGCAGTTGGCAGATATAATGACAAAGCCTCTCACATTGAATGCATTTCAGAAGATTCGAAGTCAGCTGGGAGTTTGCCAAGTTCCAGAAGTAAATTTGTTGCAGCTGGTAACTAGTTTAAGGGAGGGAATGATGAGAAAATTTAGGCCTTTCTGTTAGGATATTTCTTTCAGTTTAAATAAGCCCGATCCTTTAGGAGGTTGTTTAGTGGCTTTGATTATCTTTCTATTGCATTTACCACGTTAATTAGTTGTAAACGTGGGCTGTCTTTTCTCATTTTTTTTATGGATGTAATCGGCTATTTATTGGCCAAGTTTGTTCAATAAGATGTAAGTCATTTCCCAGAATTGTTGAGCTAAACATTTCATTCAGTTTTTGGTTCTTAACAGGTGCAACGTGGCTACAAAGATTGTATAGGGGGTAACCCGCAAAACGTTTCTGCTAAGTTGATATCGGGCACATGCCCTCAGAACGTCCAAAATATTAAAAGTTTGAAGTGCACAGAGAATGAAAATTGCCTTAGCCTTTAAGCTGGTTACACAATCAATTTGCAGCACAATTGGAAAAAAACAGTCATCTGAACCCCTCTGTAAGAACGAATTTCAAGTTTCGAAGCTCCTCCAAACCTGAAGGTATATGTGCTTTTCTTGGAGAAGGCATGCCCTTCATGATACTTCTATTATTTACATAAAAATTTACTTTAATGCCAAAGGCACCATATGTTTTTCAAGATGTAGAGTAACTCCATTCAAGGAAGCGGCCAAGCCTGATTTAACAACACACACTTATCATGTTCTTTAACAACGATCTAACATCCGCTGATATAATTTGATCATCCACTTATCAAATCTTAGGTTCCTAAATATTATATCATGCCAAAAACCACGAATTAGAAAAGAGTTGCCACTAATATTATTCACTTCGAAAATTCACTTCGGAACACTTGTGGCTTGAGGTACGCAAGCAGAAGCCACTAAGCTACCATAGTATGGTTCAGCATAGTGCAAAATGCAATGTGACCCTGAATTAATAACCACTACAAGGATAAGACTAGCACCCTCACGAGTCGCGACTAAACAAAACAGTCAGATCTCAACTCACCAACGTGGCATCTGGGAAGTTCGAATCATATGGCACAGACACGGGTAGGGTACCCGACCCTAAACCCCAGAACCGTAGAAGAAATTTAACCCAAATCAGCTGCCGACGTCGATTCTGAGACGAAGGAATGAATTCACGACCACTAAGGCGGAGATTAGCGACCTTGAGGCGGAGCAGAACTCCATATTCAATGAATTCGCGCCGGATTCGAAGACTGGGTGAAAGATTGACATTGGAGGCGGAGAAGACAGATATGAGTTTCGAAGATTGGAGGCGGCAGATTCGAAGATTGGAGACTGGAGGCGGCGATTTGGGTTTCTGGGTTTTTTGGGGCAAAGCGGCAGATTCTGTCCGATTCGGGTTACCCACAATGATCACCACCTATGAGTACCCACCGGGACCTAGTTGACCAAAACTCCTCTTTAGCTCGATACCCATCAGATCAGTCGGTCCTAATTCTTTGGAAATCGGAAGAGACACATAATCACTGTGTATTCCTTGGGTAGTCTATGATATTCCATACTCACCCCTATTTTCTTCACCTTGTAATGATCTGCATCAAGACTCGGCGCCAGAATATGTCCACGAAGACGTATGTCATCGCCACTTTTGAGATTGAGTTGATTATTTGAGAGGTATGCTTACCAATTCTTTCGGACATAAGCCAATACACTGCAGCTCCAGAAGAAGCCTGTTATCAGGGGACATCAATTGAATTGTTGGCAGCCGGAGGAAGGAAAGTATGCCGAACTGGACGGAAAATGAAAAATAATAAGCATGACTTATACTGACCCAAGACCAAAACAAAAGAAACATTGCTTCGTTACAAAACGAAATCATACTCAACCTGAGAATTTGAACTGGGCTAAGCTTCTTTCTTGGAAGACGAATCTCCGCCCTTGCCCTTGCCCTTGGTATCATCCTGTTGCACACAACAAACCGAAACCCGATAACAAGTGTGACACATACATCTAAACAAACAGCAGAAAATTATTAAAACAGATGCATAATCACACCAAAAAAAAACACATTTAAACTCACCTCCACCTGCAACATCCAAATCAAGCCAGCAGCAAAACCAATGAGACCCAACAGCAAAAGTGTATTAGTCAAAACTCAAAACAATAATCTTATATGTCATTAACAATTTACACTCTTTTCCCAAAATGATTCTACTAAAAATCAAATCCAAAACCGAAAAAAGGCGAAACTTTACCTCTCTATATCTGGTGAGGTAAACCTTGAGAGGCTGAATGTAATCTTCAAACCCCAAAGTCTCCATCGCCCAGAGCAAATCATCACCGTTAATTGTCTTCCTCTTCTCCCTCTCGCACTTATCACTCGCCCTACACACAAAAATCCAAAAAACAAAACACATTTTCAACCAAGTTAACAAACCGTAAATAACGGAACCAAAAAAACCACCAAAACGGCGCTGGATTAAACGTACTCGCCGGTGATGAGGCTGATGAACTCCGAAACGCACTCCTGCACAGTCTCTTTCACATCCTTAGTGACTTTTCCATTGGCCGGAAGCGCCTTCTTCATAATCCGGCTGATGTTCGCAATCGGAAGGTACCGGTCCTGTTCCCGGACGTTCGACCGCAGGCTGCCATCGCCGCCGCTCTCGTGCCAGCTTCCGCTCTCGTGCCTGCTGCCGCCTAGACTCACCGGAGCTTCCTCCATCGAATCATATGGCACAGACACACAGTCAACTGTATATTCCTTGAGTAGTCTTTCATATTCCATACTCACCCCTATTTTCTTCACCTTGTAATGAGTTGCATCAGGACTCAGAATATGTCCACGAAGACGTATGTCATCGCCACTTTTGAGATTGATTTGATTATTTGAGAGGTGTCCTAGCCAAAGATAATCTTCATTGGAATTCACTACAGTGCATGATGCTGGATAAATGTTAAGTTTCCTGCGCTGGGTAAGATTTCGAAGAAGAATTCCAAGTTCCCCAGCAGATTCAGAGTTGTCCGAAGAATACACCATGCAAATAGTCAACCCTTTCAAATCCCCACCACTAATTTGCGGCACTACAAATTCAAGGACTCCACCACCAGGTTTGACATTATGCACCCACGTAGGAATATCATTTCCAGGAAGAAAAACTCCACCAGCCCCGCACGTGCTCCATCCCTATACCATGTGAACCAAGATTTAGTACAAGCCTCAAGCAATTAATATATGCATTCCTATATGTAATGTATATGAAAGAGAGTGAGGAAGAGGACCTTTAGGATTCTATCCTTAAAAGTAGTGGTGAGATTGGTGCACCCTCCCATAGAAATGATTCTCATGGAGTTCAACGACATATGCAAGCCTGGAATCTCAGTGAGCTTGGGCGAGTGATCCACATACAGTTCTCTCATACTGGACATACTTGAAAAATCTGGCATTCTTTCCAACTCAATGCACTCACCTGCTACCAGGATTTCCAAATTTGTTGGTAAATCTGTAATTGCCTGAAGGTTTGGGCACCAAGCCACTTTTAGAGTTTGAAGCTTGGACAGGCCACTGAGGATAGGTAACCTAAAAAAGTTATTGCCTATTAGATCTAGAATTTCTAAAGAAGGTAGACCCCCAAGATCTTCAGGAAGTACACCATCGGTTAAATTGCAGTGTGCAAGAGACAAAATTTTAAGGTTCATCATTTGTACGATGGACGGGTGAACTTCGGACAAGCTCTTACAACCTTCCAACATCAATCTCTCAATATTCGGGCGTCTTGAAAAGTCCGGTGTTTTTTTGAGGTCATGTGAATGACTCAGAATGATGATCTTCAATTTCTCAAGCAACTGCAGGAAGAAAAGGTGAAAATCAAAATGTAAATAGACGAGGAAATTCGAAATGAATACATAGAAAACCCCGAGGTAATAGTTTTGGTTGTGGTGATATCATACCACGTCCGAGTCCTTCCAGACTTCTATGAGTTTGCTATAGCTCAAGTCAACAGCAACTAGGTTTAGTTGATAAAAATCTTCGGGTATGACTTCTAGAGGAAATCCATGCCAGCTCAACCATCTTAACTCTTTAGAAAGATGCTTGAAAGTTCCAATCAGCTTTACGCCGTTGACTCTGAGCAGTCTCAGTCCCTGCATCATACTAAATCCTTCTGTACTGAAGCTCGCATTATCAGATTCTAGCAAATCTAAAGTGAGTCCTTCAATTACGTCCCTTCCCTGCTTGATAAAGAAGAGTAATTCAAGTAATCAGAAGGTTGTTATTTAAATGTGAAAAACTAAAGTTATACAGAGAAGCAAAGCAATTAAATAACAAGATATATCTACTGTCAACTGCTGCGTTACCTCTAACTCAAAACCATATAGTTGTGCTTTATTAGACTTAAACTCAATAAATCAGTTATATATTTTCCCTATTGTATTTTAAGAAAAGCAAGACATGAGTTTCTGCCATTTCTTATTTTCTTAATCCTCAAGAATGTTGAGTTATTGAAAAGAATGTTGAGTTATAAGAATTGTGCAGGTTATGCAGTGGCTGTGAAGGATTGAAGCAATGCAGCAGCAAGAAGACATGAAGACTGAAGAAAATAGAAATAGAGAAAATATTGTGTATCCACTTGTGCTATGTGCCAAGTGTAATCTCTATGTAATTCCTAAGTGGAATAGTGGTCCTAAGAGGATAATGTATGTAGAAATATGTAGGAAATACACGTGTACAGTGGTCCTGCATACTCTGATGCATATAATGAAAATTTGGGTGCTGCTATTGGCAGATTGCCTCACACACAATTCATACCTAGTACTTTTTCCTTATTCTCTCATTTCTCTATTCTCTCTCTTGTTCATACTATCTTACTCTCCAAGAATACACAAACACAGCAAATATCATAAACCCAGAAATCATCCTGAAACCCAGAAACTTATACATTAGTTAAAGTCCAGAAATCCGGGCAAAATAGCTTGAGCATCTTTTTTCTGCAATTTAGCCAGAAACATTAACAAAGAACACACCTCTTTCCTCACTTAGAGTTGCTGTTTCTTTGCAAGCTATATAACAAAGATCTAAACTCTGAAATCATATTGAGAACATCAGCAAATTTACCCAAACTTCTTATCTCGTCTTCCTAACTTCTCTGTGTTTCTTAGGAAACAAGCACATGAAAAAAGGTTTTCTGCTGGCATATCCAGGACATACATGTCATTTATTAGTTCTTTTTCAATACCTATTTGTATCTAAACTTTGATGGTGAAAGTACTTACAGACTTGTTCGTCAATACATCTGTTACATCTTCATGATGCCACAATCGGCTACGTTTTCCAGGTTTATTAGGGGATTCTGCATGCGTGATTTCTCTGCCCATGTCACGAATCAAATCATGCATCATCAAATTGTCTTTTCTGTCAACAGTTAGAAGACATCGGTCAAGGAGTTCTCCAATTCCTATTTCTGGATACAAGTTGCAGCCATCCAATACCGTCATGACATAGTCCTTTTCCATTCCAATACAGAAGCAAGATATGTCAAGGAATAGAGCCTTTAGGTAATCAGTTAGTTCATCATAGCTCAGTTTAAGCTTGTTGTGAATTTCCCCATGAAGCCGCCTTTTAAATTGATGCAATTCACTCCTCCATTCCGTGGTGCTTTTTGTACATAAAGATGAACCTATAATTTCAAGTGCCAGTGGCAAACCTCCACAATAAGCAGCAACTTCTTTTGAGAGTTCAAGATATCCTTCATCAGGAGTAGTCTTACCAAAGGCATGCCAACTAAGGAGCTGAAGAGCTTCTTCTTCATTCATTGGTTGTATCAAAAATGTCTTATCTACCCTAAGTATGTTCAGCAAATGTACATTTCTTGTAGTTATGATAATTCTACTCCCTAGACCGAATGAGCCACTCTTTATAGCTAAAGCATCGAATTGCTCTACACGGTCCACATCATCAATTATGACAAGTAACCTTAGGCTGTGAAGTCTCCTTTCTATCGTATACGTCCCGTCATCAACACTACTTATCTCTATCTTGGGAGATTTCAGCATATCAAAAAGAAGTTGTTCTTGCAAATCAACCAGTTTGCTATTCCTCACGTCTTGAAGGAAACTTTTTCCATCAAAACTATGATTATCTTTGTGGAAAATGGATTTTGCAACCGTCGTCTTACCCACTCCACCCATACCCCAAATTCCGATTATTCGAACATCATTTGACCCTCCCACATCCAAGTAATTAATGATTTCCTGCACCTGCGAATCTATTCCAACTGGGTGCATGCCAAAGTCTAAGTCTCTCTCCAATTCTCTAGTGATCTGGCCAATGATAGCTCTGATAAGAGTTCCTTCAGACCTAGTAGGTAATAAGTTCAAAATTAAGTAAATCAAGGGAGAAAGAATCATCTTTAATTGAACTCATTCATGAAACTTTAAGAATTATAGTGAGGTAATGTATTATTCTTTATGACTAGTTGATCACTACATAGCTAGGGAGTGGTAACAACTATATAATTCTTGTCTGCGAAACTAGTGTTGTACGTAAAAACAGACACATATTACGACTTACCCATCAGTGTGTTGTGTATGGTTTGAAGAAAGGAAGGGAATATTACGACTTACCCATCAGTGTCTCCAAAAACCATGCCGGCCAACATCGCAACTTCAGTAAGAGCACTTCTCCAGATCTGTACCATTATTTCTTCGTTGTCTTCGTGTTTCTGAAATGCTTCTGCAAAAGAGCCAGTTTGTTTCCGGATATCGGAAGGATTAATATCATAGTATATTGGGAAGACCATCAGACGCAACTTTTGTTTACACTTGAGGATCTCCACCAGCTCCTCAAGACACCGTGTGGTGTCTGCATAACTCCTTGAAAAGACTACGATAGCGATCCGAGACCCTCTGATTGCTTGCTTCAGTTCATCTGTTATGCTCTGCCCACGTTCTTGTTCCTTGTCCTCCATAAACACGTTGACCTTGTGGTCTCTTAATGCCAAGTGGAGGTGGTCCGTGAAGCCCTTGCGTGTGTCTTCACCCCCGAAGCTCAACAAAACGTCGTACTGTGAAGATGACGGGGAAGCAATACTGGCCGGCGTCGGCCCCGCCGTAGACGCCGCCGACGCCGACGCCAACGATGATATTTCCCGGCGGTGAATCTCCCCGAGCAGTCCCTTCGCGCCCTTTTTGAAGCAATCGTGCGCGAACTCCCATCGATGCGGCGCAACTTTCCGAAATCCCTACAATTTCAACATCAATTTCAATTTCCGAGTGTTTAAAATCTTGTTTGTTTAAAATCGTGATGCTTATATTAAGAATATCTTTGTAAATACTCTAATATGTTTTGCCTGTCTAGAGTAGGAAAGGAAAAGGTCAACTCCACCTATTGTGGATCACGGTCCATAGGCCAAGACCTAGGGTTGATTTGTGTAATAGTGTCTGTATATATCTTGTACTATTCTATCCGTGTAGATCAATGAGAATTCAGCCAATTCAACAACTATTCAGCAATACTGTTTCCACAGCTTTCTTAAGTTGGTATCAGAGCACCGATCTGGTGCCTGATTACCTGACCAATCACAAACCCTAGCAAACCTTCAAACATCATGGCAGACGACAAAACACCACCACATACACCATTGCCCAATTTTCATCAAGCCTATTCCTTCGTCAGCAATCATAAACAACAACACCAATTGACATCAGAACAGTCACAACAATTACCATCCAAGAATTTTTCTCTTGCCGCTGCAGCTCAAGGCCGACCATTCAAATCTTCATATGATCCCAATAAACACTGCGCTCACTGCAACAGAGATGGACACAGTTAGAAAATTGTCGAACTCTAAAATATCACTGCAAATTCTATAATAGAAGAGGACATACTGACGAGCGGTGTAAAGCTAAGAATGGCACATGGGTTCTTAATCAATCTGGGATCCACGACAGCAAACAAAGTCAAAAGGGAGGCTACCAAGGGACATCTTCTCATTCTTATTCTGTTGCACATTCTGCTGACACAACCCCACAAGGGTCACAAGGGCCACAAACACAACAGCCAACAAACCCACATGGGTCAGCCCCGCATGCACGCACACATGTTCAATCAAATCCTTTGAGTACACTTTCTGCAGAGCAAATTCAACAGTTGAGTTAAGCCCTTTCCATGCTTTCTCCTGGTAATGGGAATTCATATGCGAATGCTGCAGGTCCGACACTCTTTTCTAATGCTTCAATTCATTCTGTGTATACTAAGCCATGGATTTTGGATAGCGGAGCCACAGATCATATCTCTTCTGATTTTTCCTCTTTTACTAAAACCAAATCTTCATCTATACCCATTGTTAACTTACCCGCAGGTTCTTCCGCCCCCATCACTTGCACTGGAACCATTCCGTTCAATCCTAACATTACATTAAATGACGTCTTATGCGTCCCATCTTTTCATTTGAACCTCATGTCAGCTAGCAAAATTACTAATTCCCTCAATTGTTGTGCCATTTTGTTTCCCACCTTTTGTGTTTTGCAGGACTTGGCTTCGGGAAAAATGATTGGTTCGGGTAAACAACATGGTGGTCTTTACTACATGTCGCCTTTGCAAAGGACACCTGTCTCACATCAAGTCTCTCATCCTTCCACCTTGTGACATCTACGACTTGGACATCCATCCCCTTCCACCTTGTGGCATCTACGACTTGGACATCAACCAATCAATTCTCAATCCAAAAACAAAACCAAAAACAAAAAAAACCAAAAAAAAAAGGAAACGCTTGCGCAAATCACCCCGATTACTCAAACCCCTATCTTCCTCAATTCTCAATCAAATCAAGCAATCTTTATGTCAAAACGCATCTACGGAATGAGAGGAATTCAAAAACCAGGTTTTCAGGACTCGCCGACGACTGGTTAGGCCGGAAAAAGTGCCCGAAAAGCTCGGATTCCGTCGAGCTTGTTTTCGGCATTCCGGCGGCTCTCCGGCGCGTTTCCCGGGCTGAAACTTTGTTGGGATGCTCTCTCAAATGTCAGGAATGCTCTGGTGGCAGCGGCGTTAGGAGAAGGTGGCCGGAAAACGAGCGACGGCGACGAGAAGCTCGGTTGTCAAGTTTTCATGTTTTGCTTCACCGGCGGCGTTCCACATCGTCTTGGCTTCGGAATTTTGGGAGTACACTCTTGAGGTCGAGGGGAAACTTTTTGCTGTTGGAGTCGTCGCCGATCTGTGGCCACAAAATAGAGAAACGGCGGCAAGAAAGTTCGGCTATTGTGAAAGGGTTTGGCGTGCAAATAAGCAAAACTTTTGCCTATTTTTGGAACATATTTGGTTGACCGGAGATTTTGGAATAGAATTTGGCCGGTTGGCCTATTTTAGATAAAATCCCAAATGTATTTAGGCCCAGTGGACTGGACTGCAATTCTATAAAAGCCCGTTTTCTTGCAAAATGCAAGTGAGGTAATTCTGACGGTTGATTTATTGGTTCGTGTAGAATGAAGTAATGATCGTTGGCATTACTTCGAGTCGAGTCCAAGTATAGTTATATTATAATATTAGGCCAGAATTTGACTAACCAAACACCAAATAAGACTGCAAATTTGTGAGAGTTACTTAAGCCAAGTTGCTTCATTTTCTAAAGAGTAAATTACACGAATACGTACCCATGGAGTTGAACACGTTTTTGACTTTCTTATTCTCCGTGCACGTAACGGATTAGATTAGCAAGAAACTTAACAGAATATGATTGGGCAGATCTTTTCCAAAAATGCAGTGCAACATTGATGGGGAAAGTGGAGCATATGGACTCAAAGACTAAACATGGTGCATTAGAGCATTTCCACCCTTTGCCCTAGGGCAAAGGGCAAGGGCAATTTACAAGAACAAAATATGCCTTTGTAAAAAAACATGTTTCCACCGCACCCAATCTTGCCTTTTACTGTAGATTTACTGTAGATGGGCGAGGGGCAAAGATCGGAGGAAAGGGCAGAAACCTGCCTCTCGGCTTGCCTTGGGGCAAGCTGACGTCAGCGCACTAACACAATTTTTATTTTTTTTTGTGTCAGGCGCGTGGGTGGGACGCGCCAGCTGGGTGCGTGGGAGGCAGAGCTGTCAGCTCTTTTACTGTTCACTTATTTACTTAACCCCTCAACACTTTTTCGTCTGTAACTAGTCCAATCCAACTCCGAAACCGATTCCGTCTTCGCCGACACGCTCGTACCGTCGAGTGCTTCGCATAGAGTCCAATGGTGGAACCAAAAACGAAAGTCGATTACTATTATGGTAGGCCAATGGTGAATAGTTTCTGACTTTTGGGTATATTTTTTGCCCTTTGCCCTTTGCCCTAGGGCAAAGGGTGGAAATGCTCTTAGGTATGCATGCCAATAACATATTATATACAATTCGTTATTCCTTTCCAAACCTACCTACCACAATTTACCAGTACAATCTTAATATTTCACCCACTGTTGTAGAATGTTTGTTGGGTGAATGCCCACACATGCACCACCAACTTTGCACACTTACCTTCCATTCTCAAGAGCTACACACTCAGCTTCCGTTCAAAGGCTTTGTCTATATAAAGGAGAGTTTAGCTCCCCTTCAAGAAGTTTAGAAAAGACATCAAGGAGAAGTGAGAACCTCTTCTCCGGAAGAGAAGAGTATAGGTCAGGGGGAGATACTATGTATCTGTATATTTACATTTCCAGCATTTTCATATAATGAGAGAAACTAGCACTACCGCCTCGAGGACTAGGCACAATTGCCGAACCTCGTTAAATACTGTGTCTCCTTTACATTCCGCCACTTACATTTTCCGTCCGTTTTACAACACGTTCTGGCACGACGTGCTCTCAAGTAAGTATTAATAGTTGACTGGAATAAGGATGACAATTATTTTCTCTCTGGAAAACAATCCCCCTCTTTCTCCTCTACTGCCTTTCCGTGTATTCTTGTGGTTGAGCGGTTGATAAAATTTCACAAGATCATGAGTCTGGAAGGCAGTATGCTTGCGGTGACAATTGAAGGTGTTATCCTTCATCACCAGATGTTGTGAGCTTTTCGCTCCGACTAATTACCGTTGCTGACAAATCTTTGTCGCCAGGATTGAAGAAAAACCGCGAGAAATTCTCGCCGAACAAAGCATGGGCTGATGCCATTGGGCCGCCAATTTGGGCCTTAAAATTGGTAGATTTGGGCCATTTTCCAATTGGGCCTTTGTTCATTTTGGGCCATTCTGAAATTTGGGCCGTGGGCTTCCTTTGAATTGGGCCCTTGGATTTTTGGGCCAATTTGGGCCTTGAAAATGGATGGGCTGGGCTTCCCTATTTTCAGGCCAACTTTAAATTGGGTCTTGAGGCTTTTAAGAGCTCCCCATTTATTTTCAATTGGACTTCAATCCAATTTGAGCCCGAATGGCTCCACACACTCATGCAGATTTAACAGACCAAATCGCATGATTTTTGCGTTAGACTCACGCACTTTGCCAATGCGTTTGAGCACGTAAATACATTGAAGTGACATTTCTAACCTCTAACTTTGTGGGTTAATGGTGCGGATTTCCCCCCATCCCATATTTACTTTTAGCAATTTAAATTCTGCGACTGTGGGATGTTGGACGGTCGTACCGCCTCTCCATATTTAAATTCTGCTATTTATTTTTAGCAATTTAAATTCTGCTTATGGGATGTTGGACGGTTATACCGCCTCTCCATATTTAATTTCAGCAATTTAAATTCTGCTATTTACTTTTAGCAATTTAAATTCTGCTTATGGGATGTTGGACGGTTGTACCGCCTCTCCATATTTAATTTCAGCAATTTAAATTATGCTACTTAATTTCAGCAATTTAAATTCTGATTGTGGAGAGATAATGTGGTTTTATTGCCTTGCCCCATATTATATAAAATGTCATTGCAGGTTATACCGTCCTCCCCATATTATATGGGATGCCATTGCCATAGCAGAAGCAATGAAGTCTTGCAAATATTTGATATTTTATATCATGCAAGAGATCGGAACCTAAAAGTTCCTTGATCCTTGATCGGAACATATAGTTCCTTGATCCTCATTATACGATCGGACCTGAAGTTCCTTGATCAAATCCAGACTGAAAGTCATTGGGATTAATTGAGAGCCAGATTTTGCTCTCATCCGGATTTAAGTTTCAGTCTTATCCGGATTTTGTTCTCGAATATCAATTAATCCATGTTGAGGAATGTGAAGTTAATCATTTAGATGATAGCGCGGCTGCGCATGATATTCTCCCTGAATGGAGATATATTACTTACTTCATACCTCCATGTAGACCTACAAAGGCCTTATACTCATCACATTGCGGAAGAATTTTGTTGAGTTATAAGGATATTCGATTGAACAGTTACCTTGTTGAAAAGGGGAAATTTGTGGACAATTCCAACCAAAACGCGGACCATTTAAAGATTTTATGGTTTTGGTTGATGTACCGACTCGCTGGTCACATGACTACTGTCCACATTAATACTGCATTTGCTAAACTTCTGGCATAAGTTGAGGGCTCACCACCCTAGTTATCTGTGGCAGTCTAGAAGACCGGATAACACCAGAGAGTTTATATCGAAGGCTTTCGATGATTATTGCACGTTCCTTTGCATTGTGGTTGAACATGTCTTTCCCTATGTTCCCACAAGTCTCGCAGAAACACTCATAAAACGCCTTCAAATGATCGCAAGGCCTTGGTAGTGCAGCACCAAGTTTTCTGTTTCTGCATGGAACCATGCAATTTTGCATGCAGTTATATTGGTCCGCCTGAGACCCATCTCCACCCACTCATGTTGAGCGTTACAGTTGGTTACTGGGTACAGACATGATTCACCGTACTTACGCAATGTTGGGTGTGCAGTTTAGTGCCAGTTGAGCCGCCGCAACGTACCAATATGGGTCCTCAATTTGGAAATCTTTGTTGGTTATGATTTCCCTTCCATTGACAGGCGATCTCTTTTTCGCAAAATTTGCGAATAGTCACTTTGATGAGACAATATTCCCGCCATTAGGGGGAGAAAAGAACGTCAACGTTCCTGAAGAACGACGCGAATTGACGTGGCTGTACCCACTATGTCTCATCTTGATCCCCGCATCGCACGCTGTGATAAGCAAGTGTGGATCTTTAAAGTGTTGTGTAAATAAGCCAGACACCCTCTATGATCTAACTAAAGTGACGAGATCACATATACCAGCTGCAAACAAGCCTGTAATGAAGGTGTCCTGTAGGACGCACAAGACATCCCGGTAGGATGTTCCGTTCATGATGAACGAGGTACATCGGCGGCTAGCCAATACTCTGTCCTCGGCTAGAAGCGAGACAGACTCGGTTCGATGGATTCACTCCCCAGAAGAGGAGAACTATGGCACAATTGAATCCTATCGCTATCTCAACCGATCCAACTCATAAATTGCGCAGGATTATGGAAGTATCCTGGGAGACGTCCCAGGGTGATACTCCAAATCCAAATTTCCGAGGATCAAGGAGATCTCGGTCCGGATGAAATTGTGGAATCGAAATGAGATAATCATCGATGATATCTTTGCTTATGCAGTGGCCACTGAATCACAAAGTGCGACGATATCGAACCGCGTTCCGTTGATTAAGCACAACGTTGAACTAATTGGTGAAAATGGAAAGAAACAATGCAGGTCAATTTAGACTCCTTAGCGAAAAGTGTTTGGGCCTGAAGTTCCCATACTACCCAATGTGAATCCTGTAGATTACATGTGGGATTTCGTAAGGAAGCATAATGATGAGAATGAAACAGTGCGAAGGCACGCCTTATAGCAAAAGGCTTCTCTCATTAGCCCTGACATTGATTACGATGAGATGTATTCTCTCGTAATGGACGTTGTTACGTTCCACTACCTAATCAGTTTGGTAGTTTCCGAAAAACTGAATATGCAGCTTATGGATATGATTGCAAGATATCTCTATGGGGATCTAAATACAAAGATATGATTGAAACATGCAATTCAGGCAAATTCGAACTTCTTGTAATATATTCGGACCAGTCTTCAAACCCCGCCCAATGTGAACCATGACGGTTACAAGTGGGTCTTTTTACAAGAAAGTGAGAAAAACAAGATTACAAGGCATACGGCAAAGCTTGTAATATAAAGTTTTTCACAAAGTCCTGGAAGTGATATTATCCCAGAATGGATGCAATCAGGAATCCTTATGCGGTAGAAGAGAGGACCTGGACTCCAGCCAGCGAGTTTGTCCTTCATCTCTGTTGAGTACCTGAGTGCATATGGCATGCAGACGTCGGTTCTCTTCTCTCAATGATTGATTATCCTTCTTGAGCACGTCTAGCTCATAGTTTCGAGCCGCCAGTCGTTTGGCCAGATTTGACACTTGTGTTGCACTCTGGACACATGAAGCCATAGCACGCGTCATGGCTTCTTTGTCAGAACGCCCCGCTAACAACATCTCATCCTCCGGAGTCGAGATGTTGCAGGCCATTATTAATGCAGTACCATCATTGCGCATTACTGAGTCCTTAACAGTAAGCGGGCCTGTGCTGGAATTAAAAGTGGGATGCCAAATCTTAACACTTGGCGTTGAAACTCCAGGGGGAGCAAGAGTCAAATCAGGAGAAACATTGGAGGATGAAGTCATTACTGGAAAGAAAGAAATGTATGAAATGCTAGGAAAATTGGAGGGCTAAAGCTGAGATAGTCTGCAAGAGAAAGTCTTCAAAGATGTGACTTCCACAGATGAATTGCACCGAGGATATGTAGAGAAAAATGGGTCTCCTTCTTTCGAGACCTGGCAGGCAAAATCTACTTTATTGCAAATCAGATCCCATTAACTTCGGATCAGATTTCAGATGATTGGCCGCACGTGTTCCAAGAGTGATTAATTTCAACAGACGTTGAATCACTCACGAGATATTTTCAAAGCGTTCTCGGATCCCAAGGAGTGCGCCTTACCTGTCTTGAGATGATTAGAAAATGCATCTCAGCCATTTATTCTCCTGCTGCTCTATGTATATATCCTCAGCATTCTGCACTTGGTAGAAGAAGTCTCTCAGCATTCCCAAATTCCTTTAGATGATCACTCATCAGCTTTTCATGTATAGTTTGCTTTTCATATGCTTAAAGGAGCAAGTGTACCTCATATCATACACCGGTGATTGGTGGTATTGTTTATTCCACAAAACCCCTCCAGTCGCCGTTTCAACCTTGCAAGTCCTTCTAATTCAGAGGAAGCTGAAGCTCTTCATTCTCTGCAGTTCATGTCAAACCACACTGCTTTGGAGGTCGATAGTCCGAACGACCAACTTCAGACATTCCTTCGAGAAGCAAAGGTATCTCATATCAAGGAGATTGGAAGCAAATGTATCTCATATCATGCTTCCAATCTTGGCGGTTCTCATAAGCCTGCGCTGGACCTTCTGGAATCCACCAGGCTTCTCCTTGTCCTTGTCCTTGTCCTTCTGACAGAAGAGTGAGATTCAAGGATCCAGCCAGATTTAACCTCAACATTCCCGGATCACTTGCAGAGCTGTGACGATGTTCATCAGGGGGAGCAATCAAGTATTTGAGTGCGCCGTTACAGCCTTGAAAGAAATTAATGAGTACAATCCAGGGCAGAGTATTCAGAAGCATTCATGTGCATTTGTGAGCATCCAAGGGGGAGTGTTGTAGAATGTTTGTTGGGTGAATGCCCACACATGCACCACCAACTTTGCACACTTACCTTCCATTCTCAAGAGCTACACACTCAGCTTCCGTTCAAAGGCTTTGTCTATATAAAGGAGAGTTTAGCTCTCCTTCAAGAAGTTTAGAAAAGACATCAAGGAGAAGTGAGAACCTCTTCTCCGGAAGAGAAGAGTATAGGTCAGGGGAAGATACTATGTATCTGTATATTTACATTTCCAGCATTTTCATATAATGAGAGAAACTAGCACTACCGCCCCGAGGACTAGGCACAATTGCCGAACCTCGTTAAATACTGTGTCTCCTTTACATTCCGCCACTTACATTTTCCGTCCGTTTTACAACACCCACTAGATAATTTAATTTTGGAACCAGAAGGGGAAGACATGAGACATCAAACCCTAATCTAACAGCAAACAAAATCGTATCTCTGCAACAGGCGATCTTGCTAATAAAATTCAATACCAGAATGCTCCATGGTGCATGTTTCCGGAACAGGGAGGTGCGGACCAAAGGTTGGTTGATTGTACTAATGGATCTCGTTAGCAGATCCTGGACCGGTATAGAATAATTGATGAAGTTAACATGGGCATGCACTCTACAAGCGTAAAGCCAAAGATTATACTGGAGCATTGCTACAGAACATGAATAATGCCTATTATACCTGATTACTATCACAATTTATGGCTGAACAAATGTATTCAACTCGGTCCACGGTGATGATAAGGAGATGCTAATCCTAAAGACGTGGGAAGAGGCCTCTTAAGGAATGAATGATTTAAGAGCTGAGCAGCAGTGGGACGCTTGCTTGGATCAACTTGTAGGCATTGATGGATGAAATCTTGTGCATCCTTCGAAAGAGAATCAGGAACCTGAGGGGGCTCCCCCTTTCCAATTTTAAATAATGCCTGCATCTGTTGAGAAATAGGAAGTGATCATGCTATCAGAAACAAATGATGGCCAAAGAGGTGCATCATCTAGCACAAAAGCATCATTAATATGGGAAAAAAAAACAGTGAAGTTTCCCACGAACCCATTCGAGATTAGAGTATGGAACCCGCCCAGTTAACATCTCTAACACTGTACATCCAAGACTCCATATGTCAGCTGAAAGCCCATAACCTTTGCTCTTCCGATTAACAACCTGCAAAGGCAAAGGTTGAGTAAGAAATGTTCAAAAGAAAATTGGCCACTAGAGCATATCTTGCAACTTCTCAAAATCTTCAAAGTGTAACTATGGTATGAAATAACAGAAATAGAAATTATTGCTCCATGTGATATGCAGAGATCACACTAGCTGGAAAACATTCGAACCAAGATGGCACTACAAAACCATCAATAACTATAAACATCCGTCGGCCTATTAAATTATGTAGCCTCGAGACAAGATATTGGGAGATGGGCAAGGAGGTGAGAAAAGATATTTGATATCATGGAGTATTAGATATGTGTGCAAATGTGGTACTGATTAACACGAGATGAAATAACCAGGCCACCAAGGTTTTATTAACCATACACTAGATGAAATAAGGAACACACAAAGAAACCTGCCAAGCATAGCCAACAACCAGTATATGTGGAAATTTGGTACCACCGTAACCAGTGGTTCTATAGTTTAGGATAGAACAGTAAACCAAATTATCTATGGAAATATCTGATAGACCGGTTTCTTTTTAGCAATAATATTGTACAGTATCTTCTTGTTTTTTTAAATTAATCTTTTAATAGGTAGAATTTTCAACAGATTCACTCTATTCCCAAGGTTACTAGTCTAAAATTTATTTGTGTATCTACCAATGTTTTCATTTGCACAGATGCATATTACCTGATAAAATGTTGTCCAAAAAATATATTAATTAATAGAGCAAGCTAACCAAAACACATTAAAATCATAAAGAAAGATGAATAATTTGCGAAAGTCATCTTGCAATCACCATTAAACAAAGGAATGCACGACTATACAAGATGTCCGCATTGGTCTAAAATTGAAATACTTTATACATGTTATCCAATAACAGAAAAAAGAGCTTAGAAGCATTCAACAGAACCTAATATTTCTTAGTTTAGGTAACAGACATAATAAACAAAAGAGTAAAAGCAAACCTCTGGGGCCATCCAGTATGCAGTTCCCTGGCAAGATTTGATGTCGTTCATATTTTGGATAATCTGAAAAAAGAACGCAAAAAGGTTATTAGGAGCTGAAACCAATAGCTTTGAATATATTTTAAGGAAACAAAAACAAACCTTTGCCAATCCAAAATCAGCAAGCTTTACAGAACCATTTGCATGCACCAAAATGTTTGCGCATTTGATGTCCCTTAAACACAAGAAACAAAAAGATGAGAATAGATGTAAACAACACTTCAGAAGAAAATACAACCATGGGGACTGTGAGTGGACAGCCACTTAATGACTCATATATGGCACTGCTCAATAGTGGCAAAAAAAAAAACAGATTCCACGTATTAAATTTTGTACAAATATACATCATCTGAAATAAATTACCCGTGAACCACTCTTCGGTTATGTAGATACTTCAGACCGTGCAGGATTTGTTGTGTATACTCAGAAACATGAGAATCTGTAAGATGATATGTTTGATAAAGTTTTTGAAGGGAGCCTTTAGCCACAAGCTCCAGAAAGATGTAAAGGTTCGATGCATCCTGCAGAGATCATTCAGCAATATATACGTCACATAATGGTAACCAGTAGATTGATAAGTGCAAGGGCAATGCAGATCTACTGCTTAATCAGTAAATGTATTCTATGGCAAAATTTATGTTCAATGGGAATTACAGTTGATCATTACCAGAGAAGAGCATAAACCAAAAGGAAAGGATCCCAAACGGCCTAACTTCTACACAACCAATATCTCTGCTGGTGCTGATACTACTAGATCTTAATACTTTGCGAGTCAAACTAGAGCATCAGATGGTATGGACATAGTAGCAGGAAGGATAAATTCTTAAGTATATCCATGGCACTGTAGCTAACCTGCTTACCTTTATCTACACGTGTTTTATATGCTGACAGATGATTCTTGCTTGCATTCCATGAATTATAAGGCATTCAAGCTAGAGAGCAAGAACAAAAGAAAAAGGAGTACCTTCTGGGTGCCATAGTATTGAACTATGTTAGGATGTTTAAACTGACTCAACAGAGCAATCTCCTGGAAGAAACGCAAACAAGCAAACATGGAATTATTAGAAAAAGGATCTCAGAAAGAAACAACAATCAAACCAGGCTCTACTCACATTCTAATACTGAACAAATACTATAGGCATGGAAAACAAGGGCTTACGCCCAGACACAACTAAGGCCTCAGTCACCTGTTCAAGTTGATAAACTCTTTGCATCCCCTGACTTCCTTTATCAAGCAAGGAAAATTCCTTCACAGCAATGAAGGATCCTCCACTGAAGAAAGAAATCATAAACGATGATAAATGTCACAACGGGGAAGTTGAAACATGAAAGCATTCAATTGTAGTATTCAGTTAATTAGACAGCTTTACAGAAAAACAAAGAATTAAGTCATTGTCAGGTACAGTTACAAAATGTTTCAGGTAGGAGTAAAGTTAGGAAACGAGCTAGAGGTAGCATGAACAAGAAGAGCAAAGGAGTTTGCAACATTAACTAGTACAAGAATCAAGACACTGCAAATCCTCAGCCTTTTCCTAATCAGCCAAGCTTGCACAGGTTGAAGATATAACTGCATGTGAACCTCTGCTCTTAAATCTACTAACACTCTCTCCAATAGACCTTCCTCCTATTCTAAGAAATGCAAGTTCATCAGTGGTTCCCCACCTAAGAGTAACCGTCTGCAATAACAATGCTGGGAGTAATTTGCAGTAGCCTATACATCTACTGACAACCACGATTGCAAGATATTGGCTTACAATTCTCTGAAACAAATCCTACAAAGTAGAAAATCACAATACGGTTTATTACTCTGGATATACTCTTATAAAAACATAAACAAGGAATGAAGGCTAGCACATCAACAGCCCTAATTTACAACCTATCAGTAATAAAAGCTCTCGGAATGATAGGAGCAAGGTATCGTATAGAAACAACTTTCGTCATCTTCAGGCAAAGAACGATTAATCAGCCAATGTTAGCCTTTCCATCACTAATATCACTAACACTAAGTCCAGCGAGGCTATATACTGTCTCTACCATCACTTAAGCTTCGAAACCAGCTGGAATTATTTCTCTTAATTCAACCGCCATCTATATATACTTACCATTTCCCAACAAGAACGAATTTTCCTTAAGCGACCGATCTTTTCTTTCCTGAGCTAGTTTACCCTACCATTATCTATTCCTCCAAGCTATTGTCTTTTAAATCTTTGTTCTTAAACAAATTAAGTTTCCTAATGTTTACATCAATCAATCAATCAGAATAAGCAGTCAAAAGGAAATGTAAGGGATGATTTTGAGCAACTTACTCAGAAATTGCTTCGTACACCGACCCGAAAGACCCGCTACCAAGAAGGTCACCCTTTTCCCAGTGAGTAATTATAAGGCTGCAGATGGGATTAGTGCCCCGCACACGCGATATCGACGACCCTAAAGATTCATGAAGATATGGCTGCAGATGTTTCACAAGGGCCTTTGTTAGAGAAATTGCTTTTGTCAGTTAGAAGAACTACAGCTCAGCATAGTTAAGAGCCCTGCACATGGACATACTTTTACAAACGAAAGAAAACCTTCACATACCTTACGAGCTTTGATGAGTTCCTGAGCTTCAAGCTTAGCATCGTATGGTCTCCTCCGGAGGATTGCATGGGACTGTTTTGCATTTACATAAATCGGTTCATCTTCTGTACGATCAAGAGGCAAGAGAACCCCACCAGGAGTAATCCCCATCACTTGTGGATAATGAATCCCCATCACATGATGTTTCTGGAGATATTTAAATTTTAATGATGAGTCTCTCATAAAACGGTGTCATAAGAGGTACATTAAAATGCAAAATCCACCAGAAGTCGTCTGTATTTATACATCTTCAGGTCATGGTTTAACCAAGGACAGAAGCATCAGAATGTATATGAAAAGTTGAAAGAATACACAAGGGAGAACCACAGAAAATATATAACATGATTTCTGGTAAACTTTGATATTTTGATCAAACAAGAATAGATCTTCAAGATTAACCTCACTGATTTTGATATCTATACCTAGAAAGTTTACCGTCATAAATATACAGTAAAGGTTTAATAGATGAGGAAAAAGAAACTTTACTATAATAAATAATTATTAGTTAACGAGAACAGAAAAGAATAAGAGCAAAGGAGAAGAAAGCAAAATAGAATCCCAAATTTACAAAATGACCAAAATATACTGCAAACTTACTTTAATGTTATTTTTAATAAGGAAAAGCGAAATGGAAACGTAAGAGCCTATACTTTTAAGAATATCGAACTGTCTTGTACATTGACCTCAAACAATTTCCAAGAAAAAAGTGGATCAGAAGGTGCAACATGGCTACAAAGATTGTATAGGGGGTAACCCGCAAAACGTTTCTGCTAAGTTAATAAGGGGCACATACCCTCAGAACTCCCAAAATATTTAAAATTTGAAGTGCACAGCGTATGAAAATTGCCTTGGCCATTAAGCTGGTTACACAATCAATTTGCAGCAGAATTGGATATTACAGTCATCTGAACCCCTCTGTAAGAACGAATTTCAAGTTTCGAAGTTCCTCCAAACTTGAAGGTATATACTTTTATTAGTTACACAAAAATTTACTTTAATGCCGAAGGCACCATATGTTTTTCAGGATGTAGAGTAACTCCATTATAGGAAGCGACCAAGCCTGATTTAACAACTAAAACACTTATCATGTTTTCAACAAGGATCTAACCTCCGCTGATATAATTTGATCACTTATCAAATCTTAGGTTCCTAAACATAATATCATACCAAAAACCGTGAATTAGAAAGAGTTGCCATTACTATTATTTACTTCGAAACACTGAAAGTGGCTTGTGGTACGCAAGCAGCAGCCACTAAGACCATCTCTAGCAATGGAATTTAGGGATAGTTTAAACACTATTAGCCCCAATTTTTTTTTTGGTTGTGAAAAATTGTATTTAGCAATGGGTTGGCTAAAGGGTTAAAAGTCCACCAAGAGGGGTAAAGGGCTTCAGAGTGGCTATCTTTAGCTCTTTAAGCCATCTTTAACGATGGAATTTAGGGGTAGCATAAACACTATTAGCCCTTTTTTTTTTTTGTAAAAAACTGTCTTTAGCAATGCGAGGGCAAAACGGGCTAAAGGGCCAACGGAGTGGCTACCCATAGCCCTTTAGGTAGCTCCTTTTGTGAAAATTGTTCATTGCCTTGATTCATTGGATCTTTTGATAATTAACAGCGCAGATAAATCTAAACTTCGTTCAAGATGCTTAAACTTTATTCAAAATGGTTCTTTGTTTAAAAATGGTTCTTAGTAAATGATAATTATTACTAACCACACCAAATACGAATCACATAATATATTAAAATTGATCAAATAATCAAATAATAAAAAAATTGAAATTTAAACCTCCCTCACTAAAGATGGTAAACTTTAAACCTACCCTAAATCATAAAAAAAATCTGTTTGAGGGGCTAAATTTTAGCCCAAGAGACATTTAGCCCCAACATCACTAAAGATGGCCTTAGGTAGCCCTTTAGCTCCCTTTTTGTGGTGCCCACACCATATTTGTCAATCTCATATGTAAGCCTCCATCAACCACTAAAGATGATAAAATTTAAGGGTAGTCTAAATCTCAAAAATGATTTTTTTGTGGCTAAAATTTAGCTATATAGCTCTTTAGCTCCTTTATTGCTAAAGACGGCCTAAGCTACCATAGTATGGTTCAGCATAGTGCAATGCAATGTGACCCTGAATTAGTAACAAGAACAAGTATAAGACTAAACAAAACACAATCAGATCTCAACTTACCAACATGGCATCTGGGAAGTTCGGATCATACGCCACAGACACACAATCAACTGTATGTTCCTTGAGTAGTCTTTCATATTCCATATTCACCCCTATTTTCTTCACCTTGTAATGATCTGCATCAAGACTTGGCGCCAGAATATGCCCACGAAGACGTATGTCATCGCCAATTTTGAGATTGAGTTGATTATTTGAGAGGTGTCCTAGCCAAAGATACTCTTCATTGGAATGCACTATAGTGCATGATGCAGGATAAATGTTAAGTTCCCTGTGCTGGGTAAGATTTAGAAGAAGAATTCCAAGTTCCCCAGAAGATTCAAAGTTGTTCGAAGAATACACCATGCAAACAGTCAATGCTTTGAAATCCCCACCACTAATTTGTGGCACTACAAAATCAAGAACTCCACCACCAGGGTTGACATTAAGCACCCATGTCGGAATATCATTTCCAGGGAGAAAAACTCCACCATCCCCGCACCTGCTCCATCCCTGTACCATGTGAACCAAGATTTAGTACAAGCCTCAAGCAATTAATACATGCATTCCTATATGTAATGTATATGAAAGAGAGTGAGGAAGAGGACCTTAGGATTCTATCCTTAAAAGTAGTGGTGAGATTGGTGCACCCTCCCATAGAAATGATTCTCATGGAGTTCAACGACATATGCAAGCCTGGAATCTCAGTGAGCTTGGGCGAGTGATCCACATACAGTTCTCTCATACTGGACATACTTGAAAAATCTGGCATTCTTTCCAACTCAATGCACTCACCTGCTACTAGGATTTCCAAAGTTGTTGGTAAATCTGTAATTGCCTGAAGGTTTGGGCACCAAGCCACTTTTAGAGTTTGAAGCTTGGAAAGGCCACTGAGGATAGGTAACCTAAAAAAGTTATTGCCTCTTAGATCTAGAACTTCTAAAGAAGATAGACCCCCAAGATCTTCAGGAAGTACACCATCAGTTAAATTGCAGTGTGCAAGAGATAAAATTTTAAGGTTCATCATTCGTACTATGGTGTGGTGAACTTCGGACAAGCTCTTACAACCTTCCAACATCAATCTCTCAATATTCGGGTGTCTTGAAAAGTCCGGTGATTTTTTGAGGTCATGTGAATGACTCAGAATGATGATCTTCAATTTCTCAAGCAACTGCTGGAAGAAAAGGTGAAAATCAAAATGTAAATAGAAGAGAAAATTCACAATGATTGCATAGAAAACCTCGAGTTAATAGTTTTGGTTGTGGTGATATCATACCACGTCGGAGTCCTCCCAAACTTCTATGAGTTTGCTATGGCTCAAGTCAACAGCAACTAGGTTTAGTAGATAAAAATCTTCTGGTATGACTTCTAGAGGAAATCCATGCCAGCTCAACCATCTTAACTCTTTAGAAAGATGCTTGAAAGTTCCAGTCAGCTTTACGCCATTGACTCTGAGCAGTCTCAGTCCCTGCATCTTTCTAAATCCTTCTGTACTGAAGCTAGCATTGTCAGATTCTAGCAAATCTAAAGTGAGTCCTTCAATTACGTCCCTTCCCTGCTTGGTAAAGAAGAGAAGTCAATCAGAAGGTTGTTATTTGCATGTGAAAAACTAAAGTTATACAGAGAAGCAAAGCAATTAAATAACAAGATATATCTACTGTCAACTGCTGCGTTACCTCTAGCTCAAAGCCATATAGTTGTGCTTTATTAGACTTAAATTCAATAAATCAGTTATATTTTCCCTATTGTATTTTAAGAAAAGCAAGACATGAGTTTCTGTCATTTCTTATTTTCTTAATCATCAAGGACACACCTCCTTCCTCACTTAGAGTTGCTGTTTCTTTGCAAGCTATATAACAAAGATCTAAACTCTGTAATCATATTGAGAACATCAGCAAATTTACCCAAAGTTCTTATCTCGTCTTCCTAACTTCTCTGTGTTTCTTAGGAAACAAGCACATGAAAAAAGGTTTTCTGCTGGCATATCCAGGACATACCTGTCATTTATTAGTTCTTTTTCATTACATACTTGTATGTAAACTTTGATCGTGAAAGTACTTACAGAGTTGTTCCTCAATACATCTGTTACATCTTCATGATGCCACAATCGGCTACGTTTTCCAGGTTTATTAGGGGATTCTGCATGCGTGATTTCTCTGCCCATGTCACGAATCAAATCATGCATCATCAAATTGCCTTCTTTGTCAACAGTTAGAAGGCATCGGTCAAGGAGTTCTCCAATTCCTATTTCTGGATACAAGTTGCAGCCATCCAATACCGTCATGACATAGTCCTTTTCCATTCCAATAAAGAAACAAGATATGTCAAGGAATAGAGCCTTCACTAGGTAATCAGTTAGTTCATCATAGCTCAGTTTAAGCTTGTTGTGAATTTCCCCATGAAGCCGTCTTTTAAATTGATGCAATTCACTCCTCCATTCCGTTGTGCTTTTTGTACGTAAAGATGAACCTATAATTTCAAGTGCTAGTGGCAAACCTCCACAATAATCAGCAACTTCTCTTGAGAGTTCAAGATATCCTTCATCAGGAGTAGTCTCACCAAAGGCATGCCGACTAAGGAGCTGAAGAGATTCTCCTTCATTCATTGGTTGTATCAAAAATGTCTTATCTACCTTCAGTATGTTCAGCAAATGTACATTTCTTGTAGTTATGATAATTCTACTCCCTAGACCAAATGAGCCACGCTTTATAGCTAAAGCATCTAATTGCTCCACACGGTCCACATCATCAATTATGACAAGTAACCTTAGGCTGTGAAGTCTCCTTTCTATCGTATAAGTCCCTTCATCGACACTACTTATCTCTATCTTGGGAGGTTTCAGTATTTCAACAAGCAGTTGTTCTTGCAAATCCACCAGTTTGCTATTCCTCACGTCTTGAAGGAAACTTTTTCCATCAAAACTATGATTATCTTTGTGGAAAATGGATTTTGCAACCGTCGTCTTACCCACTCCACCCATACCCCAAATTCCAATTATTCGAACATCATTTGACCCTCCCACATCCAAGCAATTACTGATTTCCTGCACCTGCGAATCTATTCCAACTGGGTGCATGTCAAAGTCTAAGTATCTCTCCAATTCTCTAGTGATCTTGCCAATGATAGCTCTGATAAAAGTTCCTTCACACCTAGTAGGTAATAAGTTCAAAATTAAGTAAATCAAGGGAGAAAGAATCATGTTTAATTGAACTCATTCCTATTATGAAACTTTAAGATTAAAGTGAGGTAATGTATTATTCGTTATGACTAGTTGATCACTACATAGCTAGGGAGTGATTAGGATCTCTATTTGACTGTACCAGATCAACAACTATATATTTCTTGTCTGCGAAACTACCGTTGTACATAAAAACAGACACATTATTACTGTAGCTCAGTGTATTGTGTATGGTTTGAAGGAAGGAAGAGAATATTACTACTTACTCATCAGTGGCTCTAAAAACCATGCCGGCCAACATTGCAACTTCAGTAAGAGCAGTTCTCCAGATTGTACCATTATTTCTTCGTTGTCTTCGTGTTTCTGAAATGCTTGTGCAAAACAACCAGTTTGTTTCCGGACATCCGAAGGATCAATATCATAGTATATTGGGAAGACCATCAGACCCAACTTTTGTTCTACACTTGAGAATCTCCACCAGCTCCTCAAGACACCGTGTGGAGTCTGCATAACTCCTTGAAAAGACTACGATAGCGATCCTAGACCCTTTGATTGCTTGCTTCAGTTCATCTGTTATGCTCTGCCCACGTTCTTGTTCCTTGTCCTCAATAAACACGTTGACCTTGTGGTCTCTTAATGCCAAGTAGAGGTGGTCCGTGAAGCCCTTGCGTGTGTCTTCCCCTCCGGAGCTCAAGAACACGTCGTACTGTGAAGATGGCGGGGAATCAATACTCGCCGGCGTCGGCACCGCCGTAGACGCCGACTCCGGCAACAGCGACGGCGATATTTCCCGGCGGTGAATCTCCCCGAGCAGTTCTTTCGCGCCTTTTTTGAAGCAATCGTGCGCGAACTCCCATCGATCCGGCACAACTTTCCGAAAGGAAAATCCCTACAATTTCAACAACAATTAGATATGTAATAAACAAGTGAGGAATTTTCGGAATTTCAATTTCTGAGTGTTTAAAATCTTGTTTGTTTGGTGGCGAGAAAGAGAGAGAGAAAGAGAGAGAAAATCGTGATGCTTACGTAAGTGTTGAGCTGGCGAACGAAGCTGGAGAAATTATTGTGCTTGAAATACTTGGGAAGCAAATCTCTGGCGAGTTCTGCGGGCTGCCAGACGATGAAAGCCGATCCGTCGTTGGCTCCACGAGATCAAATCGTCGACGGACGGATCGTCCACCAGCTCATACGTTTTCAACACAAACGGCGCCGCCTTCCGAATCGGGTGGACATTCATGGCCGGAGCTTTACAACGGGGGGGGGGGGGCGTCCCTGGGGGGGCGCCCCCCCCGCCCGCGGGTTGGGGGGGGGGGGCCCGGGGGTCGGGCCGCGCCCCCCCCGTGCGCGTGCGGCCCCGGGTTCGGGTCCGCGGGGCGGGGGGCGGGGGCCTCGGGGCGGGCTGCGGGGGGCGCCCGGGGTGCCTCGCCCTTGTTGGGGGGGGGGGGGGCTGGGGGGGGGGGGGGGGGGGGGGGGGGGGGGGGGGGGGGGTGGGGGGGGGGGGGGGGGTGGTTGCTGGAGGCGGGGCAAGGGTGGTTGTGTTCGGAGGAGTAGGTGATGACGAGCTTGGTGGGGTCCACACGGCTCCTCTCTACTTGTTTCCGGGCCGGACAGCCCTTTGCGCTGCCACACCTGTAATAACCTCTGCGCGAATCGCAAGAAGGGAAAAAAAACACGAACCCAAAATTAGGTAGAATCACAGAAACTAAACTGATTATCAAACAGGCCCCTCAAAATTCGTGAAATTGGAATTGAGTTGCTGCGGATTGGTTGCCAATTTATACCTCGGGTAAGGGGACCCCTTGATGGGTTGTTGGCCGTACTTCCGCCAAGCCCACGGATCGGACGGCGGCGGCGGAGTGCTGCTGTTCTCGGGTATCGACACCCCTCGCTGCTCTATTGTCCATGTAGGGACTGATCTAGCCCTGCAAAAATTAAATCGCATTAATTAACATGAATTCAAAATTCAATCGACATTTCCCGTAAAAATCAATTTGTTCGGATTAAATCAAACTCATGCAACGATAAATAATGAAGCTGTGACGCTCACCACCACCGAGAAATGGGAGGATTAGCATACCTTTTGGGGGGGGGGGGGGGGGGGGGGGGGTGGGGGGGGGGGGGGGGGGGGGGGGGGGGGGGGGGGTTTTGGGGGTGGGGGGGCTCTCCTCTTGATCGCTCATCGAGTGTTTGAAGCCGATCCCTCCTTGCCAATTAAACGCCGGAGAGAAAAACCCGCTCGGGATGGGAGGCAAAGCAGCTGCCGCCGGAGACAATATGCCCGGAAACTGACCCATTTCAGCTCCTCCTTCGAGATTATTCAAAATCGTTGCCATTAAGTCGTCATGGGCAGTCGTTATTGTATCGTAATTACGACTCGTACTGCTTTCGCGGTTGTTGTGATCGGAAGTTGAAAATTTAGGAGAGCTTGCTTTGTGAATGGATGCGAGCCGCGCAGCGGGAGAGAGGTCGCCGGAGGGGGGAGAGGAGGAAGGGCCGGTCAGGCGTTGGACTAGCGACATGAATTCGTTCACTGAGGCGTGGATGACTTTGGGAGACACTGTGTAGATCACCACCGGCTCGTGTTGTTGTTGTTGTTGTTGTTGTTGTAGTAATTGTTGTTGTTGTTGTTGTTGTTGTTGTTGGTGTGAAGCATATGGGTTTGGGCGTGGGTGCGGTGGTGGCTTCTTGATCTTGACCGACTCTTTGTTGAGCGTCAGAGGCGTGGGCCGTGGGCCTTGGAGTTGAAGCTCCTTTTTCGGTGTTGGTGGTCTTGGCGGCGGTGGGTTCATGGCTCAGTTTGGTTGGATTAAAATAGAATCAGATGGGAGGAATTAAGTAGAGAAGACGAAGGTTGATTTCTGGTATTAGATGGAGCAATTCTCCAACAGCTAGTAAACAAAGATCATTTGTTGTTGCCGGAGAATGTGGAGTCCGTAGCTTCAACTTTGGAGAAAATGATTGATGATGAGCTCGGTTATGGCTTCAAGGTCAACCACTGCAAATTTGTAGATTGCGGGCCCACGCCGACCTTAGAAAAATTGAGTGGTTTTCCAACGACAGCGTCAAGGACCAACCATGGTCTAAAAAAATAATCAGGAAAGGAAAGGATGCGACTTGTTCAACATATGCAAGTGGGGAAGACCCAGTTTTTTATACACTAGTTGTGATTTCAACCTCTGCGCAACCCAATAATGGATGCCACCACCATGGCAGCGTCCCCTTCATCGGCTCCGGCACCGACACCGACACTGTCATCCTCGAAGCATTGGAAGTACGAGGTGTTCTTGAGCTTTCGAGGTGAAGACACCCGCAAGGGCTTCACTGACCACCTCTACCTGCAACTCAAAGACCAGAAAGTCAACGTCTTCATTGACGAGAACGAACTCCAAAGAGGGGAAATTATTACCGACGAACTGAAGCAAGCAATCGAAGGGTCGAGGATCTCCGTCATTGTCTTCTCAAGGAGATACGCTGAGTCCAGATGGTGTCTTGAGGAGCTGGAGAAGATCATGGAGTGTAGAACAACACTGGGACAGAAGGTGTTGCCGGTTTTCTATGATGTTGAGCCTTCCGATGTCCGGAACCAAACTGGTTGTTTTGCACAAGCATTTCAGAAACATGAAGAACGCTTCCACCAAGTTGAGGGTATGGGAGAAAAGGTTCAGCTCTGGAGAAATGCTCTTACTCAAGCTGCAGACTTGGCCGGCATGGCGTTTTCAAGCTCTGATGGGTAATTCTTTATTTCATTTTCCCCATCCTTTGCAGATCACAATGTTTAAGAGCTGTTTAAGTAGACTATTGCTTAAATGAATTTATGTTTTCAGATGTTGAAGTTGAACTAATTAATTTAAGTCTTATTCACTCTCCCAAAATCTGTAGTGAAAATGAATACTATATATTAGCTAGTTCAAACTTCATTCTAAACCTGCAGTTGCATATCAAATCTTACTTCTGCTTCATTTTGGAAAACTGCCAGGTATGAAGGAAAGTTTGTAAGGGATATTGTGACTGTCATCACTAGCAAACTGTACAACACCTACTTGAAAGTAGCTACCTATGAAGTTGGAATAGATTCTCGCGTGAAAGACATAAGCGATCACTTACAAGTTGGAGGATTGGACGATGTTCGCATTGTTGGAATTTGGGGTATGGTTGGAGCGGGTAAGACAACGGTGGCAAAAGCAATCTTTAACAGATTTCACCATCTGTTTGATGGTAAGAGTTTCCTTCAAAGTGTGGGAGAAAATGATATGGTTAAACTGCAGAATCAACTTCTTAAAGACATCTTGACACCGGCCAAGATAGAGGTAAGTAATACCTCTGAAGGGACGGAGGCAATAAAAAAAGGACTTGGCAAGCTAAGGTTACTTGTTATAATTGATGGTGTTGACTGTGTGGAACAATTACGTATGTTGGCTATAGAACGTGGATCATTTGGTCCTGGGAGTAGAATCATCATTACAACAAGAAACAAACAGTTGCTGAACACACTGAATGTGGATGGGACTTGGTCGGCCCAACTAATGGAGAACGAAGAAGCACTCGAGCTCTTTAGTTGGCATGCCTTTGGGAAGAGTACTCCTGATGTAGAATATCTTGAACTGTCAAGAGAAGTTGTTGATTACTGTCGAGGTTTGCCACTAGCTCTTCAAGTTTTAGGTTCATATCTATGTACAACAGAAGTATTTACAACAAAAGTAGCAAGTAAGTGGAGATGTGCGTTGGATAAGTATAAAAGAGTGCCGCATGGGGACATTCAGAAAAAGCTGGAAGTAAGCTACGATGGGCTAAATGGTTATCATGCCAAGGCTATATTCCTTGACATATCTTGTTTCTTTATTGGAATGGAAAAGGACTATGTCATGGAAGTATTGGATGGCTGCAGCTTATATCCACAAATAGGAATTGGAGAACTCCTTGACCGATGCCTTCTAACTGTTGACGAAAGAAGGCAATCTGATGATGCATGACCTGATTCGAGACATGGGCAGAGGAATCGTGTGTGCAGAATCCCCTATGCCTAAAAGACGTAGTAGATTGTGGCATCCTGAAGATATAAAAAGCATATTGAGGAATGAATCTGTAAGTACATGCCCAAGTCAAATCGTGTTAAGTAAATGTCTGTATGTCTGTATACGGTATACACATATCCCATATTTGACAAATTGTCTCACCTAGTTATGTCAACTTTATTATATGAACTACACTGCAACTAATAGGTTTCAATGACCAGAGAAACTAGCGATCGAACCTACTGATATTATTTATTCAATAATCTGAAAATTAGAAAAGCACATGTACTGCTCTCCATGCATATCTTTGTTGATGCAAACCTGATGACTACTAGTTTGGAGAATTGTAAAAGAGAACTGAAGATAAGCAACTCCTATAGCATTGATGAAGTGGCAGACACCAGTGTAAGCAAATAACTCTCATCTGACTTTAGTTTCTTTTTCCTTTCTAACAGGGAACAAAAAAGATTGAAGGAATCACTTTAGATTTGCTAGAAGCTGACAATGCTAGCTTTAGCACTAAAGCATTTGAAAAGATGAAGGGACTGAGATTACTCAAACTCAAAGGCGTAAAGTTTACTGGACACTGCAATCATCTTTCCAGAGACTTAAGATGGTTGTGTTGGCATAGGTTTCCTCTAAATGTCATACCAGAAGATTTTAATCAGCCTAACCTAATTGATATGGACCTTAGTCATAGCAACATACAAGTGTGGCAGGACTCCGACATGGTATGATATAAATTTAATCAAACTTTTTGCTCCATGTTTACTAGACTAGATACCAGCATTGTGCTTTCTCTATTCTATGTGAATTTTGATGTTTCTTTCCCCTTTCCTTTAACAGCCACTTGAGAAGTTGAAGTTTCTTAATCTTGGCTATTGCCAATGCCTGAAGCGATCACCAGACTTTTCAAAACTCCCAAATCTCGAGAAAGTAATACTCCAAAACTGTAAGAGTTTGTCGGAGATTCACCATTCCATAGGAGAACTGAAGAACCTGGTATATTTATCCCTTGCCAACTGCAATTTAACTGATGAAACAATTCCTAAGGATCTTGGGGGTCTGTCTTCTTTAGAAATTTTTGATCTGAGAGGCAATGATTTTTACGGGATACCTATCCTCAGTGGCCTTTTGAAGCTTCGAACTTTACAATTGGATAACTGCACAAACCTTCAGGCAATACCAGATTTACCAACCAATTTGGAAATCCTGGAAGCCAATGATTGCACTGCATTGGAAAGAATGCCAGATTTTTCAGAAATGCAGAGAATGAGAGAGTTGCATCTCAATCATTCCCTCAAACTTACTGAGATTCCAGGCTTGGATAAGTCGTTAAACTGCATGACAAAGATTGATATGGAAAAGTGCTTCAAACTTACTGCTGCTTTTAAAGAAGCAATCCGGAAGGTTGTCTCTCCTTCTTTCTCTACTTCTCTCATGTATACATGCGTTCATGTATTAATTGCTCGTACAAATATTTCTCCACATGGTACAGGGATGGAGTGCTAGCGGAAAGACCGGAGGCCTTTTCCTTCCTACAACTGATCTTCCATCATGCTTTAGAGAAGCCGAACCCAAGGATGAAATAGTTGTGCCACATTTAAGTGTGTGCAACGGGGACACAACTCAAGAGTCAGGACCAGCTGATGACTTGTCTTACAAGACTTGTTCTCACAAACGATTGAGGTCTGGGCGCAGAGTTGAAAGCAATGCAGAAGAAGAAACTGATGCAGGAGAAGATTGCTTAAAGAGAATTAAAGTATCAGGAGACCAGGATATAACTGCACTCAAGCTTCACATTGTTAAAAGCCGCATGGAAACTGATGCAATCATTGAGGAGGGTGATCGGATGAAGAGTGGCTTCAAGGTCTGAAAAGGTTACTAATTGCACCTGCAGCGGTTCTCATCATCACAACTGCAAAGTTGGCACCAATTCTCCAGTTGGTGTTCCGACTTCTTGTTTTTTTTTTTTGTGATTTTTTATGTTGGCAGAGGTTGCGTTGCACTTGCATAGATTTGTACTCGACTACCAAACTAATGTCAAATTAAAGAAGCAAGCAAAGAGTGGTTTTTTATTCATAAAATCTGTGGAGGCAGCTCAATCTATCACGCCAGAAGGCAAACGATTGGAATGAAAGCTATACAGGTTTGGGAATAGCCATTTCCTTTTCCTTGCAACCAAACAGGAAGGTGTTTTTCCTGCCTTCATATGTTGGTCTTAATTTTCGTCTGCCCTTTTCGTCTGACCCTTCGACGCTTCGATATCAAGAATCTTGAACAAATGTATTCAATATTTTCCATCACAAACCGAAGTCTCTAAAGTCAAGGTCAGTTTGTCTGGACAAATTGATAGATGACTATTCATCACACACGAGATATTCTGGTCACCATGCCATCCATAAGAGAAACATTGTTCATCGGGCATATGCTTGCACTTGCCCGAGAACTAAACGGGAATTAAAAGTAAAGTATCCATAGCAAGTTAAAGTTAATAATGACAATCAAGGAACAATAGAAATGGAATCTTGAAGAAAGCCGAGGATGAATTCGAGAGGGAATTCGAAAGT
The DNA here is from genome assembly GCA_033992175.1 of Spiraea crenata. Classification (NCBI taxonomy): domain Eukaryota; kingdom Viridiplantae; phylum Streptophyta; class Magnoliopsida; order Rosales; family Rosaceae; genus Spiraea; species Spiraea crenata. Next base: position 1,292,914 of record JAVBHV010000072.1, on the reverse strand, counting down.
AACTGTAACTGAGCCGAAATGACTTCGGGAGAAAATTCAAAACGTAACTAGTAACTGAGCCGAGGATGACTTCCTGAAGAAAAGGTAATTGCAACTGAGCCAAGGATGACTTCCCGAAGGAACACAGACTAGCAGTCGTATTCTCCAACAGAACACTGAACAAACTGCTATCATGATTCTTCATCGGATGATGGAAAGGTGGTGCTGGTTGCCACTACCACGCATACCAACAAAGGGAGCTTGCATGATTCCACCAATGTGAGAGGGGTAGCCAGAAAACCTGAAATCTTGCCGTGGAAAGATATCGTCATTGTTAGAAGTGCTTGTGACTTCAGAGCAAGACGTAGTGGAAGCACCATCTCTATAATTCTCAGGCTCATGAGCGTCAGATTCTGACATATTTCCAGTCAAATGTTGCTGAGCTGAGCCTGAAACATCCAGTCGATGGTTTGCAGTATTAGGCTTTGAATCTTGGACCTTCTTCACGTTGAGAAAGCGCCCACCAGTTCCTCTAGCCCGCTTCAATGCATGAACATGCCGAGATTCGTGAAGATATGGCTGCAGATATTTTGCAATGGCCTTTGTTAGAGAATTTGCTTTTGTCAGTCAAAAGAAGTACAAATCCGCATAGCTTAAAAGCCCCGCACACACACCGACATTTACAAACCAATGAAAACCTTCACATACCTTACGAACTTTGATGAGTTTGTTCTGAGCTTCAAGCTTAGCACGGTATTGTCTCCTCCTAAGGATTGCACGGTACTGTTTCGCATTCACATAAATCGGTTCATCTTCTGTAAGATCAAGAGGCAAGGGAACCCTACCAGGAGTAATCCCCATTACCTGTGGATGATGAACCTGGAGAAATATAAACGATGAATCTGTCATAAGTCGGTAACATAAGAGGTACATTTTATGCAAAATCCACCAGAAGAGGTCTGCATTTATCAATCCCCAGGTCATGCTTTGACCAAAGGGCAGAAGAATCAGAATATATATATATATATATATATATATATATATATATATATATATATATATATATATATATATATGAAAACCACTAAATTGTAGAATCTACAAGGTTCCACAGAAGAGATATAATATAATATCTTATAACTTTGGTATTTTGATCCGAACAAGAATAGATCTTCAAGATTAGCCCCACCTCATTTTGTATCTGTACCTTGAAAGTTCAACTTAATGAAAGATCTAAAGTATAGGCATAATGGATAAGGAAGAAGAAACTTTACTACCAAAAAGAATTGTTAATTAACAGGAACAGAAAAGAATAAGAGCAAAGGAGATGCAACAGGAACAGAAAAGAATAAGAGCAAAGGCGATGCAAAGCAAAAAAGAATCCCCAAACTTACAAAATGGACAAAATACACTGCAAACTTACTTTAAGAATATCGACCTGTCTTAGACCTCAAACAAATTCCAAGAAAAAGATGGATCGGAAGGTGCTACATGGCTACAAACATTGTAAAGTGGGTAACCCAGAAAATGTTTATGATAAGTTGATAATGGGCCCTTTCTCCTACCTAATGAAGACAGGCACATATACTTAGCACCTGCCAAAAGAGTAAAAAGTTGAAGTGATGTATGAAAATTGCCTTAGCCTTTACGCTAGTTACACAACCTATTTGCAGCAGCACAACGGGGAAAAAATAATCATTTGAACCCTTCTGTAAGAACGAATTTTAAGTTTCGAAACTCCTTCCAACTTGAAGGTATATATGCTTCATGAAACTTCTATTAGTTAGGTAAAAATTTACTTTAATGCCAACGGCACCATAAGTTTTTTCAAGATGTAGAGTACACCCATTGATTGAAGGACACAACCAAGCCTCATTTTACAACTAAAAACTTATCAACTTCTTAACAAGGATATAACCTCCACTGATACATTTTGATCTAACCTACATTTATCAAATCTTAGGTTCCTAAAGATACTATCATACAAAGAAACCACAAATTAGAAAAGAGTTGCTATTAGTTTTATTCACTTCGAAACACTTACCGTGGCTTGTGGTATGCAAGCAGCAGCCACTAAGCTACCGAAGTATGGTTCAGCATAGTGCAATGCAATGTGACCCTGAATTAGTAACCGGAATAAGTATAAGATTCACATCCTCACGACTACACAAAACACAGTCAAATCTCAACTTACCATTGGGTGGGTAAAATCAAGTTGTGAAGGGAAGACAGGGACGCGACTTGCTGACGAGAGTGATTTCATGTGACCCCCAACCGGCATTCCTTGTGTCGCATTATATCCTGCAAATAATAAGACTACACAAATTATGCATAGTTCAAGCGCTGTAACCAATGAAATCAATGTGTAGAACCCATTTGATTATAAGGGGAACTTTTGGCAAGTAGAATATCAATGAGTAGTGAACATTAGATAAATAAAGGTAAACTCCATTTACATAGACATGAAATCGGTTTATCTCTTTCACGATTACGTGTTTCTTATCAAAAAAGAACCATCAATAGTTGAATATATACAGAAACATCCACACAAAATAAACAAGGAAATAGAATCCATAGGGATCAATATTAAGGCAGTTTCCAAAAGCATAGCTTGAAGGATGAAAGTAAAAGGGAACGGAAACATAGAATGACAGATACACCAACCTGATTGTGCTGAAACTATGCCTTGCCCATGGTGGTTGCCTTCTTTAGTACTATCCACATCAGAGAGAGATTGACCAGTTGATTGAGTTGAGGATGAATCCTGTTCTTGAAAGTGAATTCCAGATTGCTTTCTGTTGTGAAAACTTTGTAGAGGCACTCCCATCTTCAACATTAAACTTCTAGAGGCAGATGACTGTAGGACATGCGTATCAGTGGAATACTCCAATGATGAAGATACAAAGATGAATGGAAATGCTGAATGGGCAGAACTAAACCAGATATTTGCTTATCCAAATTCTGCTATTGTCTAAATCAACCACGCAGGCTGTCTACAAATTGTGGCTTGGAACTCTATAGATCTTCAAATAATGTTAAAAGGGAAAAATCTGAACTTTTACTTAAACAGCCCACTCATCAGCAACCAGGAAACTAAGGAAGTTCAAACTGCCACAATGCTACCATATTTAAGTTGTGAAGAACAGCACCAAATGTTGATACCTAAAACAAACTTTTGGTTGGATAACTCTTTTTATATGCACTGACAGTTTGCAATGATCAAATTAAGAAATCAATTTTTGGGGAAAGCAAGATCAATATAACTTTAGCTAAGTGAACTACTGTACTGATAGTAAACAGGATGCATACTGTACACAAAAGAGTACACCAACAAGAGTTGTTGAAGCAGATATATGAGTATATTACATCAATGAAAAGTGTCACGCAGCCTAGTGTGGCTGTAAAACAGAGATGTGAGTAAATTACATTAATGAAAAGTACCAAGCAGACTGAGTGTGGCTGTAGGACTGAGAGTGGCTGTAAAACGCCAGCAAGAAACATATTTCGGACTGTACAGGAAATCAGTACACCATGGCTAAGCAGACTTTTATCCTGACACTTCCAATTTACAAGAATCAAGTTAAGCTAGTTTCACAGCCCTTCTACAATGATGTATTGAAGACTTATAAACCACAGTTTTCATTTCAATAATTCAAAAAACCCAGAAACTCAAAATGTATGCAATCACCCTTCTTTATCCCAATCCTAATATTATCCTTAACCTTATTAGAGAGCAATCTAATCATTATTACCTACCCAATAGTTCCACTGAATCCTATCAAGGAGGGATAAGTCAAGCACATATCATGATCCACAACAGAACACTATATTAAGTAATCAACAATTTTTTTAAATGTCAGAGTCGCATACTGTCTAAAGCAAATGAAATTCATTTTTCTTCTTAAGCAGACACTCCAAGTCTCCAATTACGACATGAAACACGATAAAGAATGAAATTTGAACAAACTCATTCACAAAAATTCCATATGCTTTATTAGAAAAGCTATTATCCTTAAATTGGGAAACCATTTCATACATGCAATAACAAAAACACAAATCCCAAACAAGGAAAAAAAGATAATTCTTAAGTCATACCTAAAAAAAAAAAGTCTAATCCATCATCTCAAACCACAGAAACACAAGAAATTTAAACCTCACCCATCTCATGTCCCACATGCAAGGGAACCAGAGGCTATAAACCACACAGTAAATTTTGTTCACAATTTTTACCAATCAAATATAGGAAGACAGTACAAATCCAGTTCAAGAATTCAAAGATGAATGAAATTACTGAAAACAGAGTGATCAAGTAAGTGAAAAAGTACACCTTTGGGATAAACAGCAGGTCCAAGTGAATAATTTGAAGCAATATGAGGGTTTCTTCAAAGCTCACAGTTGTGCATGTTCTTCCTCCTTAAACCCACAGAACAGAACAGCTTCTCTCTCTAACTTTCTCTCTCTCCTCTTCTTTCAAACACTACTTACTCTCTCATTTCATAGCTTTTCTTGGATTATTTGGTGCAAAAAGCTTGTATCTTTCATCATCCCCTTAATTAAACGACAGATTATTATCTTGCATTAAACGCACTCAAAAAATCACAAATTTCTTCCACTTCTTCACCACCTTCCTCACTTCCCTCCCCCTTCTTTCTCTCTCCTCAAATAAACTAATGTTTTGCTATTTTCAAACTTTGTGATCCATTATTTAGTGCAAACATCTCCCTTTTCTTTTTTATAAAATTATCTGGTTTGGTAATTCGTCGGTTTTCTTGGTTGGTCGCCTTTTGTCGTCTTCTTCCTCTAATTCTTTTAACAAACTACTGTACTTCTTCTTATAAATAATTCGGATCAACCTACAATTTGAATGATGTTAATTTTACAATTTACGCTATAAAGTAGAATGAATCGAAGATCATTTCATCTTCCAAAATGGATAGCTTGTATCTTAGTTAAAGTTGTTTCTTTTTACAAATCATCAATCCATTTGGCGCACTAATACTTTAGTAAATAAATTAGTCATTTTACTTTAATGAGATTCAACACTTGTTAACAACAGAAATGTTGTCTTAGGAAACACTTCTTTTCATTTCATCTCAAATTATTACATGCATCAATTGATTCAACAATTGAATCAGTGGATTTATCGTATTATTTATCTAGAGTTTATTCTTTTAATCATGGGTATTTCTTCTAGGAGTAGTGTGAGCCAATGAAGCATGGGGATCATATTGGAATTGGGATCGAAAGAAGACTTAAGCATTTATTACTTGTGTCATATTATTTCCCTAAAGAATTTATTGTTTAATTGACTTTGTGCGATTTTGTAAAACAAATGATTACGATCATGTTTTTATAATGTATAATGTATAATGAAAAATGAATTGTATATAAAGATGAGCACTAGATTCTTAATAAAGCAAGAAGTCAAGTATTGTCTACCAAACTATTTGGTTAATACATGTAAACTGTATAAACCAATTTTACCGCATTGTAGATTTGTAATAGTGAACTTTATAATTTTCAGACGGGAAGAAAACATTACATGCAAAAAAAAAAAAAAAAAAAATTTACATAAATGCATACTAACTAGTTGGCCAGGTAAACGACCACGCCGCCCTTTGGATCTTTAGCTGCTGCCACGCGTTTCTAGTGCGCGTGAAATGTAGACTAAGATTCGTGGTCAACGACTGGGCTTGTTCGGATTGCATTGAGCCTGCTGTCCGGACCATCCAACGGTCACCTACTCCTCATAAATGTCGTGTGTAAGAGAATCTATTGCCTGCCTCCTAGTAACATGTTAGGCCATCTCTAGAGATAAAGGGGCTAAAGGGCTATTTGGCTAAATTTTAGCCTTCCAAAAAATAATTTTTTAAGATTTAGACTACCCCTAAATTTTATCATCTTTAGTGGTTTGGGGGACTTTACTTGTGGGTTTTACAAATTTAGTGTGGGCACCCTAATTAGTAAAATACGGGATGCGTATAGGACGTTAAAAATATGTACTTGTTTTATTTGGTAACCTTCTTGAAAAAATTCGGCCACTTATAATTTTTTATTAATTTCTTTTTTATAATTAATATTCTCAATAATACGGATAAAATATGGAAAAAATACTTGTATTATTATTAAATTTTAGAAAATACATGTATTATTTGGAAATAATATGTACGGACGCATATAATACGCGAATAATACATCCAAGGTAAAAAATACGTATATTTTACCGTATCTTTGAAACCAATATGGAAAGTGAAAGTATTTTTAAAAAATACGTACAAACTCGTATAATACATCAAAAGTAAAAAATATACATATTTTACCGTATCTTTCAAACCAATACTGAAAGCGAAAGTATTTTTAAAAAATACGTACAAACGCATATAATACATCAAAGGTAAAAAATATACGTATTTTACCGTATCTTTCAAACTAATACGGAAAGCGAAAGTATTTTAAAAAATATGTGCAAACGCGTATAATATATCAAAGGTAAAAAATATACGTATTTTACCATATTTTTCAAACTAATACGAAAAATGAAAGTATTTTTAAAAAATACATACGGACGCGTATAATACACGTATTTTTCAACTATGGTGGGCACCACAAAAAGAGAGCTTGATAGAGGCTAAAGGGCTAGCTAAAGGGTTAAAGGTAGCCACCCCCCAAGCCCTTTGGCCCCCTTGGTAGCCCTTTGGCTATTTAGCCCATTCATTGCTAAAGATAGTTTTTTACAAAAAAAGAAGGCTAATAGTGTTTAGGGTACCCCTAAAGTCCATTGCTAGAGATGGTCTTACCTTTGTTGGGAACAGTTGCTCAATAGCCATAGATTCTTAGGGGGCAAAACTGATAGGTAAATGATTATACCAAGCACAAAATTAGGCATTCGTATAAAAGGATCATTTGTGCCGGTCATTTGTTCGGATTCGCATTGGCGACTGTTCTTAGCATCTTTTGATGAACTAGACGGATATGTGTTGTATAGTAAAAGTTTGGCTAATTAGAAGCGAAATAAATTGGTAACTATAGATCATTTGGTCGACGCATTTGACTTCAAAATGACAATTTTCAAAGTCCTAGTAACTCAAACATTTTCTTTTCAAGATTAAGTCAGAACTCTAGGTTCCAATCTCAAATTCTAAACAATACATGAATGCATGAAGTTGATTAGCTTCGGAATGCTTACATACATAACTTGCTAAATTACGGTTTTAGCAATTGCCTGGAATATGGAAAGAGTGTTGAGTGATGTCAATTTTGAGTCTCTTTCCATTATCTTTAAAGCAAGGCAAAGCATTTAAAGCTAAAGCCCTTGAGCAAAGATAAGGCAGCCAGCTCCCAACACTTGCCCCTTCACATGTCATTTAATACACATCTACCATGGGTTCCATTCCATTTGTTGGGTTATTCTTGGATCTTGAACGAAACTCGTTATGTAAAATTAATTTTTAAAATAGGCATTTAAATATTTTTTCTATAATAGAAGTGGCTATGTAGGTGCTACTCTTTATAAATCCGTTAAAGAAGTTTCTCCATTTGTTTGTTAGTCTAGGGTGCATTCTAAAACAATACGGGTTGGTTTAGTACAAAAACGCCCGAATCAGCTCCCCAGTAGTGAGGTCTCTGGTTCGAAATGCGATGAAAAATAGTTTACTTTATGTTGATTAGGGATATGGTGCAACTCCTAACTAACCTCTTATGAATCCCAATTTGAATTAGTCCTTAGTTGAATACTTAGGAATACAGAACAATTCGGTAAAAAATAGTGCATTCTAAAACAACTCATGTATGAACCACTTTCAACTGTTGTAAAGTAGTTTTTGCTTGCAATGTTTGAACTATTCCAAGCTTCAATTTTCAAAAAATAAGTGAATTTTTGTGTATCTATTCATTTGTCCGACGGTACTTTTCTTCGAATTGTTCTCAGCTTGAAAAATCTATTTGGTTTGTTGAAAATGTACTACAGCGGTGACATATAGTTTCCATCTCACAAGAGACAAAACACCAGCCACCCAATCGGAAATCTTCTTCCCCCACACACACTTTTTGTCAATCAATTCAATTATTTTTTCTCCAATTCCTAACATGGGTCTTACCTTCCACTGATGTATACATTAATCGCCACTATACTGACCAGCACAAATTGCAGAACATATTTTATTTAGGATCAATAAGTTTAATGTTTTACACCCTTTGACATGCATGACAAAACATGTTAGCGATAAGTAATACAATAACATCACGAAATATATAAGTACTAGAGATTGATTAGTATATAATATCCAATTATGTGGTTATTGGATAGGCATTAAGAAACTCAGAGTCTCAACAAAATATTCTTTAATTAGAATATTGTGGTAGTTGTTCCATAGCAATCCCAATCGACTTAGGTGTTGACTTGCTTACCTCGTATTCATACAAACTGATGTACGATGAGATCAAATGAAAATGTCGGTTTAGGAAAGGCACTCCGGAAATAACAAAATGCAAAATCAGATGTCACAAAATGACACCTTTTATTAGCTGTTACAAAAAATACAAAAAAGTCAATTGTGATTCCTGGAGTTTGTTTAGTCCATCCCGTGACATTCGATAAAATTGGAACGATTCCAAGAATTGAGAACCTGGTGGTGAAAATGGCTTGATTCATTAATATATTGTTTTTTTCGTTCTTTTCTTGTTAGGGGTCTAGAAGAAAACTTAAGAAAGTGAAATACATGGCGGCAGAGACTACCTATGAGCTTGGAAGTCGGTGGATTGGTTGATTGTGTTATCATAAATTATGGCTAAATGGAAGTCTCTAGGAGAAAATTGAAGGCAACAAAATCAGTTGAGAAACTGGCTTCTCAATAGACATGCTTTGTCACCATCGAGGACTCAGAGTTCGCCATGTATGATGTTTGGCCATTTCGTTAGGTTTCTCTAACACTTACAACCGATCGCAGGGAACTTCTAAGGCTGATTGTTGTCACGTGACAGTGTCAAGCAGCAAACCCAGCAATTAAGCTGAGTTTTCCCACTGAGTCTAATTTAGTACTAAAATTGATTTCCCGGGAAGGAGATCAAGATTTTGATAAACCAAAAATTTCATTCAATCTTTCTAGACATTAACATGAGAATGCGAGTACTGGATTTCATCAATTTCTCAGATACTATAGTTCCAGAAACCAACTAACCCGCTTAAACAGATCACACCCATTGCAACGTCACTGCTTAACCTCGCTAATCCGGATCTGAATGTACATTCTAACAATTGCAAATATTATTCAAAACAAAAGCTGATAATACAGGGCAATTATTCAAATCATTGTCAACACAAGAAAGCATTAAATGTTTGGAATCGTGGATCAATCAAAAACAGACCCACGTTACTCAAGCATGGCATGCAGAAGAATAGTTTGCCAAATTCAGAAGCTCCATAAAATATAAATGTTTTCATAAATTAAAAACAGATGTAACAGTGCTGTATAAAATTAAGAAAATCCTGAGTCAATCTTACGGGTTAAAGCATAGGTCGGGAAGGGATATTCGGGAAGGAGAGTAACTTTCCCTGGCACACAGAAGATTGAAGAACAATATAGGATCCTTTTGAACTTAAGGGCTCTGTTCCTTGAAAAATTGTTCCAAGAGGACTCCAAGGAGTTATTCTTTAGGTGCAACGGACCAGAACTACCAGTGTGTGTTCGTCCAAGGGATGATTAATAATCTCGTCCTTTGTACGGCATTTCCTGTAAAGAGAGATGCATAACAAAAATAAAAAATAAGAACAGCTGAAAAACCATTTAACAGCAGATTGACCTTAAAAACAATCATTAATTCTCACTATGCCTACAATGCCAGTTATAGTAATAGCTTTCCAAGCCTGTATATAATTTCTTTTTTGTTTGTTGGAGTAACTGAACTTATAATTGAGAAAGAAAATAGGGGTTATAGATAAACCAAGCTACATGTTTTCCAAAGTTCTGAAAATTGCTTACAGGTTGGTAGCCTGGCATGTATAGGACTTGTCTAGGGTGACCACCAAGAAGCATCTGTTGACCATACTGCAATTAGATGAAAAAATTAGCTTGATGGCGAAATTTTGCTTTGTGCCATTGACACAGTCTACAAGAAATTTCACATGACCTCGAACTTCAAGTTCAGAAACAGAACCGTACCTGAGGGCCATTTTGATGAAAATATGCTTGAGGTGTCTGCATATGCTGTGGATTAAACATAACAGGCTGGTGTGGGAAAGAGGGTCCAACCTGAAAATATCATGAATCAACAGTGAAAACATTAGCGAAAAATATAAAAGGTGTTTTTACAAAACCAACAAGGTATACCGCAGATTGAGATTCTAAGAATACATGAAGGATAACATAAGAATGCCTCAGGATCCAGACTGCAATTTATTTTGACTTTAATCTTATCCTTATCTTAGGGCAGAGTTGCAGACCTTCTAGAGAATAGTTTCAGAAGATTTGAAATTTGAAATACATTTTTATACATGACATAGAATTTTGAGAAATCATAGGCATTACTAATCATTACATTAACTTATATTGCTTAATAGTTATTACTAGTTAACCTATCTACGAATCTCTATCCCCATTTTATGCATTGTTTCTCATGCAGAAAGTTTTTAAAAATTAATTAATTTGGTCAGTCAGATTAGAAATCTGGGCCAAATTGTAGAGCTCGCAACATACACTTGGACTGACAGTTGCCTACCTAGGTAACGGTGTCGAGTAAAAACTATGAGGAACTATGGATCATTAGCATAAGAGTCCATAAAGATGTGAACAGAGAGACAAAAGGAGGAGAGAAAAGGTTAAGAATGTGTTAAAGTACTTACTCCAAGCCCAACAGGCATGCCCGGCATATGTGTTACAGCAGGCCCATTACTTGGATAATAGAAGGAACCATCAGACACTGGGGATGGAGGCCTAACAGGACTGGATGGAACAAAACTCTTCGCATTTGGATTGAGCTTGAATTCCTGATCACAACATTTTAACCCAAAACAAAAAAAGTTAACAAAAAAAGACAACAGAACTGGATGCCCCAGCCCATTTCAGCAAGAGAGCATACCAATGATAGAAATTATATGATACTGATAACTGTGTGCAGTCAAGGAATATGATTAGTAAAAAGTAGTGCATCTATGTTTGAGTTTGTGCTAAATGTCTGATAAAGAAAAACAAAAAGTATGTGAATCACACCTTCGCATTGGGATTCAATGTTGACTTTTCAGACGACAACGAACCCAATGATGAGCTTGGCGATAAACCAGGGCCACCAGAACGAAGCGCTGCACCTGTGCGTTCTGAATTGGAAGATGCAGAACTACCAGGTCGTCCATGAGTATTCACTGTTAGGGTTGGAGCATGTGCTTTTCCAGTCACTCTACCCTCCAACAACTCAGTAGTACTTGTCTTCTCGTCGCCCTTTGATGATGTGTCAGCTGGAGCGTAAGAGATCGCATTCAGGGATAATTCCCCTTTATCCAGCACGTCTTTCTTTCCATTCAGTGATGGCTGAGAATCTACATTTGGCAATCAAAAAATTAATTGCAGAACTAGGGCAATGACAGATATTAGAAGATAAAAATAAATATGCACTGAAACAAACTAGCTTCACCATGAATATATAAACCCATAAATTCATGAGTGGGCTGACTATGGAAAGCTCAAAGAAACACATACTCAGGATAGATAGCAAAAACCAAAAAAAAAAGGCACTCACCATCAGGTTTCGACGTTTGAGTGTCCTTAGCCAGCTGTATTGACAAGAACACAAAGCAGAAGCATTAATTTTAGAGGTCATGAATCACAAATGATCATTCACGTTAACGTTTGAAGACACCATAGAGAAGGAACTGTCACTCACCATATGCTTTTCTACAGACTCGGTAACATTATCTCTATCTCCATGTTCACTGAAAATATAGCACATTGTTTCATTAGCAAAAAATATGTTTTCCAGTAACAAGAAATTATTCAGAGTTGGAAAGAGAATGAAATAAGAAACCTGCTTTCACCAGCTGTACTGGGAAAACTTTTGAAAGGTGGTTCTGATGCAAGCTGTCCAGCATGGTCGTAAGACCCAGAGCGATATAAATCTGGGGCAGCAGTTGATTCAGAAAACTGTGTGAGAAAAGTAAGATATACCATTAGTATTTAATCAGAACCCGTGTTGTCAAAGGACAATGAAATTTGAATATAACCACAGAAGACAGGATTGATTCTTTAAACTTTGGACCACACCAATGTGTTAAACACACTTAAATCATATGATCCTGGCTGATAATCAGGGAGAGCTTTCCCATGTTTTCTGGAATATATTCTAGGTATTTTAGTTGCTTTACTAATGTCTTGCAACAATCACTTTTTTGGCCAGAATATAGATAACCAAAGACTCCAATAACCTTCCAGGGGTAATGAAAATTATCCCGCCATTGATGAGCAGGGAAAGTTTAGCATACAGCTACATACTCATCAGAATTGTAAGCATGAAACACAAAATAAGTAAAGGACAAACGATCCCCTACTTCAGTATCAGAACACTTTTTTAAAGAATGTGCATAGAAGTCCTAATAAAACCATACTCAGGTAACTAAATTGACTAAATTACAAATAATCACAGATGAAGAGTTTAATGGCATTGGCACCTGAGTTCCATCACCAAAGGTTTCAGTATTATGTGTATCCAACAAAATATCCTCATCTTCATCATATCCGCTATCATCAACTACTGCACCACGATAAACAGAGGAGTATCTGGTCTCCTCATCAATATCAAAATTTCCATGGAGGTGAATGCCTCTTTCCTGTATCAACAAATCAGCACGCAAAACATAAGAAAGAGAGAGAGAGAGAGAACAAAACTCAATTTAGAGCACAAAATTATATCAAGAAAGCCTCACCTCTGCCGTATGCAGATCATGCGTGTCCTCACCCTCAATTTCTCTAGCTATTCTCAAAGCTTCCCTTTCCAACTCCCTTGTTTTAGGACCTCTCTCAAGTTTAGTTGTGTAAAGATCCTCATCAAATGTACTTTTTACCCCAAATAGAGTTTCATTGGTTTCAAACTGGTCCCAATTCCTGAAGGGCAAAAATGTAATGAAAGTAATGAGTAATCAACACATTCTTTACCGACCAAAAAAAAAAACTGAAATGCTTGAAAGTGAAGCACGGGTCAGGTAATTTCTAGAAACACTTCAATAAGCCTCAATGCATCATGATGTGGCTCAAACACCTACAGAAGATAACTAAACAAAAACAAAAAACAAAAAAAGATAAAATTTGGAACAGTAGTCCTAGCTACTCAAAACCAAGTGACCAGTTTCATAGGAAATACAAAATAAATAACCTTTTAAAGTCAGTTCGCCAGAAGACGCTATAATGTGGCAGATGGCACCTATTCAAGTAAAGTGGCTATTCCAACAATTGAACAATTACCAATAAAGTTACTATAACAACCTATTCCATTGTCCATCAAATATATTTTCCAATTCAGGACAGCGTGGATCATCTTCATCAGGGACCCACGGTTCCAGCTCTCTCTCCATCTCACCACGTCTGGATTGTGATATGACGGAATCTAGCATAAGTTCCAGTGGCTTTTCATGCTGAACCTCATTTATCACTCCATCCCTAGTTATTGAGACATCCTGTCATCATTCATTTGAGAATACAGTTAGATAAGCAGGAAAGGAGGAAAAGAAAAGTCAATTGCTTGAAATTACTCTCACTCAGCATGACACTGTGATGTAAAATTAGCAATTACGACAATAAGATTCAACAGAAAATGGCAGAACCTTAGCGATGACTTGCACAAGTTCTTTTGCAGGTATAATGAAAGTCTTTGAAGGAGGCTTGCTAACTGACTCTGCCATAGACTTCTGCCCACGTAAGGTACCATCTTTTATCATGCGAGACATTTTCAAGATGATTCCTGAAAGCGACAAGAGAATGTTGATAAAGTCAATTGATCACATATGCAACTGCACAGATCTCTCCAAAGCAAATAGAAACTTTCAACACCTGTGATCAACAAAATAATCCAACACTAGAACCGAAGACATGACCTCTCCTCTCAGCAAACAAAAATATAGACTAGTGTAAGAGGCACAGTCGCTTTGAGAAAGCCAAAAGAAGAAGATATTTTCAATATATTCCATAGAGTTCTAACAAGTGGATTCTAATAAATGCACTTAAGCGCACAGGAAAATTCCATTGGACAACAATGACAGAAACCAACAGCAACATATATACTTGACCGTGTAACTCACAATTTTGATTTATAAGAAAATCAGAACTAATTCAAGCCTAGAAAAAAGGAAGCAAAATCCATAGATCGTACCAAAGTCCTTTTCAGGATTTGTTGCATGAAATATTCCAGAGTATACGGATCCATTTTTCACCTGGACTTCCACTTGTTGACCAATAAGACATGCAGTTAAATATACTAATCGATCGCGTGAAGGACTCTCAAAGTTTCCAGATTTGCTGCCTGTTTGAGCATGTCTATAGTTAGCAAGCAAGATAATGTAACATCAAGAAGAACTTATATCTTTTACCCAAAAAAGAGCAACTTGGAGTACTAGTACTTGTTAATTTATTCTGGTTTGCTTTTCCAGACTGTGACTTATTCTCCACACGAGCCCCTCCTTCTTTTTCACCTCTTCGACGGCCAAAACCGTTAGCAGAAGATTTAGGATGCCCAGCTTGCTGCGTATTCATCCTCAGCAACCTCTGACCTATCAAAAAGAACTTGGAAGTTGTTTAAGCTGTACTATTATAATAAATTAGATGGGTGGCGTATCTTCAAAATTGAAAGTCGCACTGCAAACACGAGACTAGATACTGAAAAGCAGGAAGCAAGAACCCAAGATGCTCAATGAATGCCTAGGACGGATACACACAGAAAGGAACAAACAAGCCCACTTACAGAAACAGGACAGACACAAGTACATTCGCACACCCACACAGAGTCTCACACATGCATGCCCAAAATAACACAATCATCAACAACCAAATAAGCCCAGGTACAGATTTCAGAATACTTCTTTAAACTGATGCAAACATAGTATGAAATACTAGATTCAACAAAGTAGCATTATCGTATAGGAAAAACAGAATGCATATCTTGATAAATCGTGTAGGAAACCCTCATGAATATATCAGCTATATAGCAAACAAAAACAAACAGAAACTACTGACAAAAGAAAGCCTTACTCTCTAATGCATTTCCTTAGAACAATACTAAATGCAACAAGATATACAAACTAATATTCGGAGAAGGTAATAAAGACCGCCCATTACTTATCAGTTGGAAACATAAACATAGCTAGCTTGAATACTTTTATGTTTTTCAATCTTGGCCACAACCAAAAGACTGATTTCGATCCACCACATCGAAAATTCGATCCATTGGCATAAAATTTCGAGTACGTATATAGCTAAAAAACCCACAAATCTGCATAACTAGACTTAATTACCTCCAAAATCAATAGATTTTACCCAAATTTCTTCCCTTTTCCTATTTTCTCACCAACCAAAAGGCGCATATGACACAACAATCCAACAACAAATCTAATTGAGAATCGAAATAGAAACTATGATCCTTACCTTAATAAGCTCAATCAAGCCTATAATAACTCGGAGGCTGCTTCGGGAGATGCTGGCGGAGGTTGCTGAAGTCAAATGTTTTAGGGTTTGGTGGGTTTCCAATTAGGGTTTCCGAAATTGAAAACGCTGGAGCAGCACCAGCACCAGCAGTTGATTGCAGAGCCCGAATCACGAGACGGCGGCGAGAGGAGGCGGAGATAGAAACGGACGACGGACAGAGGGAGGGAAAGGGTCGGATGTGATCGCGAAAACGAAAGAGGAAGAAAAAGTTTGGAGATTTTTGAAGAGGGTATGATGAAATAGAGAAACGACGAGACCGCTGTAATTTTCGTGCAGTTTGGGGAGGGTTCTGCTGTACTTTGGTCTATGATAAAGAATTTGGACATCAACTCCCCATGCCTTTAAGACAAGTTGGCCAATTGTGTGTTTTTTCCTTTTTTTGGGTGCTAGTTAACACAAATATAAGCTTTACATTTCCTATTATGGTTATTTGGACCTTCTAGATTTTACCAAATGCGGACAAATGTAATTTTTTTTTTGGAGAGAAAATGATTTATTACCTAGGCAAAGCTTTGCTTATAAAGAGTGGTCCTAATAGAGAGCGTCCCAGATAAATACCGGTGGCTCATCGTATCAACTATTATGAGAATAAAATAATGTCCTACAGATTAGCCTATGGACTACTTGGTTACAAGCACCTGGTACATAAACAAAGCTGAAGGAGGGGAATTGATAAGCTAACATTTGAATGTCGCCAAACAAATTGCTCAACAGAGACATCTCTTGCAACACAGCAATAAAAATAGACAAGTCGCTTGCCGAAGAAAGTGTAAATATTTTCAATATAGAGAGGCTCCTAATTCGTTTTTGGATTAGAGATATTTGGACTGAATCATGAATGCTTTGGGCCTTAACCCTTTCTCATTGTAAACCTTCCTTTCACTATTTGAATGATGTTCATTTTACTCATAGAATGACCTATGCACGGTGTACGTTCCGTTCTTTTTTTCTTTTCTTTTTTTAATTATGGTTTTGCACTTTCCTGTGCCAAAAAAACTAATTTTTAAGTTGAGAGCCCCACTTCCAAACTTTGTGTTCGGGCCTCTGAAAACCTCTCGGCTAGAGAAATGTAGCAACTGCTTTGCTCTTTGTGCGTGTTTATGGTGCACCCGATCGAGGTGATTTGTTCAACTAGATGTATATCTTTGTTGGATTGTTGTGATAGAGTAAGGAAAGTTTTACCTGTATTCATATATCTTATTTTTACACTCAATATTCAATTTTTTATCTTCAAATTCTTCCATTTTATGATGGAAAGGAAAAGAAAAATAAATCAATATAAATTATAGAAAACTCAAATTCATTTGACCACATTGAAGATTGACTACTCTGTGAATGCCAACGGTAGCCTCTCCTCCAAACTTGGCAAGATTTGCATATCCTTCTATCATAGATTCGTGTTGATTTTACAGATTGTACATTCACCAATTATTATAGTCAAATCAATAAACTTTAATTTCAATTTGGATAGAAATTTCCCTATGAGAGAATAGGAGAAATGAGATTTGAGTTGTGAGGATGAAGTTAATTGAACCATGAATTAAATTAGATGTGTGGTTAAATTAGCTTGGAAAGTGAGGATCAAATCATATTAGTTTGAATTGAAATTAATTTCAATTTTAATTTGTTTGGGTGGCTGGATGAGTTTGGTGTTGGTGGCTGTAGGTGGTAGGAGATCGGTTTGGTCGATGGGTGCTATTTAGGTGTCAATAGGTGTAAAGATCAAACTAAATTTTGTTAGAAAGGTAAAGTTGAATTTTAAGAATTAAAAACAAACGTTGGATGGGAAGCTAAATTTGTTAAGTGTGTATACTATAAATTAATAATTGAATGAGATTGAAAGAGAAAACGGCAGGACAGACGACAGACATATGGCCTTCTTTCTTGGAGTCCTAGCAACATAATGGAAAGACTAAAGTAGCCATGGGCTAGAAAGAGATATGGGCCTTCAGGTATTGGATTTGGACCCAGATAGTAGGGGTGTATATAGGCTACATTGCTTTTGGACGAAGGAATAGTCGCTCCTTTGATCACATCCTTGAAGACCAGAAACTCCAAGAGAAGACCAGTGGTGGAGTTTCTTAATCGAACATCACTAATCCTCTCCTCAATGATCTCTGCCCAAAGCCCAGCCCAACCAGATTTATGTCACTTCAACCCGGCTTGAAAAAGAATATTTTGAATCGACTTTCTGATGCTGATCTTCCCAAGGTGGGTTCTCTTTGTAAGGAGCTGAAAAATCTTCGAGGACAATGCACTGAGGAATCAAAAGTTTGATGAGGAGTTCACTGGTGGTCGAGGTATAGACGTACCAACGGAGTTTGTCCGCGGGGTAATTTTGTGTTTTGTTTGCATTCCTTAATTTCAAGCTTGTGTGGATTTGGAAATTGACAGGTTTTCTCTTGTGATACTTGTACTACACAAAATAAATTGCATGCATTGATTTGGTTCCATGTCAAATATGAAACTCATAAAACTCAGTTTTTGCCTCACTCCTCTCTTTCTCCGGGTATCCCTCCATGCTTGAAACTCAAAATGAGTCATTTAACCTCGTAAAACTCACTTCTATTCGCTATTATTCGGTTAAGTCAATCACCTGACAAAACTTTGGATGCAAATTGAGGCAAGCCTAATTAACAGATCTGTTTGGCCCAAATCCATAAATCATACCACACAAACTTTGCTCAAGTTTGACCTCACTTCTCACGCAATGCAAGCAGACCACATCATGATCCTACAAATTGCAAATGTTTCAATTGGATTATACAAAGTGTTGTTAACCACCAAAGCACAAACAAGTAAAGTGATAAAGGCCCCTGCAGCTAGCATAAACATAGTTTACATTAAAATATCTCCAACAAACAAATCCAAAACTTGGTTTGCAAGGAGACAGAAAGGTAAGATCTACTAAAGATACACATATATTTATAGGCTTAGTTGGAAAACTACTTTACTCTTGATCATTTTATTCTCCGAGCCTTTAGTCTTCTTTTGTGAAGGAACAATGTGGATCACTTTCCACATCGGAAAGGAACAACATTTGGTTTGTTGTCGCCTTAAAGAAAAGCATAGCATTGATAATCATAGAGCCTTATATACTCTCAATGCCATTGCTAGCCTACTAGCTAGGGTTCTACCCATCTCCACACATGTTTGGTATTATTTCTGTTTTTCTAACGTTTGTAGTCTCCGAAATTGTTCACGAGTTACTATTTAGTATTCTTATTAACTTTATATTTTATTTTATCGTCTCCCAACACAGTTTTTGAAATTTTTCACGAGTTACTATTTAGTAATCTGATTAACTTCATATTCTATCGTCTCCCAACACAAGAAAGAAAGATCATAAATACCACCAAACTAAACATCTGTGATAAAAGATAACAATTAGAAGAATGCAGATGAGACAGAAATACCAATTCGAAAAACGATAAAAGTGAAAACTGCAAAAAAAAAAATTATATATATATACAAGACTATAATATTCAAAAAAGAATTTAAGCTACAATGTTCAGTTGTTTAATTGAATACCACCTATTCATCATTTATACTTGTTGAAGTCCAAGTTATGACAGCATGCATGATGTTAGGCCACTCATACAATAATCACCACAGCAATAAAACTCATTAAAGTGGAACATGGGAGCAATGCATGTTCATGGGGGCTCCTGGCTCCTGCAACAACATCATTAATTCCCAGCATATTGCTTCCTCCTACATGTGGCCTAATGAACACCATGAATGATTTTGTTCTTGTAAAATGCATTAATTTCATCTATATCTGATTGCACATGACCATCTACTGTAAAAGTTCTCATATCGGATTCACATTGATGTGAAAACGATACACAATTAAACCCTTTTTAGTTTTAGGCTTTGACCAAAAGAACATTTGCTTAACCCTTAAGACAGACAGACATGACCAATAGGCTCCTCCTCACGTGTCATGAGGTAGATTTTGAACCTTTCTTTTCTCTACAATATTATTTCAAATTTTAAATTAACAAAGTGTTAGTGTTAAGCTCACGTGACATTGTAGTTGTAGTTTGCGAGTTGGATCTTGCCAAATCAATTGCGTGGATTCTCCGTGCTTTTCTATAAGCGTGCTTAGCATTGACCAGCACAAATTTAAATTGTTGTCGTTCATTGCATTGAACTTTGGTCGTTAAGTACGTTCTTCATTTTCATCATCTATTTTTTTTCAGGATAATACAAACTTCTTTTGTATGACAAGACGAATATCGTTTTTTAATATTAAAGTGTAATAAAATGATTGGTATCATTCAACTTTACATATTGTTTATTTCTATGAAATAGTTGTAGTCTTATAAAATATATTTTTTGAAATTGCAAACTTATGACAATCGCAATTAATTCGTATTTGAAAATTTGAGCAGGCTTAAGAGGTGCTTACAAAACCAAAGTCAGAATCCCACACAAAAGACGAGAACAGTAATAGCACTAGCGTCTGGATTCCACCTTTTTCGGCAATTTAGGGTGGCGCTGCCAAAAAGACAAATCCCTCCTCCCGCGCGCGCACACCGCCACCCTCTACACTATCTCTAGCCACCACCAATCCATCACGCCCAACATCAATGACCCCACGGGTACACACTCCCTACACCATCATTAGTAAATGAAGAATTATCGCCCATATCCATTTACATTCTTGATTTCTTCACACACGAATCATGAGTAATATATTAAAGTCTCATACTATAATTCTTAGGGTTTGTTTACTTATAAGAAAAAATCGGAAATGTGAATCGAAAATGTAAATAGGGTACCCAAATCCCCATTGGGTATCCGATTCTCATTCCATAGAACGTTTTTGTTCCTGTATTGGAGTATGGTCAACTAAATTTTGATTCATAAGTACTTTAGTAAACATAGGGAAATGAATGAATCATAATTATTCTCATTCCATCCATTCCCTTTTCTCTTAAGTAAATATGTCCTTAACACACTATAATACTGCAACATCAATGTTCACATTTCCCTACTTCTAGTTTTTTTTTTTTTTTTTGGAAAAACGTGATATGTTAGGAGGCTGAGCAGTTTACTACCACCACCATCATTTAAAAATTCACCAAATAACAAGTGAAACTACGATTGAGCATATGTGATAGATTGGTTCCATGGTGGGTACAACCATCCACTGAACCAACCACTAGAATGAGTTCGATGCCCATGTCACGATCGACCATTTGGATCCTTAACTAATTATATTGGTTCATTGACTTTGCGTTTTGGGTAATTTTTGGACAAAATGCTCAAGTCTAATCAAAATACTATACAACCAACTTAATTGATACAGTCTAAATATGACAGTATCATCAATTTATTACAGTATCTAGATATGTTACCCACATCTACATAATCTCATTTTCAATCTCCGAACAGATTATAACATATGATTGTAGTGCTACTCTGTCATTCCCTTTTTCTCCACCACCATATGCCCAAATTGCAAAATGTCCAAATCTCAATGTCTCTCCCCCGCGAGTCCACCATCTTATGACCCCAACATGAAGCAAGCAGAAGAAAGAGATAGAGAGTGACAGATACTCGAACTTCAATTCTCTATTTGTTTTCATATATTTGGGTTTTGTTTTCTAGGTAAATAGGTATAAAACTTTACAAGTCACTCGGATCCAAATCGCCCAAAAAACTCAACCCTTTTGGCGTCTCTGTCTTTCCTCCTCCATTAACGGTCACCTGAGCTTTCTTCTCTTCAACCTCTCGCCATTTCAGATGTCGAGCTTCTCCGGAATCAAATTCACCGAGAACGAGATCTCCGGCTTATTGGGTTCGCTCCTGTGATTCAAAATAGTTGTTCTGGGTTTCAATAGGGTATCGGAGATGCTGACGTGTATACCCTGCTCGAAACAACTCAACAACAATGGATCTCTCCACCGACAAGACGACGAAGATGACGTTGTGGCTGGGACTCCTCGGACTAAACAAGCTCTCAAAGCTCTCACTGCTCAGGTAATTATAGATGATGGTTTTTTTTAGCTTCTGTTTGGTTGCTGAGAAAACGTAGAGAAAAATAAAGGAGTTCGGTGTTGTTCTGTTGTGTCGGATTGACATCTGGGTGAAAAAATGACAGTGGATTCATTTTCTCGGGAACCAAACAGAGAGTGAGGTTTCTGTTATTTTCTCAATCTTAATGGATAAAACAGTGTAATGCTGGAGGTTGAATACAGTTGGAAATTTATAGTTTTGTGAAGAAATGAAAACCCAGATTTCGTTTTCCTGCATTTTGATAGGGCTTGTTCGGTTTTTTTTGCAGATCAAGGATATGGCATTGAGGGCCTCAGGAGCCTACAAAAATTGCAAGCCGCCGTGCTCGCGGTCTACAGACAACCGGAATGGGCACTATGCTGATTCCGATACCAATTCGGAGTCGGCGAGATTCCACTGCTCGTACAGGAGGACAATGGGGAGCTCAAATTCGACCCCGAGGCTATGGGGGAAGGAGATGGACAGCAGACTGAAAGCGCTTTCGAGTGGAGAAGGGACGCCGGCGTCCGTGAGTGGAAGGACGGAATCTGTTGTGTTAATGGAGGAAGATGAGCCAAAAGAATGGGTGGCACAAGTGGAACCTGGTGTGATCATCACTTTTGTTTCTTTGCCCCAAGGAGGCAATGATCTTAAGCGTATTCGATTCAGGTACTTTCTCTTGTTTGGATTTGATAAGATGGTGAAGATTCTTATTGTGGTGGAATGTGAATGTGTAATCACATGATTGTCCTTTGGCTTTTTGTCCTTTGCTTGTTGATCTTTTTCTGTTTGTTCTTGTTGTGGAAGTAAAGCTTCTGATTCGCTGTTTTTAGTTGGACGATTGCGACATTTTCTGTTGAAGTTGGACTTAAAACAATACAGTGACCGTGAGTGTAGCTGTAAAAATTGCATGTGAACTATTATTTCTCACACTCATTTGTTTGGTTGGTGGTCCTATTCTAAGGTGCAGCTAATGGCCTTCAAAGAAAGAATGTGTAGTCCTTCTGAATGTAGCATAATAGGGGAGTCTGGCCAGACTTTAGGCACATATCAATGAAAGAATGTGTAGTGTATGTCTGGCTGCATCTATCCAGATATGAATGGATAGTATGCTTTCAAGTGTTAACTGTTTGATAAGTACAATTAAGAGCTATAGGTCAGCACGATAGTAATCCCAGTTTTGAGTTAATGTCATATAATTAATCACTGAGAGCATTAGCATTCTTTTCCCATAGTCATATACATCGGAACTTAGTGCTTATTCCAAGTTCTGTTGCTCCTGATTGAGTTCATTTTCATTCGTGTATCCGTGGACTTTGTTGGCCATGTTTTCAGTAAATAAAAGAAAAATTGTGTATGCCCTAGTTATTTTATTTGTTTATCTTGCTGTTGATCATGTTGGTAATGGTACATCTACTAATCACCTTTTCTTTAAATTTGTTCAGTCGTGAACTATTTAACAAATGGCAAGCTCAAAGGTGGTGGGCAGAGAATTATGATAAGGTCATGGAGTTATACAATGTTCAAAGGTTCAATCAACAAGCTGTCCCACTTCCAACCCCACCTAGATCTGAAGACGAGGTGAGCTCTCCTCTATGTATTTTGCAAATATGTTTTTGTTGGCAGCCTAAGTAGTACATTTAAATAAATTTTCATCAGAAGTTGTTCAAAATGTTTCTTGAACGATCAAGCTGAGAATATTACAATTCTCAGTATCAGATTGAGGCTTTTCCATTACCAGGCAAGGGTTGTGATGAGGACAAACTCCAAAATGTTTTTCTGTTGTATTTGAATTATTTTCTACAATTTATTTAGAATATGTTGGCTACCTCCTCCATGCCTTCTCTCTCTCTTAGTTGCTTCTCTGTTAACACCAGTAACTTTGGCGATCTATTGAATGATTGGATTGATTGGTTCCTAAAAATTGTATAAACAATCAGCTGGAATCACCTTGTGGTGCATTTCTAATGTACTTTTTTTCTCCCCTCTCTTCCCAGAGCTCGAAAATCGAGTCTGCTAGAGACAGTCCCATGACTCCCCCACTAAGCAAAGAGCGCCTACCGCGTAACTTTCACCGTCCAGTGGGCATGGGGTATTCTTCATCAGATTCACTTGACCACCATCCAATGCAACCCCATCATTACTTGGACAGCAGTGGACTCGCTTCAACACCTAAACTTTCCAGCATCAGTGGGGTCAAAACTGAGGCATCATCAATAGATGGTTCTGTAAGGACTAGTTCAGAGGCAGATCATTCAGGAGAGTTTTCAATTAGCAATGCTAGTGATATGGAGACTGAATGGGTTGAACAGGATGAACCAGGAGTATACATCACTATCAGAGCATTGCCAGGTGGTGCTAGGGAGCTTAGACGTGTCCGGTTCAGGTAACTAGGTTTCTATATTGTATATAGTTCAGTAATTTGAAATGATTATTGCTATTCTCTACTGCCTTGAATGTGATTTAGGTGATTGTTTAGTTCTCCCTCCTTGTCTGAAATAGTGATAAAGAAACTGTGCCGTTACTCTTAGTAGGTTTTATTTCTTGGTAGAACTGTTGCACCATGTCCATGTGGATGCCCTTACTCTTTTCACTATTAGAAGTTCGATGTTAATTCCACAATGGCAAAGAAACTACACGCACTGCTCTTTTAATTAGCTGGCAAGCCAATGTTACAACATATATGATCTAACTGCTTGAATATGAAATTTATCTTCTCTATCCTTTTTCCTTGTGCAGCCGAGAAAAGTTTGGTGAAATGCATGCAAGAATGTGGTGGGAAGAGAATAGGGCCAGGATTCAAGAGCAGTACTTATGATGTATAAAGTTATCACATCTTTGAGATGGTGGCCACTGGAAAATGGAAATTGCCTCTCCTCTTGAAAACTATATAAAACAGGTGTATGTTCCTAGGCTCAGTGTCGCAAACAAATTTTCATGTATCAACGGTGCCCCCAGTTACTTAACTCGGGTTAGATATATCTTTGTGAATTTCAGGTTCCTTCTTTTTCTTTTTTTCGGGTGGATAATGTTGTTGGTTTCATGAGAATGTGGTGAAGTGGCTGCAAAAAATGGGGATGATGAGAAATGTTTATGAGAATCAAGTTCAGTCTCCAGTGACATACCATTCGTTTTACTTAATATAAACTGCTCCAAGGTTTCTTTTTCTGAGATGCATTGTTCTTTGTTCATGAAATATTTCATCCTTTGTGCTCCCCATTGTCTTGCTATTACCTTGCTTCACATTTTGTGTGGCTCTCTCTTGAAAATAAAATAGTAAGCATTGAATAGATGAACTTCAACGACACATCAAAGACTTCTACTAGACACGGAAGTAATGGCACAACTCCGGCGGACCAAAAACTCCGGCGGACCAAAAAGCTCTAGCAGTAGGTCCAGGGTTTGTTAATCTCACCGGGTCGCGCGGCCACCATGATTAGGTGTCTTTGGGCCTACCGGCTTAAGTGAATTGGGCAAGTTACGTGAATTCAGGTCCAAAATAATTATGTTTCTCTGCAATTTCTTTCTGCTGGTTTTGGTGGTATGCATCATTTAACGATGATTTGCTTGATTCATGTTAAATGATGATGCCCGTCCTGTCCTGCTTATTTAAACGGCAATTATGTTCTTATCCAATCAGAAGCACTCATTGATAACGAGAATAATTGTAGAAAACTACTGGGTATATGCCATCACTGTAAAAAAAAATTGTAGGAAAATCATACCCTTATTGTTATCTTCATTCTATGATTCCTAATCCTAATTTTCGCCAACAGTACAAAAGTAGTCCCCAAGGTCCCAAACATAGAGAAGGTCATGTTGTCATATCGTGAAGGTCATGTTTTCATATCATGACAGTACCCTCACTACTCAGAACTAAGAATTAAGACCAATTTTTATTTATTTATTCCTATACATATTCCAAGTGAATTCGACTATTTCTTAATATATATATATATATATATATATATTCAAGTTATCTGAATGAATGGGCACGTTGCAGACTAATCTGTTTTGTTACTCTTCAATGCACCACTTACTTGTACGTGTAAATACGAGAGAGATACTCGTTCATGTAGTATCGTGTCACGCTTGTGTTTTATCCACTCATTTGCCAAAATTCCAATTTCCATCCTAATTGCTATTTATAATTGCTATTTATAACTTGCGGTTAACAACAACCTGCCACTATTGTACACCAATTCCAAAATGACCTCAATTACATTTACATGAACCAAAATGGCAATTACACACCCTAACAAAAACTTTGAATTAATTAATGGAATAATTCACTATTTTTTTTTTGCAGTTAAAAATCTTTATTAATAAGACAATTGAGTGTAAAATTCAGATTACATGGATGGTCAATATAACAATTTCAAACCCCAAAACCCAAATGGAATAATTCACAAATGGGCAAATTCCCACTAGTGTGAATACAATAGAAATAAATAATTAAATTAAATTAAATGCGGTTTCTTTTTAAATCTCATAACTTTTGCCCCACAAAAGTCTTTGAGTAAGTAAACCATATTTCAAAACCCTTTTGAGTTTCACTCTCTTCGCACTTTTTCCTCAAATCGAATGCTCCCAAAACCCTAGCCCTCGCGTCCCCCTCCCGCCCTCTGCTTCTCCATTAGGGTTTTGATTTTCCTGACCTAGATAGATACACCGCGCTATATAGGCGTGTATCTATCGCATAACCACTCGGTTTTCGTTTTGATTCAATTTGGGTTTTTCAATTTGGGGGCGACGTAGAGAGAGGTAGCGAGAGATGGTGGCGGCGGCGACGCGAATCGACGGCGGCACCGCTCAGATACCGGCGGCGATGAGGGAAACGATTCAATCAATCAAAGAAATTGTGGGTGACCACTCGGACACCGATATCTATTTGGCGCTGAAAGAGACCGGCATGGATCCTAATGAAACCGCCGACAAATTGCTCTACCAAGGTTTCGGCCTTTGAAATTCAATCTCTTTTGCATATAGTTTAGTAGTCGAATCGATTTGTTTACTGCCCTTTTCGTTTGCTTAATTTTGGGTTATGGAGTTTATTTATTTTGAGATTGGTCTGATGCTACTGGGTAGGAATTGCAATTTGTAATTGTTATTTGAGTAATGTGAGTTTAGGAATGTTTTTATATGTGGATTGTGGAACTTTTGTGTCATTTCGATTCCGGCATTCTGGAAATTCAATCTTCAGCTCGTTCTCATGAGGACTCAGAGCCGGAAACTTTCGATTGTTGATTGTAACACCTTACAGCAAGCATTTTTTTTAACAATGTGCTGGTGCAGCTTTCTTACCCTGAATGTTCTGACTTGTTTTTTTTTATCCAGACACCTTTCATGAGGTAAAGAGAAAAAGAGATAAAAGGAAGGAGGTACCCACTAATGTAAGTTTTGGTCTGATTTGTAAACTTTCTTACGGAGAAGTCTTATGAAACAAATGTTTTATAAATTGAGTATGTTTGTGGCTGTAGAGTACCGGCAACAAGGTTCCGAGTGAACCGAGTAGAAATTATGAGAGTGCAGAAGAAAGAAGACATTTTGAGACTGTGGAAACTAGAAAACATTTTGAGAGTGTGGAACCAAGAAGACAATTTGAGAGTGTGGAACCAAAAAGACAATCTGAGAGCCCAGGTCAAGGACCGAAACCATTTTCTGATCGTAATTTACCGAGATCAAATTCACACTCTGATCATAATGTACGGAAGTCAGCTGCATTCTTCGATCGAAATGTATCAAAATCAACTACATATTCTGACCGTAATGTTAGAAGAGGAGGCTATGCCCGCAATGGTTTACCTGGTAAATGATTTACGTCTTTATTTACAAAGTTATTTGTTTTTCTAATGGTTTATTGTTTTTGACTATTTATATTCTACACAAGGCTTCATGCTTAATTGGTGTCATTGTTCAACCTGCTCTTTCAGCCCGTACACATAGATTCTGAAAGAAAGATAAATTCTTGAAAGGCTTTGACCATTGCATTGCCACTTATACTAGTCATCTCGAGTTCAGTGGGTTGATTTGTGTTGAAATTTATGCTCGCAGTCTTATGATTAATTGTTCATTGAACAACATTGTTATCTTTCCTGTATAATGGTGATTATTGAAGTAGACAATGCATGTTAAATGTCAGTGAAAGATTGAAAAAAACTCTGTATATATATTAAAGAAGCCTCGGTCTATTCAAGTCGTTTTAAGCTTCTAATGTTACCAAGATCAAGGGATGGCTGAACCACAGACTAGGTAGATTCTTTCAGAAATAACTAGAGACAAAGATAGGGTTTTTTTGGTTGAAGTAGATCAATTAAAGTTCCATTTTGGGGTTTTCCGGTATTTAAAAAGATTTGGAAAAAAATCTTCTTATATAAAACCAGTGAACTAGTCTTTGGTTGATATTTTACCAGAACCACTTAGATTTTTTGGCCATAAGAGCTTCTGAAGTTAAGTAGAAGCACATGCTCAGTGTTTGGTAAATTATATAGTTAAGGAGATATTATAATAGTAAATAATTTGCAAGTACAACATGACCAAATCATGAGAGGTCATTAAGATATGAAGGATGATCATGTTGGTATGTTAGAAGTTGAGGGTAAATGTCTAGTACAGAAGCAAAAGCAGAGTCCCTTTTCAAAACAGCCTCTCCTGTAGTTATTTGAAGAGTGCCTAAATAGTTGGAAGAAGAAGCAGCTGGGGAAGGATTTACTAAACATGAGATTGGGCGCTTTCCAGAAATCGACCAGATTTGTATGCCCAAATCTGGTCTTTTTCACTATAAAACATCAAGTATTTTGTCTCTCAAAAGAACTCGTGTTATTTTCTCTTGCTATGTAGTGTTCCTTTGATTGAGTAGCTGATGAATTCGTACTATGTACAGCAGTAAGCAGAGAGTTCCGTGTCAAGAGAGATAACAGAGTTAATGGAAACACCAATAAAGAAATGAAGCCTGTATCATCGGATACAACTTCCACCAATGAGCAAGTGCCAAGCATTCCGGAAAAGAGGTATGCTCTGCTATTCTTGTTATTTTTGTGCGTCTTTAATGTGTATGGGTGGGTATATTGTGTTGTGGGTTTATATCATAGAATGCGACAGTTTTTTGATGAATAATTACCAACCTTTTGCTGTATTAGTAAACATATGAAGCAGTATTATAAGTTCACCTGATAAAGAAATTTGTTGGCTGCATTATCATCCTTTGAGGAATAGAGCTGAGATATAAAAAGGGAGAGCTGATTTCAGTGATGACAGAATTCATAGGAATTAAATCTTATGACTTTATGAAGTTTTACCTTTTTATGTATAAACAGCAATATAAGAGACAAAGAATAAATATAATTTTGGCAGGTTACTATTCGTTTCCATGACCTTTGAAAGTTTGGTGGGATTAGTGTTTTCTATTTATTACAAAGTAAAAGAACCTATGGATATATGATTAGGTAGTAAGGACCCTCAGGATTCGGAGCATTTTTTTGTACCCATTGAGGTTGCTGTTATGAAGGCCTCAATTTTTTGGGACTCTATTTGTGCTTATTACTTTTGATAGTTATACATGAATTTTCACTGCATTTCTTTTCTTCAACGGGTTTGAAAAATATGTACATATCTTAGCTGTGCTGTTAATGACTGTTTTTCTCTGCTGTCAGCCCAACAGGAAGTTCAAATAGTCAAAAGCTGTCTAGCAGACAAACTTCTTCTCCAGCTCCAAACAAGGAAACCGGTCCTCAGAACAGAACCGGTGAGACTAATTCAAATGGCACGGTTAGAAAAGAAACATTAGTGGAGAAGCGAGGTACTGTTCCAAATGCTGCTTCTCGGATGCAGACAGGGAAGCCAAACAATTCCCAACCCAAGGCTGCAGCTGTGGTATCAAGCAACTCTGTTGTTGGGGTGTATTCCTCTTCCACGGATCCTGTTCACGTGCCATCTCCTGATTCTAGACCATCTGCTTCTGTTGGTGCTATTAAACGGGAAGTCGGGGTGGTTGGTGTTCGGAGACCTTCTGAGAACTCCAAGTCATCTATATCAAGTAGTTCTTTCTCAAATCCTCTTTTGGGAAGAGAGGGTTCTACCGAGTCATTTCGACCTCTCACCGGCATCTCTAAAACTGATCAGCCCAGCCAGACTTCTGAGCCTGTAATCCCTAGCATATCTGCCAGCAGACCGCTCCTAAGTAACCAACAGAATGTCAGGCCGCATCAACAACCCGTGGGCCATCAGAAAGGTATGAGCATGACCTACAATTCAATGATGATCCTTTAAATAAGGAATTTGTTTCCACTAGAAACCGTGAGTAACAGCAATACAGTTAAAACAGAACATTATGTTCTTGTCAGGAAAGCCCACACTTAGCATATATTTCATTTAAATTTGTTTTAGATGGAATTCTCATAAAAACAAATTAGCAGCATAGGAGGGTAGTTTCAGTTGCTGTTGTGTGGTGATGAGAACGTTGTACAATATCTTTCTTTCCCTTTGAAATCAATAACTTTAGTTGATGAAATTTTCTCTTGTATACGGTGACAATATCTGTTTCATTTTGTCTTAAGCATACATTGTGTTTTTGCTTGAATGCTTGTCTTCACTTTTGGATCCCTTTCAATCAAGACTTATTTCTTCCCAAGTTGTACGAGATCATGAATCATGTTTTACTGATGCAGCTTCTCAGCCTAATAAGGAGTGGAAACCCAAGTCAAGTCAAAAGCAGACTTCTAATAGCCCTGGAGTCATTGGAACTCCAACAAAATCTGTTTCACCTCCTGCTGGTGGTTCTAAGGTTTCAGAATCAGAAGCAGCGAAGTTGGAAGATAAGCTTTCACAATTAAATATCTATGATAACTCTAATGTTGTCATAGCACAGAATATTAGGGTCCCAGAAAGTGTTCGTTTCCCACTAACGTTTGGAAGCTTGGGGACAGAGGTTAATTCAACAGGGAATGTAGGTGATGGATTTGAAACGGTACCTAAAGAGGAGTCTAGCGGGGAACCTGCAGCAAGGTAATGTTACTTTTATTGCAGTAACAGATTGTTCTTATTTTGGGAATGACATGAATTTGCTAATTCTATAGCACCGCTTTATTTTGCGAGTTGTATCCAACTCTCTGGTTTATCATGTTTTCCAGTTCTCTGCTATCATTCAGATATAGTTTGAAGCTGTTTGTTAACACTTCGATGAGCCTTGATTTTTAGTTATATTGGTCATAGAGAATGCTGGTTACTTGTTTTTGGAAAGCAATATAAGAGTGATAAGATCTTTGGATAATTACTTGTAACTCATGTATGATTTTCTGTGGCAGTTTGTCAGTATCAGCTCCAGTGTCATTCAGTAATGAGACTTCTGGCTTAAAACCAGTAGATTTGTTAGATGACCAAGTTAGAAATTCTGGATCTGATTCTCCGGCATCCAGTGCAGTGGCCGAGCACCAATTGTCTGATAAAAGGGAGACATCAAGTCCACATAATTTTGACAGCTATGCAGATATTGGTCTGGTTCGAGACAACACTACATCTTATGCACCTTCACATTCACAGCATCAAGATCCACCAGAACTACAAGGTTTCACGGTGAGTACCCTGTTCACACTAGTGTCCCATTTGTGAGTTCACTTGCTAACAATTGGTTCCTCAGAAGTGTCTTGTTTTCTGGGAGTTTATTATTTGCTACATTAATAAAATGTCGCATGATATGGCTTGGGTTTTCTCTTAATTTATTTGTGAATGGCTGTTGAGACGTTCTATTTCAATGCAGGCTTTTGATCCCCAGACTGGCTATGATATACCTTATTTCAGACCTACTATGGAGGAAAGTCTCCGGGGTCAGGGTCTTCCATCTCACCAGGAGGTAAGTTTTAAACATTACAATTTTGTAATTTGCTTTACAGTTACTGCATACTTATTTTAGTCATGCCTGTGGACTCATTAGAATCGCTGGATTATACTTTTATAATATGAATGAAAGCTGAGGAATAGGGTCTACTAGTTATATCCCTACTGACTAAATCCTGTTTGAAACATCTGTCTTCTTTTGGATGCACTAAACCGCCGCTTTGGTACAAAATGAGCATTTGCATATATCATCATCAGTATGGAGCCATGTACTGAAACATTGTTTTTGCCATGTGTTCTAGCATATCAAACCTCTTTTTGTGTAGTGAATTGGATTTAACTGTGCTTTTGGTCACAGGCCTTGACTTCACATACTGTCAACAGCATGGCTGCATCGACAGTTGCCATGATACAACAGCAGCCCACTCCCGTGGCACAGATGTACCCACAAGTTCATTATGCTAATCTTATGCCGTATCGCCAGTTTATGTCACCAGTTTATGTTCCACCAATGGCTGTGCCTGGGTATTCTAGCAATCCTACATATCCTCACATGTCTAATGGCAACAGCTACTTGCTGATGCCTGGAGGTGGTTCTCACCTAAATGCGAACAGCCTGAAGTATGGAGTTCAGCAGTTTAAGCCTGTCCCTTCCGGAAGTCCGACAGGGTTTGGGAACTTCACTACTCCAAATGGGTATGCAATCAGTGCCCCTGGTGTAGTTGGAGGTGCCACTGGGCTGGAAGATTCATCCAGAATGAAATACAAAGATGGCAATCTTTACATCCCAAATCCACAGGTAATTGTAAGTCTTATAATGAATTCTTAAAAATGTCCATTAAGGTGTTTGTGGCAAAATGAGTTTTTTTTTCCCCAGCAGTAAGAGTTTGTTTAATTAATGAAAATATGAATTGAGTATAATATATATATATATATATTTTTTTTTTTGGGGTCAAGTGAATTGAGTATAATTAGCATGACTGATCATAGTAGGGCATGTATGCTGCAATCAAGAGGCTTGACATATACCGCGTTGTTCTATGTTGTTTGCATTTTGACCTTGCAGGCTGAGACATCAGAGATGTGGATGCAGAACCCAAGGGACCACCCCGGCATGCAATCTGCTCCATACTACAACATACCTGCTCAGTCGCCTCATGCTGCTTATATGCCGTCTCATGCTGCTCATGCTTCCTTTAACGCTGCTGCTGCACAATCTTCCCACATGCAGTTCCCAGGTTTGTACCACCCTCCTCAACCTGCTGCAATTCCCAACCCACACCATATGGGCCCTGCCATGGGCGGTAATGTTGGGGTTGGGGTGGCTGCAGCTGCTCCCGGACCGCAGGTTGGTGCATATCAGCAACCCCAATTGAACCATCTGAACTGGCCGACGAACTTCTGAACAAAGGAACAACGAAAAATGTGAATCTAACTCCTTGGGTTGTAAGGGCTGAAGTAGAAGGTATAGAAGGGCTTTTCTCTTTATCAAACAAATATAACCCATAATCTTTTTCTTAATGAATACATGCTTCATCTGGTGTTCCATTTTTCAATTTTCTTTATCTACCTTGCCCAAGTTGCGTCAGTTTATCTTTTTGTATAGTAAAATAAAGTAAAAAGAAAACAAGAATGTTGATTTTGTTTTCACTTGAAGGAAAAGAAAAGGATTAATTGCCTCGAGGGACAAAGAGCTCATTGTTGTGGCCTGGTGTTGTCAGGAGAGAGAAGAGGAAGAAGTTGTCTTTATTCTGTTTAAAGAATGACCTCGGGATCGCGACCACAAGTCTTCTTGTTAATCTCATGATTTGATACAACCAAGCATAACCCCACGAGGTAGAAGCTGAAGCTTTAGCTTTCGCAATGAACTTGTCAAACTAACAACGCTTAGTAGAATGCTATCAGGAGTTGTTAAATACCTTTAAATTTGTCTATGAACTTGTTATCACCTTGCGATTTAGGCGGAAATACGCAGGAAGTGTAGCAAGTTGTGTTCGCATTACTGAACCATGAACTTTCATCGAGATGAGTTTCCAATTCAAATAGAAGGGCCACTAGTTATTGCTTATTGTTAATTTTGTTTAGATTTGTATGTTAGGTTCTCTTCTTTTAGGACTATCTCTAGCCTTGGGGCAATTGCGTTCACTTCCAATTCACAACTAGAATATTATCTTTTTCGTACTTTTTATTGTAAAAGAATGAAGCAAATGCGTACGTGTAGGCCCTGGCAGTTGGTCAGTTCTTTTTGCCTGCTGGTGGTGGTCTCCCTCAATAACGCACGCATGCATGCTACCTGAATTTCTTTTATTTCATTTTTGATGTTTTTGTTTACTCGTTAGAGATTTTCTTTCTATGTGTGGTAGGTACTATAGTTTTAGCGAAATGAAAGAAATTCTAACATTTGCTACGATGAGTGGTTCGTGCAATTTCTAACAATTGATGCGTTATGAGTCCTAAGCCTATATGTATGGTCGGGATCTGCCCATTTTGGTAAATGTGATGACCATACTACCGCTCTTTTAATCATGTTCGCTATCATAACCTAAAACAATTGCTTGGATCCATTTTCTAAATAGAGATCTAAGCATTGTGAAGCATTTTTCAATGATGAGCAATAGTGCAGGCGAGGAATTTTATATGGTTTGTGGGTTGTTTTTGCAGCTGTGAGTTGTATAATGGTCTAGTATTGCTTTACAATAGGATCATTGGGATAGGGGCAAAGCAGTCTGATGGTTTCAATAGCTATAGAGCTATATAGGGTTGGGTGACCCATGCAAATAATGGAAGCATGGACCAATCAATAAAAGAAGGCTTATTTTTCTCTTTAAAAAAATTTATTTGTAGCAATTTTTCTTAAAACTCAAATTTTGTCCTACTTCTATATTTGAAACTTAAAATTAATCACTTTGCCCCCTAAAACTCAGTTTTGTCACCTACAGTTCCCCTTGAGTTAACACCGTTAAGTTGCAATTACTTATTTAGAAGAATACCTCCTGAATCGACTAAGAAATCCATCCTAGAGAGTCCTCCTAGTAACCATCCATGAAATCTAGGAAACTCCCAAGTTGTCTCTTTTTCCCCCTTAAACTCACTTCCTTCACCATTTTGCTTGATTATGGTTAACTCTGTTTATGTTAACGAAAAATAGGGATCCAATTTTGTCTTTTTGATAATGCTCTATGAAGCATTGAAACGCCACTCACCTCGTGTTTTGCTTTTTGAAAACAATTTCGGTTACAAAACACAATCGAAACACCCCATATCGATTTATCATTCTCGTGCAGTAGAAAAACATTCATAATACAGAGCTAGGTGCTTCATTTTTTGTATCCATGACTACATAGACGGAGAATTAAAGCGTGTGACAGACTACTCACTTTTGGGGGTGGAGATTTGAAGGCGAGAAGAAGACAACAGTGATATTTGGGTTTCAAGAAGGGATTGTAGGAGTGGATAAGTGAAGATGTGATGAAAAAAATGGATTGTATAACTCAAAGTTAGTAAAGTAAATGAAATTAACCAAAATTAGGTAAAATGGGTGAAGGATATTCAAGGGGTTTAGTGATTCATTTTTCATTTCAAGAGAGAAAGTGAGACAATTTGAAAGTTTTAGGGTGAACAGTGATACACTATTTGAGTTACCTGACGCATTCCTCCAAATAAGTAATTGTAACTTAACGGTGTTAGCTTCATGGGGCATCATATGTGGCGCAAATGAGGTTTAGGGGTAAAAATGACTTATTTTGAACTTTAAAAAAATAAAAATAAAAAGAGATAAAGTTTGAGTTCTATTGGGCATTGTAGAGAATAAACCTTAAAAAAATCTCATCTATCTTTTCCAATTACTGAGGGTTGTGGTAGCATTGAGGTGTTAGCATCACGATACTCGGATGGGGGGGATATGGATGGAATGTCATCACCTCAAATCAATAAATGTTCTTAATAAGTTGATTTTCAAACTCATATTAATCGTGAATGATATTAAACAAAGAGACAAGAAGATACAAAGGGGTGAACTGATGTGATCAATTTTACACAATCGGTTGTGGATCCACTATAACACCACTTAGGGTGCACATACGTTGGTGCAAGATCAAACGATCAAGTCAAGGAATATGTGCTGATACATTCTTAGTGCTTCATGTATATATTCCTTGTTAATAATGATCATATTGCCAATATAGGGGTGTATAATTATGTGCTAGGGAACAAATTAATTGAATCTTTGCTTCCCCAATGTTGATGACTAAATTAGCCATCTATTCTTTCATATGATGGAATTAGTTCGATTAGATGGTGGTGGAAACTCATCTCAAGTCTATTTCCATACGTTCTTGGATGATGATGATGGTGGTGGTGGGAATATGCTGCACATGGATACATGTTTATTCCTGGGTTAGGCATGTCACACATTGATCGACTTGATTTTCGCTTTTTGGGTCCCCAAATTGGTCATTCCATTGAGCTGAATGGAATCTTCTTCTTTCAAAATATATTTCACATCAACCCAATGGCCTTGATATGAAAGGAATCCCAACTTATCCCAATGGCCTTGGATGAGATTTGAAAATTTCTATACGAAGATTTTGGGTATCTCTATTATTATAAAACAAACAGGATTTTTTTGGTAGTTATTAATTTTAACCAAAATACCTCTGTTAAATACTATGATTTCAAATAAACCAAGTTCTGCTAACCTTTCATGCAAAAAGTAGCAAGGGTATTTCAGTCCAATGGAAAATGCTTCATAAAGCATTGGATGAAAACGCCCCTAAAAACAAAAACCACCAATAAAATATGTTCTCTCTTATCATGGATGATATTATACTTTGACAAAACAACTAATCCAAATTCATCCTACATTATATGATAAATATAGCTTTTTTAAACACATCATACCATAACCAAAAATACATTTCAATCCGACCAAAAAAACTCACTTACATGAGGAGTTTCTCAATCCTCTCAAATTCAATTCATGTTCGCAAGCGAGTATCGCGGGTTGCGGCTAGTGTTTGATTAAGCATATCCAAGTTTAAATTTGTGTTTTTCATTTACACTCTTACCTTTTTAGTTATCTTCACGATTAAAAACTTCGTAATAAAATACTCTCAATTAAAATAATTAATATCAATAAAAAAACATATAAACAAGCAGATTGACACGTGCATATGATATGCCTAAAGAAGCTAATACTTTATATATAGTACTGCATCACTTAAGCTAGCTAGGTAGCTTTTCTATTCTATCGTGACAGATTGGGGCTTGTCTAGTTCTCATTGTAAAGTATACATATATCCCACATTAACAACAGTTCGACTCTCGTTCTCCATCATGTTCAGGCTTTTATGACATTCAAATCAACAAACAAGTTTTAAGATGAGACCCTAACCCCCTCACAATTCACTAATGTATAAATTCATGTCCATGCGTTTATAACATTAAAATTAACAAACAAGTTGTAAGATGAGATCCAACCCACTTACAATTCACTAGTGTATAAGTAAACGCAAGAGAAATAAAGAATTCATACTATTCATTTTCCTCTCATTTTCATTGCAGATTAAACCTTTTTTGATTATGTGTGTATGCTCAAACTCGATAACCTCAACTTTAATTAGTTTATTTTAAGTACTTTTGGCATGGAAGTTGCCTACGAAATGGGACTTCAAGGCTGCAAAAGCATGATTAATTTGGGCAAAGTAGTAGGGTTTGCAGAGAGAATTCAATGATGGGGAATTTGAATTTCTTGTGCTTGAAGGCAATGCATTACATGTGATGAGGAAAGGCAGCAGAAGAAGAGCAACAGCACACGCACACTGTTTGCTTTTATGAGGCCCTTCTGCTAATTTAATTAGGGTAAGTGTATTAGCTTAATGCTACTTTTTCTCTTTTTCTTTTACACATTCTTCTCTTTGTTCTGATCCTTTGATAGCTAGATTAATCAAATCAAGAATCTATCTCGTTTAATTATCTTTGTTTTTCTTATAGATCTCTATCTATCTCACTACTCTCTGGCCAAAAAGGTTTGGGGCCACGAGTGCAATCATTGAACATATAAGCACTACCCACTAAGAACATGCAACCCCCTAAATTGAAATAATAATAATAATAATAATAAAAGAAGTACCGGCTCCATTTGGATTGAAAACGATGGAATTTACCTTTTTTATAAGAGAAACGTTATCACTGGAGTGCATGATGACCAATTTAGAATAACGACGACAATTTTATTTTTGATATTGGTGTGTAATAAATTAATTTTAGTATATAGAACTAGTGCAAAATTAATTAGTAATGGATGGAAAGGGCGAAAAGAATTTAAATCTTATAATCGATTACAAAATATCCCTCATCATACATGAAATTTCACCAAATTCATCTTCTTTCACAACTTCTACACAAGCAAAAAAGAAAGAAAGAAAGAAAGAAAGAGAATGAAAAATCATGGTTAGAGGGGAGTGCATTATTTTTGGAAATTTAGGTTCTAGATATAGGATGATGGTTCTAGTTCTGGAATATAATAGCGATTATTATCTTCCGAAGAATCAAGACTAGAACTCAACTGATCTGGGCTGGCTGCTGGGGGATCGCTCTCCACAATGACATTAGCCCAGGCACCCGGGCCCCGCCATCGTCTACCATTGCACGGCCAATCCCGACCAATGACACAAGGCCCATAGAGATCCTCCTCCGCATGAGCCAGGGCGGCCGCCACCAGAACCAAAATTGTCAACAACTTCCACATTGTTGTGCTAATTGGTTGTTGTGGGTGTCATGGGGCACATATGTGACTTATATACATATGGGACTCAGATTGATCAACCTCCAATTACCACAAAAATAATTAATTGAATGAAAACGGCTGAAATTCATTCAATTCTCAACGTTGGTGAAAGGAGTTTTACAAAGATGTAGGTTATTGTATTAATACTATTAACATTACATTTTCCGTTATTAGTGCACATATATTATACTTCGATTACAGTGTAGTACAGTATTTCATATAAAAGACCGAGTGTGCATATAAGCTCTTTTTTTTACTAAATTTAAACTTACTAGTTCTTTTATGTGGTTCGAGGTCACGTTATGTTATGTGAAACCTAGCAAAAGCTTAATTAAAGTAGAGCCGCATTAGTTGACTGATCTTAGGCCTGCAAAACAGCTAGAGGAGATTGCAATAATATACTACTGTAGCTTAATGATAGTACTGTTCACGCCCAATTCCACCTTCCAATCCCTCATCATCTTCCTCTCTTTTTGGACTCTTCAAAATCTTCATTTTCTTTGACAAAAAAGAAACCTTCATTTTTGTGTGAACACAAAATCTAGGAGAATGGAAAAAGTAACGAATTAACCTGACTACACTAGTCTCTGCTCCAATAAAGGTTCATTAATGTTAGGATCAACATCGATCTTCTATTTATGTCCTACACTACACATTAATCTATAACTAATGTGAATCAGCTTTGTTTTCTTTATGGCTTAAAAGCAAATCTTGAGTCATCTCAAGTGAACTCTGTGTGTGTGAATGTAGGCCACACAAAGCAGATGAATAAACCAGTTAATTCCAATGCTGACAGAAATACAAGACACCAAATCTGTCACCCAGGCTTTCTTCACCAACTGATGCGTCATTCTGTCGTTTATTCTAATATGAACTCACTCTAAATCGTATTTATTTTTAGCAGAGAATTTGACTGGCATAAACGCTCATATGATGATAATGGGTAAAAGTAATACGTTCATTCACTTTAGTGTAGACCAACTTTGCATTCAATAATACGTATGTATCAACTAGAGTGTGGGTCGAGGCTTTCTGTCGCAGTGTGTGCTCGGCGTGTTTTGCTTCTGGGTATGTGCATGATCTGTATTACTTTACTAATCTTGTACTTACTGTCGCCATTTTTTCGTGAAATGAAATAGAATAAGACATTTCCAACAACAAGAATTGTTAGCCATTCGATAAACATTCATAACATAACTGAAAGTGCGATACATCTAATCGATTATGTCGTCTACTCATGCTATAATAAAAAAAAACTCAGTATATAATTTATCAAGCTATCGTTGTCATGGTTGGCCCCAAGTCCAGCTTGGACTTCGCATGCACGCGCTTATCTTCCTCTTCCCTTATAACACCGTTGAGAAAAAGAAGACTTCACTCATCACTCCACTATTTCTCTTCTCTTTCTCTTTCTCTTTCTCTGCTTTGCCTAGCTTTGTGCCCTCTCTGTTTTTCCTCTGTTTTTTGCTCCATTCCAAAAATTCGACCAGGCGTGGCCTCTGGTTTTCATTACTGTGTTTCTTTCCTCTTTAAATCTCTCTGCTTGTCTTGAAAATGCCCATCCCATAAAATCATCATCTTCCACCTTCCCACCAGACAAGCCACACAAAACCTCCATAATTCCTCATCATTCCAAACCCAACAAAAACCCAGTACAACTGTTTCCCAATTCCCCACTTTTGCACCACTATAAAATTGGAACAGAAATGGAGAGGTTGGATACCAAACCACTACCAAAAAATCGACACAGTCGACACACCAGAGAAAACCCATCGTTCTCCTCCACCCTCCTCGACTCCATATACCGTTCGATCGACGAACCGAACGCCGCCGGAGAAGTTTCGAGAAGAGAAATACAGCAGAACCTCATCTTCTACCAAGAAACCATGAGGAAAAAACAGAGCGCCGCCGCGACCACCACTTCCGGCAGACGTGGCAGCAGCGCAGGAGGAGGCTCCCGGGAGGATCAGGAGCACGAAATCATGAGCCTCCGGCGGGCATGCTTGATCGAGAAGTGGATGGAGAAGAAAGGGACCGAAAAATCGGTACCTGGTCGACGAAATTCCATGGCGGATTTCGACACCAAAAAAGCAAGCTTCAACCGAAACGAGTTCCTTTTGAATTCGAATTCAAGTTCGAGCTCTTCGGACTCTAGCGGGTTTTCTTCGTCGGAGTCGGAGTCGTTGTACGGTTCGAAATCCCGGTCGAATCCGTCGTGCTACAGCATGAACCGGCCGAAACCGATTCGCACCAGCATTTCGGCCGAAAAAGTCCGATTTGATGATCGAAAGCACGAGAACAGCTTCTCCGTGAAGACCAAGTCCAAGGCTTTGAAGATTTACGGCGACTTGAAGAAAGTGAGGCAGCCGATTTCACCGGGGGGTCGGCTGGCGAGCTTTTTGAACTCTCTGTTCAATGCAGGGCATTTGAAGAAGCCGAAAATCCATGATTTGGGTGTGCAGAGAAAAAGTTCTTATGATTTTAGTGTGGACAGAAATTCATCTGTGAAATCTGAGCAGCATGGGTACTCAAATCCGAGCAGTACTTGTTCATCGGCGTCTTCGTTTTCGAGGTCTTGTTTGCGAAAAACGCCTCTTTCGAGAGGCGAATTCAGCAGCATTACCGGAAGTGGGGATGTTGCGAAGAGGTCGGTGAGGTTCTGTCCGGTGAGTGTGATCGTGGATGAAGATTCCCGGCCATGTGGACAGAAGACTCTGCTTGAAACAGAGCAGGTTTTAGTGGCGGTGGAACCGTCGAGAAATGAAGAACTCGAGTGTTGCGTGATGGATGAAGATGAAGATGATGATGATGATGCAGAGAGCTATGCAAGCTCTGATCTGTTTGAGTTGGATACCGCCGGGGTTGAGGAAAGGTACCGCGAAGAATTGCCGGTGTATGAAACTACCTTTTTCGACAGAAATCGAGCTATTGCTAATGGTTTGATGGTTTGATCTTGTGATTTAGAAGAAGATGAACAAAAGAGTTGGTGAAGTTTTATTAGCTTTTTTTTGTTCTTTTGTTTTCTTTTCGAAGTAAATGGAATTTGGGGGTTTACATCAGAAAATAAGATCAATTAATTTCTGTATTCTTTTGGTTTTTTTTCCATCTGTTGTTATGCTTCATATCAGCGACTGCATGAGAGAGCTAGCTTATTGTTGTTTCAGTGGTAGAACATTACAATTGTTTGATTTCAAGAAAGTGGGCAAAGATTGGGAGTTGGTGTTCTCTTCCCATGAGAAACACGAAAAGAAGAAGAGAGATAAAGATTAATTGCTTAACTAGGTGAGGAAATTAAAAGTATAGGCAGATTTTCCACACACCTAATCACAATGTAGGACCTCCCTTTCCTTGAACATAACACTAGATCTTCATGCACTTGTACATACATATATGGTATCATGGTATGAGGGATTAATAGTCAAAAAGCTAGATTTTGTTAATCCACCTTTTAATTGTTAATTGTACATTATTATAACCAACAAAACACTATTCTTTGCCTCGAATATTGATTAAAGTTCGATCGGAGATTTTCATTGGCGGCGGAGATTCACCGGCAGTAAAAAGGGAAGGTGAATGATGAGTTGAAGGGAAAGAAAAGAGTGAGGTAGATGTATGGTCTCCAAAGCTGTGGACAAAGGATCTAATCTTTGATCTGGTCGATCTATATACCTTGGTGTCAAACTCGGTTGGCTTCTAAGCCAAGAGATTGGCTCAAAGAGCATTTGAAAGATATTTGGCTCCGAGTATTTCTATTAATATGAAAAGCTCATACCATATAGAGGTTAAATATTCATAATTTTGAAAATTCATTCAGTCAAAATATGTCACATTTGTAATATCAAAAATACTCACAAGGCCTTTAAAGAGATGCTAGTATATTTAAAAATAATGCTCATAAACTGTCATTTTCAAACCAACTCAATTGCATGTATTTGGCTTCTAAAATGACTCCAAAGCAACATGTATTTTGTGGTACTTCTCAACTTTTGCTTTCAATTCGATTTAGTGGTGAAGAGCTTATCAAGTTCGAATCTTCCCTCTATTCCAAAGGCTATTTGATGTTCCATGTTCATATTCTATAATAAAACATGATTTTCATATGTTGTACTCACATACATAATGCAATGAAGTTGACGATTTTTTATTTCAGTTTCAGCACGCAAGATGTTTTGGCATAATCAAATCACGTGTTATTCTATTTTATATGAATGATTCATTAATATTATGCTTTATATAAATAAAAAATTTAACTATGTTGTCTCGACCCATATGAAAATGAACTGATATTCTAAAACGTGAACCGTTCTTTTTGTGTCAATTTTATGTAGTTCTTGGCTTGGTCCCCATGATTGGCGCTTAAAATTGCTGCAAGTGCAAAATGTCAAAAGACACAGAAGCTTTAACAGTTCAGGAA
Organism: Spiraea crenata; assembly: GCA_033992175.1. NCBI lineage: Eukaryota > Viridiplantae > Streptophyta > Magnoliopsida > Rosales > Rosaceae > Spiraea > Spiraea crenata. Next base: position 1,250,223 of record JAVBHV010000072.1, on the reverse strand, counting down.
TTGGCCTAAAAAACAAACATCTTGTGCTACTTCACACTTGAACACAAGGTGGTTTGAGAACAAAGTTTAAGAGAGTGGTACAAACTTTATAGGGAGTGGCATGCCCACAACTTTGTTTGATTTGAATACGCAAACACATGAGAAATTTTTTGGACGATGTGATGATTTGGCGGAGGAGAATTTTTGGGAAAAACTAACAATCAATAGTTATGGTTGTTTATACTAGAGTTTTGTGAGGACCACAAAATCATAACAGTTTGATATGCTAAATAAACTATCATTAGCATCATTCTTAACTAAGTTAGTTTAATGGTATAATTTGAAAAGCTAGCTTAAGCTTAGACTATAGGAAAAGAAAAGGCTACCCTAGGGTTGCTAGTGGTATAGGGGAAAATGCCTACAGATTGAATACAAGTGTGCGAAACGTGAGTGCATTTTTGCTCACCACCACATTATTATTGTTTTCTCTATTATAATGAGTTAAGTTCTTAGGATTCGTATGTGATAGGGGTGGGATCGGGATGATCCCGATCCCGATTACAAAAATCCCGATCCCGTCCCGATCCCGATTAGAGGCTAAAAATGATCCCGAATCCCGTCCCGATTAAGTCGGGATCCCGACAATAAAATCCCGATTAAGTCGGGATCCCGATCGGGAAGCCCGATAAATCCCGACAATGAAATTTCAATTATAATATAAAATTTTAAACTTTTTTGTATGCATAAATTGTTAATGTTAACCAATATAAAAATAAAATATACTAACATAATAATACAATAACTTAAATTTAATCATTATAAATCTAAAGATAAAAATACAACAACACTTGAATTTATTAAATTTGTTACATTTTAATCCTATTTTAAACCATGAGTTTTTGCTATCCTAAATCACAAACCAGAATTGGCTTTTTTTAAATAATGGTGCGGATTGGTTTCCCCACCTGCACACCACCATTACCAAATAAAAAAAACAAAAAAAAGGTACACTCGTCTCCTCTCCTGTTCTCGAACTCATCCCATGGTCACTCGTCTCCGCACCATCATCTTTGCCCATCGCCAGCATCGTTCCCACCCCTCTCCCATCGCTCGCCCCTTGCTCTCCCATCCTCTCCCAACGCCGCCATCGCCCATCGTTCTCCCATCGCCTGGCCTCGGCGCCCAGCCTCCATAGCCCATCGTTTCTCTATCATACCTCTCGAAGCTCATCCCATCGTTGCCGTCTATTGTCGCTCACCCATCATGCTCGTTCTACGCTAGCCTCGTAGGCCGCAGTTATGAATGGATCTGCCGATTGCCAGATCATCATCTATCAATTTGATTTCATTCCGTAAGCTCAATTATAGTTTGATTTTATTGGTTTGGAATTTGAGTGCTTGTTTTGTAATTGAATGCTTGGCAAGAATCTATGCAACGAATTGAATTGTGTGGAACGAATTGAATTGAATTCAGGAAATGAGATGGAAAAGCTTGAATCGACTTCTCAATATGCATATTGTCGGGATGTCGGGATCCCGACATTTTCCAAAAACATATCCCGCTCCCGTCCCGATTCAGTCGGATCGGGATAAATCCCACTAGCGGATCGGGATTATGGATCGGGATATGGGATGGGAATGTGGGATCGGGATGGACGCGGGATTGGAAAATTCCCGCCCTAGTATGTGATGTCACTCATCTAATCTAATGGTGCAAAAAGTGATGATAATGCTCACCACTAAACTCACCACTTTTTGGTGGTGAGCAAAAATGAACCTTACAAAATGTAGATTATAAAGATCCACTCACGGCCCGGTCTTATACCCTTGTCAACAAATAACTTACTCTATTGAAGTTTTAAGTATCAGCCTTAAGATCCCTATTCGACTAGCTATATCCGTTTGATATCTTAATTAGCTGACTTGTCTAATTACAATGTGATGAGATAGATTTTCTATGTTGAAACAGCAACTATTATTCTCTCAATTTCTTGCAACAAATTAAAGTGTTTTATATTGATAAGATCATGAAATTTGGTAATTTGCTGCATATATATGCATATGGTTGGTGGAAGTGGAAGTGGAAGTGGAAGTGGGAGAAGTTGGTTTTCAATGATGCCAATAGAGTGATAGTGGTTTTGAGACCATGACCACCCTACCTATCCATGCATGGGTTGACAAAAATATTTATGAGATATATATTAACTCTAATCATGATAGTAAATCACATCAGCTATTAAATAATCACAAGCCTTTTCAAGCAATGCAGATTATGCAACTAGTTTGTAGAGTGTTTGTCACGTGATAACAAACACACGCTAATACTATTAAAAAAAATTGAGATTTTAATCCCAAAATATGACAGACAATGAGAAATTCTATTTATTCTATTGAATCATGACCACTAAGTACTTGATTTTTCCCATCATTTTGAAGCCATGCATGAACTATTAATCGATTTTTGTCGAAATCCAATAGGATATGGATGAACTATGTTGGCAACATCCATTAGGCAATTACATGTCGATGATCTTGAGATCAGAAGGATCGAGTTGTTGCCATCATGAGGCACATTGGCTAAGGGTATACGCACTTGTGGGCAACCCTTTGCATAGTCATGTCACTCACCAACCATGCACGACCCACTGGCATAGTCTAAATTAATCAATGTAGTAAGAATCAATTAATGTGACACATCAATTTCAAGCTATGAAATTGTAATTTCAATATCTCACTCAGCTACAAACTCACCCTACCTGATTTAGAAGACTAAGGCAAGATCTCATTGTATGTGGCCATTACCAATTTCAGTTAGGGTCCAAGTATATGTACCCCAAATGGCTTGATTAGCAAGGACGGTCATGTCCATGTACAAGGGTGCATGTTGGGTCACACAAATTAGACCAATCTGTAAACACTGTGTCCCATGAGATATATGTCAATAAGTAATATATATTTTGCTGATGAAAGTTGTCAATAATTTGGGCTGTGCTCTCTTTTAGAGGGAAAACTAACAAAGACAAAACTCATAACAATTGGTTTCTCTAGTCATTCTGGGTGGTCTAGAGTTTTGTTCTTTTCTGCATGAATTAATTTTTGTACAATGTTACTTGATTTCTATCCGCAACATTTCTTAGTAGCCATTACTTAATGGACAATTTTTGATTGCCAATGGGCTACCTTTGAAATCATTTTTATTTCCTTATTTATACGTATTTTAATCGGAATGGTTCATTTTATTCATTAACTAATAAAGATTACCACCCACAAAAAATCAATCAAATATGAAATCGTTTGGGTATTAAACTACACCACATATATAGACAGCTTATTTTACATCTACTTATCTCATTCATATATTTCATAAAATTAAATAGACCAAACGATTTCAGAGTTGATTGATATTTTCTGCATGAATGATCTGAACTAGTAATGAATAGTAATAAATAAAATGAACAATTCCGTTCATGACACATATCAACGAAGAAGCCGAAAAAGATTCAAGAGGTAGTCAAAAATTGTCCTCAATTATTCCATTGATCAAAAATTTACTTACGTCAAGTTTCTATTGCTCAATAAATATCAAATTCTTCGCAAAGAACGAAATCCAACCCTTCTTTGTGGCTCAGCTTGCCCAAATTCAATTCAAACTATCGAATTCAAATCTAAGCAATTCTTCATTCGTGTGTGCAAAAACTAAAAAGAGAAAAGCGAATAAAGAGACTTCATTGGATCTCAACAAGCTACAAAACTAAAACAAAGAAAGACGGGGAAGAAGCAAAAGCTAGAAATGAGAGTGGGACCCAGTGGGGAGGTAATATGGGCCCACAGGAACACTGGGATCAAATCAAAATCAATCCAAGCGTGCTACAGCAGACCGGTACTGCAGCAGCATCCATCTGACTAACTAAACTGGTTGATTTTGGATTTGGAAGGCCCTTTTCATCGCACGTGGGTGGGCTGGGCCCGCATCCCCCACTCCTGTCAAGCATTCACACGTGTGCACGTCTTCACAGATCCCAATAAGATCTGCTGTCATACCCACTTTGCCCCCCTACTGCCTAGCAATGAAATCACCACCACTCATGTCCTGACAGCTATGCTGCTTTGCCATGAATAGCTTTTGTTTAGGCTTTGCCAGATGAGAGTACGAAAATGGCCCTGTAAATTGTATGAGCACTTTTCTTTTGGATGGGTAGTTTTGGGATGAAGAGAAAAGTAAAGGGAACAAGGCAGCTTTAGTGAAAAGAAAAGATGGTGTAGTGTGGTGTGTGAGGGAGTAAAAAAGAGAAAGTGAAGGGAATTTTGGTGATCCCAAGATGATTGCTGGTAGTGTAACTGTACAATCTCACAGAGGTTGCAGCCTTTGCTTTTTCCCCTTTAAATTGAGTGAAAGAGGAGGGGGATGATCTTAATGTGCTAGAGACAAAGGGATCTACTCCCAACAAATTTTAGTGTTAACGCTAATGAGAGTCGCTCGCGCATTTTAATTGCGTAGTTCTTCAACGATCGTTTTCGTTTGCTGAATAATTATTCAAAGACTATCAGACACTTGCACGCAATTATATTCAACGCATTCACGAGCATATCTTTTGAACTTTTTTCTAATATGACGTACTTATGTGCCTTTATGCCATCTTAAATAGTGTCAGTCATTGATTAATGCAAGATAAGTGTTGAACGATGGAAAATCTCATATCAATGAATGGGTTGTTATTGATGATGCGGCAGAGATTCGTAAATCTCATATCAATGAATGGTTGCTGTTGATGAAGAGAGAGAGTAATTCGTACTCAAGTGTAAATTAGAGAAAGATGCGCCTTTATTTTTAGTGATGTCGAGCCTGTTATGTGAAAACTACGACATTGCTGAATTAACATGCACAGTAGATGGGTCGGTTGATGCTTACAACCCAATCCAATGTCGGGTGAAACGGACCCAAGTCCGAGCCCAAAGACAAGTACTTCTTTACTTTAGCTATCGAGCGGATCCCTGGTGTGAAAATTGATCAATCAGCAAAGAATTGGGACATATTTATGATGGGGTTAATGAAAGCAACATGGCAAGAGAGTTGGTTGAATACTGAGAAAAAGGCAGGAAGAAGAAGTAGAGCCACCAGCTCCAAGAATCTGTAGCCCTCTCTCTTTCTCTTTGAATTATTCGTGAGTTTTCAACTTTCACGAACATTAATAACGTTGACATGTGGTACCTAATGAATTGCAGGACAGTACTGCAAGTGTGGCAGCAACCCCACTATGTACACACCTGTCTTTCTTCTTACTATATATTGGGCTAAATCTAGCGTTACAGTCTTAGTCCATCACATTTCATGGTCTACCCCGGAAAACATGTTCATTGTTTATACACATGGAAATGTCATTTTCATTTCCCACATTGTTCTCATAAAGTACTATAGTGCTCTGAATTTTCAGAGAAACAGAACACAAGATTAGTTTCTTTCATATCCATTGACCTCTTTTTGATAGATTGCGTTTGAGTCCTGATTACCTTGAATCACAATCTAGCATACAAACAAAAACCGCGTAATTATGAAAACACGTGGAACAGTTTTGTACTTTGTAAATGTGTTAATTGTGATGTGTTTAGCAGGATAGAGACTTCTCTACATTAAGTTTTATTGTGCCGGTCACTAAGAAATCGACAAATGACAGTCTTATGACAACTTTTATTTACGTGTCAGTTTTTTTATTGACCTGAGACAATGATTTGGTAATACAGTGAGTTCATGAAAGTCTTTATCGTTTGGCAGGGTCCTTGTTGCATGGGGATTGTGTATTATGTCCTGATTAATTTGGACCTTTGAAGAGTGCTTGTGGCTGCATACTATGGTATACCAGATGCACTGTTTTTCAGTCATGTAATGGGAATCTTTAATTCAATCAGTTTCAAAATCCTATTCGATTCAAAACCAGATTTTGCATCTGTGATATGATGGGACTTACAGCTTCCATTTGTCCGTCATTTTATCACCAGAGAGTTTGACTATGTATAGGACGTCCAACATACAATGAATACTGAACTGTCGACATGTCTTTGATGTTTGAACAGAGTGAACATACAGACTGTTGAAAGGGAAACAGTTTGGTGCAGTCATTTCAGGAAAACCCAAAAAGGACTATTCCCTGCTCTGCAACTTGCTTTCATTCTGGGCCTATGTGCATTTGATACTAGACTAAAACATTCCTATGGCATGGCCTGATTCTTGGGCTTGTGAATAGAGCTTGAAGGGATCTTAAACCTATACTTCAATTTATACTCTTTGCGTTCATTTCGCATATCTCTATGTAACTTGAGCTAAAATGACATAAGCTTGATTATACAAAGTACAATATCAACACCTAAATTAAGGACTTGTAGCAATTTTGGACTGTACATTACCCATAATGCATTTGTTCATGAGGTCAAGCCTCAAGGCATAACATGATAGCACTAACAAAGGAATTGATGCCTAGATGATTGAGACAGATGGCATTGAATTTCTGATATTATCTACTACTACTGTGATCTCCTGGGAATTCCTCTCCTGGCTATGAGGTGTCAATGCCATGGTTTCATCCCGAGGCAGCCGGTCAATGGGAGTACGGCAGAGAGGGCAGCCGGAATGAGCGTCAAGCCACGTGTCAAAACAAGGGGCATGGAAGGTGTGCTTGCATTTTGGCAGCTGCCTCACAAGTTCCTCATTTTCCAAATCTCTCAAGCATACTATACAAGTACTAGTACTATTGTCACATGAACCTTCTTCCTCCTCATTTTGATCATGATCTGCTGCACTGATACCTTTCTTGTAGCTGAATGTGATTAAATCCGGCTTCAGCCTCCTAAACACGGCGCATTCAATCTTCTTAATTGGTTCGTTTCTCGTTGGAGGAGACGATAATATTTGGTTCCCATATACACGCCATCCAATTGCAGACAGAATGTATATGGCCACTGAAATGATCAACACACCACACACCACAATGCCTGATACGATTAGAGACATGGATTTTGATTACTTGCTGATACTTTGGAAGTTTGAGAAGTAAAATTAACGTTGTGATTCTTAAGGGCTAGCAGCATTGAAGATTTATATAGTAGCTGAATAATCCAAAGGTGGTACCATGATTCGATGAGTACAATGGAATACTAATTAGTTCTTAATCATTCTCTTGTCGATGCCGGATTATTGTATAATTAATTGGTGTGAATGTGAAAGGAAAACAACAGAAGAGAATCTCCTAGCAGCATGGATAAGAATCTGAGATGGTGCAAGATATGAATCTTAATAAGATGTTAAACAATTTAGAAAAACTGCTTTGAGAAACTTTCAAATAGGGCTCAACAAGTCAAATACAAAAGCTTTCGCGTAACCAGTGGCGGATTTACAGGGGGTCCTCAGGGGTCCTAGGACCCCTTAGACTTGGAGAAAATCCCTAAGAATTTTTCACTTGGACCCCTGAGATTGAGAGAGAGATCCGGCGGGTGAGAGATGAGCCTCCATTGTTTCTGTGTTGTTGTAAGGAAGAAGAAGACTGAACCACGCGTTTTATTAAAAAAATTGACTTTGAAAGGAACGGTGCCGTTTGGTAACGGTGCGTTTGGTTTAATTGGCAGCTGGCTTCTTCCATTTCCTTTCAATTTGGCAGCAACTTTAATTGGCAGCAGGCTTTGACCAAAAAATAAATAAAAAATTGGTAGCAGGCTTCTTCCTTTCAATTTGACAGAAACTTCTTCGACAAGCTCACTTCAAATAGAGAGAAATGAGCAGCAGCCCGTCTTCTCTCCTCTCAAATTCTCCTGCTCTTCCGAATTCTAATAACCCCTAAATTCCCTAAATTCTCAAAATCCAACTCATAATCTCAACCCCTCAATCTTCAATTTGGCAATTCTCACTCATTTTCGGATTGGGTGTGGAAAGAGGGCATCACCAACTTAGTTTTCTTCTCCAATTTAGCAATCTTTTTATTCATGGTACATATATTCCATTTCCATAAGAAATTATTTAATGATTGGGTTGTTGTGTTCATTGATAATTGATTAGTATTTTATTTGTTCTTTGATTAAATTAATGTGTAGACAATATGAAATTATTTAATTTGGTTGGGTTGTTGTTTTGTTCATTACATAGTAATATAGTTTTATTTGCTTCTTGATCGGCAATATGAAATTGTTTAAATGATTGGGTTGTTGTTGTGTTGAATATCTAGTAACATAGTTTTGTTTTGTTTCTTGATTAATTGATGTGTAGAATTATGTTACGGTACTTTTAGAAAGTTCGTAAAGAGGAACCTTCGAATGATCCGGATAGTACAAGTTCAAAAGAGAGTGAGTTAGATAAATTCTAGCTAATCTTGAGGCAGATACTGGATTAAAAACTCCAATAACGGATTACAGTCCTAAGATATTTTTACATGTATTGATAATGAACTTATCATGCATCGCTATCAGAGTATGAAACCCCGTCGTACACTTTTGGAAAAGTTGTAATCATATTAGGAAAACATGAATTTTTGGGCTATGTATAAGTATTTTTTGATTATTAAAAATTACAGTACTTTACATGCTGACCCCTCAAGTTTTTCTTTCTGGATCCGCCACTGCCCGTAACATTCATGGTTTGAAAGCTGCAGTGTGTAATGGCATCTCTCTTCAACACCAGCAATTTCACCATGGCTGATGCCTCAGATCCATTTCAAGTCCCTAGTATTACAAAGGTTTGGTTGTAATTGTTTTCTTTACAAACCAATATTGAGGGTGTGAGGAAATTCGAACTCGTGAGTTTGTTGGGTTTAAGAGTAAACGCTTTTAACTAACTCAGCTACAAGTCCCCCGCTTTTTGTCATTGTATCAAGTTGTTGCCAAAAAATAGAAATCAATGTAAGTTACGTGTTGCATATTTGAACTAACAGTTTTCACTTTGTGGCAGTTTAAGATTGCTCTTTGCCAGTTGATAGTTACTTCTGACAAGAATCAGAATCTTGATCGTGCTCGTAGTTCGATAAATTTTTCCGCCAAGCAAGGTGCAAAGCTGATTGTTTTACCGGTGAGTTAACTAACCCCGTTTCTTTGCACCCAAGGTGTTTGAATAAATGCCTGTTAGAAAGTTGTCAGAACCATAATTAATGCTTGCTGGTTTGGAATGCATATGTTCCCAAGGAAATGTGGAACTGCCCTTATTCGACTGAGTATTTCGCAAAGTACGCTGAGGATTTCGACAATGAGGATGCCTCACCGACATTGTCCATGTTATCTGAAGCTGCTTCTTGCCACGGGATTACAATCATAGGAGGGTCCGTGCCTGAATGGAGTAATGGTAGGTTGTATAACACTTGCTGCATATTTGGACCAGATGGAAAGCTGAAAGCTAGGCACAGGAAGGTAAGCACATCTATGTTCGAAAAACATTAGCCTCGACAAGAGGGTGAAATTAGGATAGAGCAATTGAGAATAGTGATGGTGTTGCTTTACAGGTACATCTATTTGACGTTGACATTCCAGGAGAGATCTCATTCAAGGAATCTGATACATTTACTGCAGGGGATCAACCCACCATTGTTGATACAGGTATGCGTCTTGGCTCGACCCTCATTTTGCAGACTGAAAGTTGCCCTGTACTTCCTCTCAACGATGTCAAGCTTTTACATCTCCTAAGGTTCGGTTTTAGTTTTTAAGTAACTGATGAGAAATATGCACAACGCGGGCAGAAGTTGGCCGTATCGGAGTAGGAATCTGCCATGATATACGCTTTCCTGAACTTGCTATGCTATACAGAAACAAAGGTACTCAGTTTTGTCAATTCTTGCTGGGTTTCTCAGTGGTATCTGTTTATTTCATATAACTAAAATCGTATTATGGTGAATGCGAAGGGGTTCATATCATATTTTATCCCGGGGCATTCAACATGGGTACCGGTGAACTGCTGTGGGAGCTGGACCAGAGAGCAAGGTAAATAATGAAAACTCAGCCTTCTCTCCTTGCTGCCATTACCTTTCAAATGGTCTGAGTTTATCACATTTCCCACAACTACAATACTTCCTATGCACTAATAAATCCTTCCTCATTTTCTCAGGGCAGTCGATAACCAGGTACTTAAAGACTGACTCTTCGCCCTTATATTATGATTCTTGCATTGATCTGAGTTCCAAAGTAATTCTAACATGATCACTATCTAGTTGTTTGTTGCAACTTGCTCCCCCTCTCGAGAGTCTACCGGTTCGTATACAATATGGGGGCATTCCACACTAGTTGGACCGGTACGATAGAACTGTAGATTGACCAATTCTTTGTCCCCACCATGTGGTTATGAATGAAGAAAAGATTGACTCTTACGTTTTTGCTTTCTTTCTTTGGGTTGTAATTGGCAGTCTGGTGAGGTAATTGCGACCTCAGGGCATGAGGAAACCACTGTGATTGCAGAGATTGATTACAGCAACATGCAGCTCCAAAGGTAAAATGAAATTTGAAGTTACTGTTTCTTGTGTCCAATTCCCTTTCTGTTTGATGTTATATTTGTTACATGGAAATATGCAGAAAGAGCATTCCACTGGATGATCAGAAGCGGGAAGACATCTACGAGTTTATCGATGTACATGAAAGCTCATGATTACATTCCGCAATTTTGTGTAGTAAATTTGGTGCCATATATCACTGGAGTTCATATGTTAGCAGTACACATTAGACGTTCGTACTTGTTATGTTATGAGACTATCAATTTTCTTGGTTTAGTAGTCCATCTTTCACTAATCTTTGATTAGCATATAAGTCTGACCTAGTTGTGTGCTATATATACTCCTTGGTTACACAATATGGGCATCCACATTAGTTTCATCCTCGTTCTTCATCTTCATCTTCTTACATAATTCACATCAATGTCATCGTTGACATAAAAAATTATGTAATGCAATAGTGAAATTGATGACTATCAAGTTCGTTCCCTCTCAAAATCTCCCTACTATTTGGCACAAGTACGACCAACCTAATCCTAATACTATCACCAGATACCTCTACGTTAGCAACACCCTAAACCAACTAAAGCAAACCCACACTCTCCTACTGAAAACCCCAATTAAACCCAGCCACCATTGCCATCTCTTGCTTCAGTTGCTGAAAAAGCTGCTGCAACTACCAGGTGATAACCTCCGCTACGCCCACCACCTGTTCGACGAAATACCCAACTGCAAAAACCAGTTCCTTTGGACCTCCCTCATACAATCCCATGTGGTCCATGATCATTTCATCCAATCCCTCACTTTATATGCCCGAATGCACCGGGCTGGTGTACTTCCATCCCAGTTCACCTTCTCCTCCGTTCTCAACGCCTGCGCTCGTGTCCCGGCGTTTGTGGTAGGAAAACAAGTCCACGCAAGTGTTGTCCAGTATGGTTTCTTGGGGAACAAGATTGTCCAAACTGCACTTCTCAACATGTATGCAAAATGTGGACTTGTACAAGATGCTAGGTATGTCTTTGATAAGATGGAAGATAAAGATTTAGTAGCTTGGACGGCTATGATTTGTGGGTACACAAAGGTGGGATTGATGGGCGAAGCGCGGTTGTTGTTTGATAACATGGGGGACCGCAATGCGTTCTCCTGGGCTACCATGGTTGCTGGGTACGCGAACAGCGGTGATATGAAGATGGCAAAGGAATTGTTTGACAGAATGGAGAAGAAAAATCCAGTGGCGCGGGTGGCTATGATAGCAGGTTATGGGAAGTGTGGTAGTGTAGACAAGGCAAAGGTGGTTTTCGATGAGATACAGATACCAGATCCATCTTGTGGGGCAGCAATGGTGGCTTGTTATGCTCAGAATGGTTATGCAAAAGAAGCCATTGAGATGTATGAGAAAATGAGGGAAGAAAAAGTGACAGTCAATGAAGTAGCAATGGTGGGAGCTATTTCAGCTTGTATACAACTTGGGGATAGTGAACTTGCAGCCAGATTGGTAAAGCATGTGGAGCAAGGGTGCTGTGGTAAGTTCCCATTGAATCAATTCCATAATCTTTCTGGTTTTGCTATCTTTTCTATTGATTCCAATTTGCTCTTCCGCTGTTTTTATGTTGATTTTTCTTCATATATCAAATACTATCAGATCGGACAGTCTTTGTATCCAATGCGTTGATCCATATGCATTCAAAATGTGCGAATATAGACCAGGCATGGAGAGAATTCAACAGAATGAGTGTCAGAGATGTGGTATCTTACAGTGCATTGATCACTGCTCTTGCTGACCATGGAAAGGCCAAGGAGGCTATGGATCTGTTCTCTGAAATGCAATTAGAAGGGATAGCACCGAACCAGGTTACATTCATCGGTCTTCTGAATGCATGTAGCTATGCAGGACTGGTTGAGGAAGGATGCCGGTATTTTGAGCTCATGACTCGGGTTTTCTGCATCGAGCCATTGAAGGAGCACTATGCTTGCATGGTCGACCTTCTTGGAAGAGCTGGGATGCTTGAAAAGGCGTACAATCTTATTATAGACTATAAGGGTGCCGCAGATGCAAAGATTTGGGGCTCTTTTCTAGGTGCTTGCAAAGTTCACGGTGATGCCAAATTGAGTGAAATTGCAGCCATGCATCTATTCAACATAGAGCCACAGAATGCAGGAAATTATGTGCTTTTGGCAAATACTTATGCAGAAATAAACAAATGGGATGATGCTGAGAGAGTAAGGAGGATGATGAGCAGAAGAGGAATGATGAAATCCCCTGGGTGTAGCTGGATTGAAAAGTTCAGATAAATACTAGTAATTATGAAATTTCTTATGGATAAATTTCTATTTCTACAAAAATGTGCACATCCGGCTTTTACATAGAAACACGATCATAAGATGGGCTCTGAACTTTTCCTTTGCACAACAGCAAGATAAAAGCCAAACAGAGAGTTAAGGAAACATTAATCACCATGGTACAATATATATTTAGAATAAAAGAAGTTAATAAGTAGCCCCTAAAGATACAACACATGGACCAAAAATCTTCCTATTCTGAAAAGCACGATATTCCAACACCAATTCTTCACTTCAGACTAAACGGCCAATTGAGCGCATGATAGGAATGCATCTCATACTTGATAGGCATCTCGATCTGGAGTTACTCATCCACAGATCTTACTAATGTGTGGTTCAGGCAAGGTACTAGGGCTCCATGAGTGATATTACTGCCTCAGGGGAGCCTTTTTCTCTCGGTCGGATATGCGAGCAGGGGCTGTTGAATGTGACTTGAACCGACCCCTCCCTTCCCCTTCCTTATCCTGGAAAATGCAAGTTTCATAGATTAACTTTCATGGAAAGCACATTTCTTTTCCAACCAGGGTACCGGGGAACACGAAACATCGAAATCTAACATGCATCTGCTTTTTATAAATCATGAGAAATTCTTTTTGTTTATTGAGAAAATCAATTCTATATTACATCCAAAAGCAGGAGCGAAAGGAGTTGTAAAACCCCAGTCCAAAGTGTATGACAAATCAAAGATGCATGCTAGTAGTTTTCTTCTGATGAACAACATAAAGACGGTTTTACCTTTTTCTTTACAATCTGAACAACATCTTCGTCATTTAAAACATGACCGAGGCCACAATGCTGTGGGTAGTGCCTTGCGCTTGTACCCCACACTAGCACATATTTTACTTCCTTCAGCAAACTCCTGTGGATGTGGTTACAAAAATCTCCAACGGTGCAGCCCCCTCTATCCTACACATACATGCAAAGAGAATAAGAAAAATCTGGAATGCTTGTAATGATATAGTAGTAATAACTGATCATGAAAAGATAATAGAAAAAAACATTTTCATCTTACAGCAGAAAGAACTACAGGATCACCGAAATCAGGTTGCTGGCCCTGTGGCTTTGTATAAACCCTAACAAGTCCCATCTCCTCCCACATCTTTGCAAGTAGTCTGTCAAAGTTCAGCTGTTGAGCAACAAGAGAATCAAAGTTAATGTTCCGGGAACCATTTTATATAGGAAGTTCATTACATCGCTAAGATGCTAGATAAATGGTCATGTAATTTCACATGTGTTGCACATTAGGATGATAGGATTCCACAAAGACATATTTCATGGAAAGAACCATAGTAGACAATGCCTGCAAGGTTTTTTTTTTTTATTGATAACACAGATGCACGCCTTCCTATCTCATCCCAGTTTACTCGAAAGAAAAAGAGTATAACTTGCCTTGAGATTGCAACTAATGACAACAGAATTAGGTTGCCGGGCTAATTTGTCCACATCGTCGATACCGATGACATCTATCTTATTGTACACATATACACACTTCATGTATTTCCGGTTTCCCTCAATCACATCAATAAGATCATCCACTGTGGCATCCTCACGAAACAGCAACTGCATATAATTTATCATCACATGAGCATTCTTTACCATGTAATGGCTAGAGACAATAAAGTGTGAACCACGTCACAGACAAAGTATTATCAAATTGAAAAAAAAACCACACATTACTAATTGAGTATGGCCAATAAAAAATTCACCATTATCCATGTCAAAGGACAATCTAAAGGTAAGTACCTCAGCATTGTGAATTTTGTATTCGTGTAGAATTTGATAGCAAAGCTTCTCATCCACATGAGTCAATGTGAGAGTGCTGTTGAAAGAAATTCCCCCGGTTTTCTTCTTCTTGAAGTATATCTGCCAAGGAAACAAAATGCAAAATCTGAATAAAGAGTAAAAACAAACCTATAAACAGTATTTTGGAACAGCTAAACAAACTAAAAATTCCACAACCTGATTCAGTTCATTTCAGAAATCGCTAACATCAATATTTCAATGATAAAACTTACTTGAGGTGGTCTCTTGTTTAAACGTAAACCCACAGCCTCCAGCTCCTTTGTCAGTATTTGTCGATGACCTTCACTCTGAAACATTTAAAAGGAATAATGTATAGTCAGTGTAAGTATTAGACTAACAGAACTGAGTGACCATCAACAGGTCAAGAATCAGGAGATAGAGGGGTTACCGACAAGTATTGAAAACTCTGCAAGCAGACTACAGTAGTAAACTCATTTATCATCTATTAAAATATTGATATAACAAACGGCTGCTACAGAATAGGTACTTACTTTCGAGGCATCAAGAACCATCAACACAATATCTGAAGACTTGGCAACAGCAATAACCTGCAAGAGATAGTCTTGTCAAACTCTACTGAGCAGAACAAAATACAACCTTGTGCAAGTCATCTCCTCTCTATCATGAGACATTTATTTAGCATCATCCTTTTGTCAGGTTCTCCTACTATTTTCTAGGATTAACCTACGATGACACGTTATCACATGTGGAGAACAAGTTTAATCTTTTCACCTGCCTCCCACGACCTTTGCCTTCAGAAGCACCTTCAATAATTCCAGGAAGATCCAGCAGCTGGATTTTTGTATCATTGTAATGAATGATCCCAGGAATGCAGGTAAGTGTTGTGAACTCATAAGATGCCGCTTCAGAGTGTGTTCCCGTCAACATTGTTAAAAGGGTCGACTTTCCCACACTACAAAAGGTTAGCCAACATGGTAAGTATTGATAATCTCTTACTGTCATTTGAAGTTAAAAAAAATACATAAACATGACAAACCTTGGGAACCCAATTAGCGCCACACGTCCGTGACCAAATTTAGTAACTTCGAAACCATCTCCACCTCCACTAGAACCCTAAACCATAGTTTGGAAATCAGAAAACAATTCGATATGCAGCAATTGCACCAAGCACAAAGCATCCAATACAAAGCTCATGACCATCAAAGTTACTATAACTAATCAAATTGTTCTCATAAATGGTAGGATTATTACTCAATCAGATAAAAGTTTCATACTTTGGGAGGTTCCAGCAGCTGGGTCCTCAGCTTGGCAATTTTTGCCTTGAGCTGGCCAAGATGGTACTCTGCAATTAATCAGCATTCCAATAAAAAATTCAATATAGAACCAAGAGACCCAAATAGATTTTAACTACAAAAACAACATGAAAATTTGGGAAATAATTGTGAAAAGAAAAAAAGCACCTGTGGCTTTATTTTTCTGAGTCCGGGCCATTTCGGCCTCGATTTCCTTGATCCTTTCAATGATCCCCATTGCTGCTGAATTGCTTCAGCTCCTGCAACTAAAAAGAGAAACTAATAATTAGCTAAAAAGAAAGCACAACAATTCTGTTTGGTTGCCGAGAAATCGAGACGATTCAATTCAACTGCGATTGGTCGGAAACCAAACGGAGAGTGAATTGCAGCGGAGGAGAGAGAGGAGAGATTGAATTAGGGTGAAGAAAGTTGAATGATTGAATTATGATGATTGGAGGAATTGGAGGATGGGCGAGTTGGCTCGGCGGATGACTCACCGGTGACTCAGTCGGCGACGATGGCTTTTCCTCTGGAGCTGAAAGCAAGCAGCTAGAGAGAGGAGTGAGATATGGGGTTAGGGCTGTGGAGAAGAAGAAGAAGAGAGACGATGCGGGCCGATGTTCCTTGGGCCTCTTTTCGTTTGGGCCTCTTATAAGGCGCACCGTATTTGAGAGTATGTCTATTTTTTTTTTTTGCTAGGGAGAGTATGTCTATTTACAAGGTAAAAGAATGAAAGGAAAGCATTTCTTTTCATATGTTTACTAATTTTCTTATAAATCAAAATTTAGCCGTTCATACAATAATTTAGAGACAAATCCAATTCCATTTTCCGATTCCTATTCTCAATTTTATCTTATAAGTAAACATGCTTTAAATATATATAAATTCTCTCTTTATAAGTAAACATGCTCTAAATATATATATGATATTCCCTCCCTAATGTTGCTTTTGCTTGTCCATTTAAAAGTGTTTTCCATCTCAATTACGGAACGAGATTCAAACTCTGGTTCTAGGAACACACTACTCTAACCAATTTAATTGTTATTATCCCCTTGAAATAGTTACCCTGCCCTAACCCATGTGCATAACAACATTCGAGCAACTACGACGTTCAAAATATAATGTCTTCGACGCTTCTCACAAGACAAGACCGAGCTACTGTTTTCATGTCTAAGAAAAACCTATTTTGAGGAAAGCCCGACTCTAATGCGATTAAATGCAACTCGAAAAAAGAAGAAGTTGTAATTAGGATAGGTAAAGAATTCAATTTCCATCCTTTATTGCAAAAAATAATAATAATAATAATAAATAAAAAATTATATTTGCTAAAAAATCATCTCATTCTTGTACCAACGATCTCGTCTCTAATTTCCGTGGAAATCAAGATAGAAGATGATGTTTATCGTTCCATTGTGGTGAAAATCTTCGGAACATGACAAGTGAAACTACTGTTCAACTTCTGCAGCATTGCTACCCTTTTCTTACCACGACTTTTTTATCAAGTACTAGTTACTTCACACCATGTTAGAATGTTGGAAAAACCCAGACTACTCGAAATGAATATGATGATCAACCTCGGCTCAAGGGTCAAGCATCTACCCCTCTCTCTTTGCATTAGCATTTACTATATATAGCCATAAACCCTAGGATAATAAATTAACAAACAAATTTGTCAGATCAGAAAAAAAATGTTTCAAAAACTCGTCTAAGCCTGCATCCTGCAAATCCATACGCAGCTTTTCAACTATGTTAAGAAGTAAATGGTGAGGAGATCAGAATGGTTACAGTTCAGTACCGTCATTCGCACATTTATATACAATGTTACAAGAAGCCTGGTTTCGTTTGCTGCACAGTTCGGCTAACACTGGACAGCTTGCTCGCTCCTAGATTTGGAGGTACCTGCGCTTGCATCTGAGCAAGCTCTCTGACTTTTAACAAAATTGATGCCGGGATCGGAACTGAAGCATTTTTCCGGGCATTTATCTGCATTTCACCCAGAGATACCGAGTTACCCACAAATTGACAACTGTGAAATCAAAAATTTAAGACAGAGCAGGCAGCATTTACTAGTTGAAGGCTGGCTGCTGACCAAAGAGTTTAACCAAAGTTTGCATTCAGATGAAATGTAAGGTAGAAAATCAACTCAGCACCCCATAAAAAAAGAAAAGGGAAGGGAAAGGTCATGCAATACTCACTGCATCATCGGGAAGTGGTTGCGCAGAGCTGGCTTTCAGCAAATTCCTCCACTTGTCCTGGAAAATAATATATGTTTACTGAGACTTGAATATACTTGCAGAGGCCATCTATAAATATTTCCCATCTAGTATAAATGGATACCAGATGGCATCTTGACAATACGAATTCTAAAGCAAAGCATACCTTCAGATCAACAGAAGTGCGATACTCAAATGATGCAGAGGAAAGCCTTTTGATCTCAGACCACCTCCCGGTGCCATACCTAGCAACACCCTCAACTAATTTTGTAACCTCCACAAGAGTCCAAGCTCGATGGTGTTTCCTTCGTATTCCACCTTTCATTGTGAGAACCTGTGCTATACCACGGTCAGAATTGTCATTTGTTAAATCTGCCTGTTTCAAGCCCATGTTCTTCCCCAGTTCAATTGTCCCCAAGACTGAGCGGCATTTGTCTCTCTCGGGTTCAGCAGTGAACTACAAAGGCAACCAACAGAATCAATTTGCAGATATGCAAGATATAGCACTCAGCAGAAAACCACAATCTCAAGGAAACAAGACTAGTCTAAAACTTATTTAAAGAAAGAAATTAGAGGGAAGTGGTGCAGAACAAGACCTGCTACGTAGGCTTTATTGCCACATTACTGACATTTGAATGCAACTAAAGAAAAGATTATCTTACCAGTGGTTTAACCTGTTCCGAAGCAGGTCTGGCTTCCAAGTCTTTGTCTTCATGCTCACTCTTTGGTGGTGAACTACTCACACTAAGGGCCTCTTTAGCTCCCACGCCCATTCCACTTGTTTCAAATTTCTATCAGACAAAATCCAGGACCACTTTAGTTACTGTCATGTAGGCAATTTCTTGTGCAATATTATTTTTATAAGAACTCCCAAAATTTGATTCAAAATAAGTCGCTCCAAAACACAATCGCACAAATGCCAAAACCATCATGATGAAACTACAGGAAAGGCTTTTGCTGTTAGCTGGAAGACGATGAGAGACTTTAAGATGAAAAATAAAGACCAAAATAAAGGAAATAAGGATAGAAAGCAATACTCTTATTGCCACGTTAGATAGTTTTACCTACCATAAGAGCCGTAACATTTTTCCTTGGACGGCTTCTTCGAATTCGAGAAACATAAGGAACCTGAACCCCAGTTCCACCTAGAGAGTCCAACCTGGTGACAATAGTTCTCTCATTTAAAGGAATCTTTCCAAGAGGCCTAGTACAAGATTTTGGGGATGCTTGTGCTTGTCCAGCATTTCTAGCTGAACTAATCATTTTTGGGCTATCATCTCTTGATTCAACTTTAGAAAGTTCTTCAATATATCTCTTAGTGGGCTTACGAACTCTTTTCGCAGCTCTCTCTTCCATGTTAAGGTCATCACTTCCACAATCAAATTCTATACCAACATCTCCCGATCTCTTCCTCAGAAAAACCCGATGATTTTCCATTTGGCTACTGTTGTTAGTTGGTGAAGTTTCGTATCCAAGATTCTTTGTTTCGCCATCAGATCCCCCAGTGAGCATACCATCTGTATTCGGAGATCCATCATCTTTATCCTTCACCAATTTGTTATTGACAATAGTAAAAGTTGTGGTTAAAACGTCACAAGAATTAGTCAATCCCATCGCGATCCTCCTCTTAAGCCACAACTTGTCCTTAACAGTAGTTTCTCGCCCAAAAGTTGCTCGAAATAAATCATGAAGTTCTATAGTTGATAGGTTATCCAAGCATATCTCTCCCTTTGATGTAGAAGAATCAGGCTTTGAACTAGCACAGACGAAAGAAGCTGATGATGCACTCTCTATTGGACCATTTGGAGGCTCAGCACACTCAATTCTGCGAGATTCACTGATCTGGTTGCTATCTAAACTTGCAGCTGATGAAGGAGCAGTTTCCTGCAAAGGAATTTCACATTGCAGATCAATAGCAGGCAATATATCATGGTCATCAGAATACTAATTGTCAACATTCATAAAAGTAGAAGAATGATCAGGAGATCCATAAGCTACGCTCTCTTCCTTTTTGACCTTTTGCAACATATCCTTTATGTACTACAAGAGATTTTGGAGGTTGAGAAGGTCTAAGATGATTAATTACTAGATAATAAATGCAGGCTTTCAAGAAAAGAACAGTCGAAATGAACTTTCCATGAGTTAAAAGAAGTGAGCAATCAACAGAGTTGCTGAAGAACTATGCCAAAGAGAAGAATAAATTCTCAGACCAAGAAATTCCTTTTCAGAAGATTAAGAGTACAGCAATTAAGAAAATGCCTGTTCTACAAGGGGCCCGTATACATGTCCCAGCACTAAATGGTTTTACTAATCATACACAAAGTCAAGTCATGCGCATAGGGAAGACAGTACTCATCCATGTGATTTATATCAGAGGGCGAAATTATAACCAAAGAAAGCAAGTCAATACCTCAAGACATGCACTTAATTTTGCGTCGGCTTCTTTGTTGTTCTCTGAATGTGAGGGACCTGGAGATGTATTGTTCAATCAGACATGAAAGATATTACAGAACCAACACCAGAAGATACAAAAAAAGAACCTCCTCAAATATTTAATAAATCAAATTTGACATTGACTAGATTCTCAAAAAAGCCGTACATCATTAAACAATACTTCCATAGAGTGACAGAATTTAAAAAGCTTACAAAACAAAGCATGAAAATAACAGTAAACTACCTACAAATTAATCTATCCATAAATATATTAGCCCAAACTCAATTAAGGAAAAAGAAATTAAATTGGAATAAGATTTCTCTAAACATTTAGTGACAACAATAACTCAAATAGACCTTCTGAGCTTTCTTTTTGAGACTTCCCAGAGGAAGACTCCTCGTTGGAAATGCATCTGACAGTTGCAGAGTCTACAATGACAGGTGATTCAATCTTCTCATCAACAAGAAGAATGCTCAACCTCCATTACTTCATCCTCTGTGGCTGGCACTAATCTTCCATCACCTTCAACCTGGCATCAGATAAGACAGCATGAATATAGAGATAACAAGATGAATTGCCACGACAGCATCAATAATGACCTGACAATGTCATTCTTGTAAGTGCAATGTGATTCTAACCCTCTCCTCCTTAAATCTATATAGAGTGTTTCGTCTCCCAAAAAAAACTGGTCTCTCAATGAATCCAGGTAGAAACCTCAATTTACTAAGGCATGACACTTAACTTAGATCCCAAAATCCAGTTTATCCGATAAGGAAAAGATCTAAGTCTGATAGACTCAATGTGTTTCTAATAAGGTTTACTTGGATCTGGTTTCCAGCAACCTAATTGTTTTATTCTACATTGTCGCATCACCAGCAGCTTAGATTCTCAGACTTAAACCTCAAAAGAGAGAACAGAAACAAACGGCTGGTCTTTCCAATTTACGAGCATACAACTATGTACCTACTACCACCTACAAAACAGTTGAATCAAGTGTAAATGAAAACCTACCCGAACGAGCTTGTATACAACAGGATCGGCAACCTGCATTGGTAAGGACATAAAAGTGTTGCTTTTCTCCACCATATTCTCCTCACACCTCCCTTCATCATTTGCCTCAGCACCAGCCACTGTTCCCATGGAAAATCCACCACATGCAACTCAAATACACAAACTGAAAGCCCAAAAAGAATGAACAAAACAAACACAAAGTAAATAACTAAAGTTGACATATACAATTTTCAAAATTAACAACATAATAAAACCTTATCCACTATAACATAAATGCACCTCAAAATGAACACACTCACAAGTCCAGAATTCAAATACTCAAAACTTGCAATTCAATACCCAACTGTTTCCAAAACTGAAAGCAAATTACAAAATCAAACAATTTCACTCCAAATTCCAAACCACATTTGCTCCGAAGACTACAAATTCCCACACCCAATTACACAAAGTTACAATCTTCAATGTAAAAAAGCACCATTTCAAGCTAAATTACAAAGTAAAAGCAGCAAATTTCTCGCCCACAAGCACCCGACAAACTACAAAATTGATCGCAAAATTTCACATTTCAGACCAAATTGAATGGAAAACGAAGCAAGTGAAGTGAAATTAGGTGGGGGATGGGGCTCACCATAGGACTGTGGAGAGTGGGCAGCGAGTTGACTCAGTACTTTGCGAGTAGAAAACCAAAAGGAAAGCGACGGATTCGAAGCGCCGGAGAGTGAGAATTGTGAAGAAGACGAGTCCTTTTTTTGAATAAAGAAAAGATTTTGGGGAAATTAATCGGATTGGTCTGCTGCTGCTTGCTTTGCTTTGCTTTGCTTTCTTAAACCCGTGCGTATTTTTTTGGCTCGCTTTTTTAGTACGCTGCTGTGTTTTTAGTTCTCTACAGTCCCGGACTCCAAACTCTATTCGAATACAGTTCACTAATTGGACTTGGCGTCCGGGTAGCTTCTCCCTTTGGTTTTCCTCCTTTTTTATTTGCAAAAATACCTTATTTTTTGTCTGTTTTCACTTTTACCAAGTCTGCAACGTGAAAAACACTTCTATAGACTACTATTCACATTTTCGGCCAAACGTAAAAAACACTTCTACAGACTAACTATTCACATTTTTAGCCAGTTGAGTCTCGCCACGTGATAATTTATGCTTATGTATCAACATTTAATTAACTTAAAAAATAAATAGTAAGTCCGTGAAAGTGTTTCCTCTGCAAAGCCAACACCAACTATTGGCTTATCAAAAGAGACAAAATCATACTAGAAAATGAGGTGTAAGAAATCTTTAGCTCGATCCCCGGCATGCCAATAATAGTCCTATGAGTTTCCAAAAACGCAGAATTGAGGAGTACATTTGGTTTCATCATTGAATATCAAAAAGATTCAGAAAGCTTGAGGAACGAAATACAATTCCTTCTTTGATTTCGCTGTCTTCTCTACGAAAATTAAATCCTAGTCACTCAAGCGAGAGCATCATGGAGAGATAAAATCTCGTATCCTAATGGAATAACCCATCGCCGCACATCTGATAATGTTGTGGACTACAAGTACATGAATAACTAACTCTAAGCTGCGAGCACTGGTACCCTTTCTCCTTTGGTTGATGAATGGTGACCAGATCAGATAGGGGTGTTGTCGGGCCTTGTTTGCCCTTGGGATCCCAATCGAGCATGATCTTGACCTTAATGCCAAGCACGCCGTCAAAACCCATGAACCCATAGAAAAGATACGATTACACCAGCTTGATCCCACTTTGCACTAACAAAATCTTAAGTGCTGGAATGATGGAGCTGACCTGTCTAAGAAGCACATGCCTCACAGCAGAATCAATAAACAGGCTAACCAGCAGAGGATATCATATATCCGTCCTCGAACTTCATAGACTTGGCACGCCAAGCCCTGAGTTTGCCACTAACAATCACCTGCATGTTGTAAAGTAGAAACTCTTTTACTGCACTTGGTGTATGCTATTAAGGTCCAGTAAAGGAACAGCTTTTGTTCATACCTCACATCCCTTTGCTCCACTTTCCATGAAAACTCTGAGAACACCATAGCATGCCCTAACAAGAGAGGAAGTCAAATTAATAATGGTAAACAAACCCACAGTGATCATAATGATTCCCATGACGGACATTGATTGACTTTGAAGATCTGCATACAACAAATTAAGACACCATGCAACAAAGGAGCATGAGGAAATGCTAGATCAAAGTTGGTACAGTGTAGGCACATACACAAGGAACTTTTCTAGCCAGTTGGTTTTGGCAACCAGCAGATAGGTCTACATTTAAGTCGATACTGAAAGTAATTTCAATTAGTCGCCCATATGGATGATATGTGTAGATACTTAACTCGGAGATTTCAATTCATAATTAACAAGGAAAACAATTGGGTACTGAGTAATACAGGAATGTCATGAAATGTAGGAATTCGCCGAACTCCAAGAACTATAATAGTTCAAACAGACTAAAGAACTCCAAACGTTAATGTAAGCATTCTTGGTGAACTCTTAGCCCACTATTGTAGGTAGAGGAATTCGTAAAAGAATGCTAATAAGAATAATATGCATTCAAGCCCAATCAGACAACTACTGCAGTTCCTTTTACAAAAACTTATACAAAGTATCTCAATAGAAATAGCACGGAATGACATGAAATGTAGGAATTCGCCGAACTCCAACAACTATAACAGTTCAAACAGACTAAAGAACTCCAAACGTGTAATGTAAGCATTCCTGGTGATTCTCTTAGCCCACTATTGTGAGTAGAGGAATTTGAAAAAGAATGCTAATGAGAATAATCTGCACACCAGCACAATCAGACAACTACCGCAGTTCCTTCTACACGAACTTACCTATTCAAAGTATGTAAAAACAAATAGAATAGGAATGACATGAAATGTAGGAATTCGCCGAACTCCTAGAACTATAATAGTTCAAACAGACTAAAGAACTCCAAACGTGTAATGTAAGCATTCTTTGTGATCCTCTTAGCCCACTGTTGTATGCAGAGGAATTTGAAAAAGAATGCTAATAAGGCTAATCAGCACACGAGCACAATCAGACAACTACTGCAGTTCCTTCTACAAAGACTAACTAATACAAATTGCAAAGGAATGTCATAAAATGTAGGAATTCGCCGAACTCCTAAGAACTACAACAGTTCAAACAGACTAAAGAACTCCAAACGTGTAATGTAAGCATTCCTGGTGATTCTCTTAGCCCACTATTGTGAGTAGAGGAATTTGAAAAAGAATGCTAATGAGAATAATCTGCACACCAGCACAATCAGACAACTACAGCAGTTCCTTCTACACGAACTTACCTATTCAAAGTATGTAAAAACAAATAGAATAGGAATGACATGAAATGTAGGAATTTGCCGAACTCCTAGAACTATAATAGTTCAAACAGACTAAAGAACTCCAAACATGTAATGTAAGCAGTCTTCGGGATCATCCTAGCCCACTGTTGTAAGTAGAGGAATTTGAAAAAAGAATGCTAATAAGGATAATCAGCACACAAGCACAAGCAGACAACTACTGCAGTTCCTTCTACAAAGACTAACTAATACAAATAGCAAAGTAATGTCATGAAATGTAGGAATTCGCCGAACTCCAAGAACTACAATAGTTCAAACAGACTAAAGAACTCCAAACGTGTATTGTAAGCATACTTGGTGATCCTCTTAGCCCAGTATCGTAGGTAGAGGAATTTGAAAAAGAATGCTGATAAGCATAATCAGCACACGAGCACAATCACACAACTTCCACAGTTCGTTTTACCGAGACTAACCTATACAACATATCTCAAAACAAATAGCACAGGAATGTCATGAAATGTAGGAATTCGCCGAACTCCAAGAACTACAACAGTTCAAACAGACTAAAGAACTCCAAACGTACAATGTGAGCATTCTTGGTGATCCTCTTAGCCCAGTATTGTAGGTAGAGAAATTTGAAAAAGAATGCTAACAAGATTATCAGCACACAAGCACAATCAAAACACAAGATTAACCACATAATAACAAACAATCTTTACATAAACACTTAACCCTAACATATCCTCCATTTCTCACAAACATGGAGCCATCGGTCAAGGATTTAAAATATTCATTTTTTACTGAAGAGATACTCAAGTTGCTTCCTTTCTCTCTTTTGTGGTTTCAAAACAACAAAATAAACTTAAAAGGCTCGATCTTTAACAAAGGCAGACCCCCAAAAGCAACCCCAAAATCCAAAGTTCCAAACTTTCAGCTAATTACGCGGAGCAATCAACGCATTCAAGCTGTAAACTGAAAACCCAGAAAAAATTTCATTGTCATTTTCCTGGAACCAAACAGGGTCTTAAGAAATTACCGAGAACGTCATTAGGGAGTGTGGCCGGCGGCGAGACCTTTGGCTTTTTGCTCATCTGAGTAGCCATTGGCGGGTGGGTGGTTGCTCTGTCGCTCAGATTGGAGGAGCTCACTTAGCTCTGCCTTTATCGTATTTTGATTTAGGAAACCCTATAAAGTTGAATTATATAGGAGGTACGGAGGGTGATCCGACCGTTGAGAGTATGGACGTTCGAGATTAACGCTTGGATACGACATGTCGTATGTTTTGAGCCAGTACTTGGGAATACTTCTTTGGCATGGTGAATGTTGTTGTGACACTAACATGCTACTTTGTTGAAGGGTTTATGCACAAAACCACACTTCAGCGGGTATGATTGGTTAGCAATCCGTTAATAGTGAAGGTTTTGTGTATATACAGAAAATCCATCCTAAGAGCAAGGGCACCGCAAATGGCAAGGGCAAGGGCAAAAAGGGGGCCTTTTGCCCGCGGGCAATGAATAGTCTTTTGCCCTCGCTCTCTCGTTGATTTCGCAGCTGGCACCCATGGAGGCGATGGCAATGGCAAAACACTATTCATGTAATTTTTGTGTGCTTAAAATTACACATAACATACTACAAAAATGTGTCACATAAAATTTATTTGTGCATAAAATTAAACATTACATACTACAAAAATTAATATAAACAAAAATGATTTATTAAAGACAAAAAAATTTTGATTTTTATTATAAAAAACAAATTTTGATTTTTACATTACATACTACTAATTGGTAATTAAATTGATAACATATTATATTTGACTATTTTTCATTATCAATGTATTATTTTAATTACAAAACTTTAAGAGCATTGAAGATGAAGAAACGGTGCATTGCACCTTCTTCTTCCCCATCAGATTTCTGCAAAATCCAACCGCAGCCGTCCATCATATTTTCGCCTTCCAACCGCAGCCGTCCATTTGCAACGCGTGGATCCCGTCAAATTTTCGCACCCGCCAACCGAAGGCGCGGGCGCGGGCGAGCTAGGCCTCCGCCTCCGCCTCTCGTTGGATCGCCGAGCGCCTGCCTCCCATTTTTTTCTCGCGCTGCCGCGGCTTTTGTCTTCCGAAGGGCGATCCCGAAGGATCGCCTCTGTTTTGGCCCCTGCGGTGCCACTGCTCTAAAGACCACGTAGCAAATATTCTAACAAAGCCTATCAATATTGACAAGCTTATTTCGTGTCTATCTTCTAGTGGCCTAGCGAAAATGTAAGTAGTATGAGAATGGCAGATAGAAACTATCACAAAAGTGGCTTTTAGTGGGAGAAATTCTAGCGTTAAAGTCACCTTTTTTTATTAGGATTGAGGTGAATCAAGTTGTACATGAGTTGTAAAGCAATGAATGAGTTGTAAAGGAAAGAAAGTAAGTTACTTGTTGTTTAAAAACTAAGTGAACATAGATGGAGAGAGAGGAGGAGAGGATCTTTCACTCATATAATTGGTAAGAAGAGGTGTCACTTACAACATATGGATGCCCCCTTATATAGAGGGGTAATTTACTATTCTACCTACCAGTAAATACACACATTCTATCTACCGGTCCTAATGCAAGAGCAACCACCATTCATACATTTGTCATACACCTACTAATGTAACAAATAGTTTACAACACTCCCCCTTGGGTGCTCACATGCATTAACCAGTAGTCATCACATCAGGCGGACGGGAGAAACGAATGTCTTGGGAGATCTATTCAGGAAAATGCTAACACCAAAACCTTGCCAAGGAAAACCCAATGGGAAAAACCAAGGCGAAGGGAAAAAGTGAGCATGTGCATGTCGACACTTCAGCAGTCAGAGGTATGACCAACCCAACACGGGTGCCTCGTTAAAAACCTTACCAGGTAACAAAACCCAGTGGGAAAAAGTTGACATGTGCTAAGGGAAAAAGAGTACATTAAGGTCAAGTGAGTATAATTTCAAATACTCCCCCTGAAGTCGACAATGCTCCCCCTGAAGACTACATATGATTTAAGTCTGACAATCGATGCAATCCGATTCCACGAACGAACTTCTGAAAGGTAGCTTTCGGCAGAGACTTGGTGAACAAATCTGCGAGGTTGTCTTGTGATCGGATTTGCTTGACTTCAATCTTCTGATGCTCTTGTTGCTGATGTGAGAAGAAAAACTTCGGCGCGATATGCTTGGTGTTGTCTCCTTTGATGTATCCTTTCTTCATTTGATCGATACATGCGGCATTGTCTTCATAAATAGTAATCGGGACATCACTAACGAAAGACAATCCGCTAGTTTGTCGAATATGCTTAATAACAGCTCGCAGCCAAACACACTCACGAGTGGCTTCATGAAGGGCGATGAGCTCAGCATGATTCAAAGAAGTCGCAACTAAGGTTTGCTTTGTAGACTTCCAAGATATCGCGGTATTCCCCATGGTAAAGACATAACCAGTTTGGGAACGTGCCTTGTGCGGGTCAGATAAATATCCTGCGTCAGCATATCCAACAAGGCAAGCATCATTTCGAGGATCAAGGTGAGATGATCCATCATGAGATGCATAGGGATAGAATAAACCCATATCCGTCGTACCCTTAAGATAGCGGAAAATGTCTTTAATGCCATTCCAATGGCGGCGTGTGGCGCGCTGCTAAATCGAGCTAGCAGGTTCACAGCAAACGAGATGTCCAGCCTAGTGCATTGAGCTAAGTACAATAAAGCGCCAATTGCACTTAGGTATGGAATTTCCGGTTCCAATAACTCTTCATCATCCTCTTTAGGACGGAATGGGTCTCGCTTAGCATCTAGCGTTCGGACGACCATGGGTGTACTCGAGGGCTTCGCTTTATCCTCATTGAAGCGTCGCAACACCTTGTGGGTGTAGTTCGACTGATGAATCAAAATACCATCAGTGCAGTGCTCTAAGCTCAAGGCCGAGACAGAATGAGTTTTCCCTAGGTCCTTCATCTCAAATTCCGATTTCAAGTGCGAGGCAGTAGTCTCAAGCTCTTCTAGAGTACCAATGAGATTCATGTCATCGACATAGACTGCAACTATCGCAAATCCAGAATCTGTCTTCTTGATAAACATGCATGGGCATATTTCATTATTCACATATCCCTTTACTGAGCAAATATTCACTTAGACGGTTATACCACATCCGCCCGGATTGTTTCAATCCGTAAAGTGAACGCCTCAATCGAATCGAGAGGGTGTTCCGTGGTTTAGAACTATTGACTCAGTCAGCTTAAGTCCTCGGGAACTTTCATGTATATCTCTGTGTCAAGATCCCCATAGAGATATGCTGTAACCACGTCCATGAGCTGCATATTAGTTTTTCGGAAACCACCAAACTGATAAGGTAGCGGAACGTTATTCGTCCATTACGGGAGAATATGTCTCCTCGTAATCAATGCCAGGGCGTTGAGAGAAGCCTTGCGCCACAAGGCGTGCCTTATATCGCACTATTTCATTCTTCTCATTACGCTTCCTTACGAATACCCATTTGTAACCTACAGGTTTCACATTGGGAGGTGTGGGAGTTATGGGTCCAAACACCTTTCGCTTTGTTAAGGAATCTAATTCGACCTGCATTGCTTCTTTCCATTTTGGCCAATCAGTTCTACGTTGACATTCATCAACGGAACGTGGTTCGATATCGTCGCTTTTAATTATTTCAGTAGCTACTCATAAGCGAATATATCATCGATGATTATCTATTTCGATTCCACAACTCATCCAAGCTAGCATAATGGACCGAAATCTCACGATTCTCGGGAGTAGGATCTGGAGTTCTCCTGGGACGTCTCCCAAGACATATCCATAGTCCTTCACAACTTCATGAGTTGGATCGGTTGAGATGGCGGTAGGATTCAGTTGTGCCAAGGTTTTCCGCTTCCGCGGTTGTGAATCCTTCGAACCGAATGGTCTGCCCCGCTTCTGGGCAGGCGAGGATGATTGGCTAGCCGCCAGTGTACCACGTACATGAGGGACGTCTAACCTTGCAGGCACATTTGCAGCAGGTATATGTGATCTCGTCACTTTAGCTGATAGAGAAGGCGTCTGGCATGTTTTGGGCAATACTTGAAGATCTAGAATACGCCGTACTTCTTTATCACATTGTACGGTCCGGGGATCAAGATGAGACAAAGTGGGTACAAACCACGCCAATTCGCGTCGTTCATCATGAACGTTGACGTTCTTATCTCCCCCTAACGGCGGGAATAGTGTCTCATCAAAGTGACAATCCGCAAATCGTGCGGTAAAGAGATCGCCTGTCAAGGGCTCTAAAAAGCGAATGATCGAGGGGGAATCATAACCAACATATATTCCCATCCTCCTTTGAGGGCCCATTTTGGAACGTTGCGGCGGCGCAATTGGCACATAGACTGCACACCCGAAAATGCGTAAGTGCGAAACATTAGGTTCGTACCCAGTGACCACTGTACGCGAATAAGGTTGGGTGTGATGGGCCTTAGGGGACCAACATGGCTGCATGCAGAATTGCATGACCCCATGAGAGATAGGAAGCTTGGTACGCATCACCAAGGTCCTTGCGATCAACTGAAGGCGCTTGATGAACGCTTCTGCGAGGCCATTTTGAGTGTGAACATGGGGAACAGGATGTTCAACCTCAATCCCAAGGGACATGCAATAATCATCAAAAGTCTTGGATGTAAACTCTCCGGCATTATCCAATCGGATCGACTTGATGGGATAATAGGGTGGTGAGCCCGCAACTTAATGATTTGGGCCAGGAGTTTAGCGAATGCAGTATTTCTTGTGGACAATAAGCATACATGTGACCAGCGAGTTGATGCTTCAACCAAAACCATAAAGTATCTAAATGGTCCGCATGTTGGTTGGATCGGTCCACAAATATCCCCTTGAATCCGCTGAAGAAAAGAAGGAGGATCTGCAATTATCTTTGCGGGGGAGGGTGAGTAATAACTTTCCCAACGAGCATGCCTGGCAGAGTGTATCAGAGTACACAAGATCCTTAGTAGTAAGGGGATGCCCGTGTGATGATTTGAGGATACGGCGCATCACATCGCGACCTGGGTGTCCCAAACGGTCGTGCCAAAGCAAGTAAGTGCTCGAATCGTCTAGTTTTTGACTAGCGATATGGTTTGCCTCTATTGAGCGAATGGTTGTTTGATACAATCCAGTCGAGAGGCCTTCCAATTTCTCCAATATGCGTTTATGGCCGCAATGGTAGGAGGTAATGTAAAGGTATTCCTTGCCATTTTCTTCAGCGGTTTCAGCATGGTAATTGTTTGCTCGAATATCCTTAAAACTCAAGAGCGTTCGGTTGGAACGGGGTGAGTATAAGGCCTCTTTGATGGTAAACTTGGTACCATTGGATAACATAAAGTGGGCCATGCCATGGCCTTCAATCAGGTTGGATGAGCTTGAGATGGTCGTCAGAGGGGTATGTTTAGGTATGAAGTTAGAAAAATACACTCGTTCACGGAGGATGGTGTGCGTAGTCGCACTGTCAGCCAGACATCTAACTTCCCCACTTGTCATACCTAGGCATAAATTAATTGAAATCGGTCACATGTAAAAAGAAAACTTTTATTCAATTAATGCTCGAGAACAACCAAACCACATCACATCCAAAATAAACTAAAACAACACCATTATTGAAAACAGAAATCCGAAAGAAAAGCAAAGTCATAAAAGACTTGATAACATTGGTCAACATGACCAGTCCATGTCTTAAAGTCTACTCCTCCATGTTTCCATTGGTTGCCTGGAAGTCGGCGATCTCAAATGTGGTGTCCATGAGATCCTTTTGAACCAAATTGGTTTCCCTTGACTGCTTACGGTTGTGATATGCATCAACAACATCTCTAGGGGCACGGCAAACACCAGAGCCGGCCTAAGGGGTGTGCGAGCTGTCCGACGGGACAGGGCCGCACCAACACAAAGGGCACCAAAAAAAATTATAGTTAATGTCTCCACTCTTCCCCAATAGCCAATAGCCCGATAGCCCAACTTTAAGATCCCATAGGTTACGTCTCCTACACCCCCAACATCACTTCAGCTGTTTTCTCTCCCGTAACATCACATCAACTCTCTCCTCCTCTTGTTCCCATTTGCTCTTCAACCACTCTTCCTCTTGTTCTTCGCCATTTTTTTCTCTGCCCACTGCTCTTCCTCCTTCTCTCATCCCTTTTTCTCTCTGCCAAATCCTCAAAAACTAACTAATTACAATTTACAAATATGCTGCTGTAAAATATCTTGCTAAATGTAAAATATCTTACAATTTTTTGTTTATTTAGTTTATAGCTTTAATGATATTACTTCATTTTAGTTTTATTACCGATGTGTACCAATATCAAATTTTTTTCCCTCATCATAACTTTGATAAAATTCTTTATTTCTCTTCATTTTTCTATTTATTTATGCATCTTTGCTACTAGTTATCAATATATATAATTTTTTATTTTTATAGGGAAAACAACAAATTTTTTGGAAGGTTAATTTTTATTAAGAAAAAGGGCCCAAGTTTCGTTGTCAAACAGGGCAATATATTTACATGGAACGGCTCTGGCAAACACGTATCCAATGGTCTGTACTTCCAGATATGTCAGTAGAGTTTTACAACATCTACCATACGAACATCAAGTACTAAGACATGGTTCGGATTTAAACATGGAAATAATCAATTTCGACATGCGTGGTGAGTTTTAGAGAATTATCCTCTCGGGCTCAAATTGGAATGAAGTCCAATAAGAAAATATGAAACAAAATCTAGCCAAAAACAAGGGGCCTAGCCCAGCCCAAAAAACAAGTGGCCCAGATAATTAATCCAGGAGTGTTCGGTTAGGTACGAACAAAGAGAAGAGGCGGTCGGTTAGGGGTCGACAACCCACTCCCGTTTCAGTGCGTCGGAAAGGGATTCCGAACAACCAGCCGCTAGTTTGGGGGGAAGGAAGCGACGAAACTCGGTTCCAAAACAGGGCCTTGTCAGCGATGCGCGCGAGCGCGAGGCTTGTGCGATGTAGCGCGGGCTGTGGTGAGCGCAAGCGTCAAAACGCGGTGGGGGAGGCGTGGAGGCTTCGTTGGCGGAGGGCGATGCTCGTCGGCGGTGGGCGGGTTGGCGGCGCAGCATAGAAGCGCGGCGACGGCGCGTGGTGGCAGGTCGGACGGCGTTTCGTATTCCGCGACGAGTCCTCGGAAACACCGAGATTCATCCGCGACGGTGTGGAGAAGACGATCCAAGCGACGTCGTTTTGGGAGCGCTGGTTTTCTGCCTGAGCCGTGGCTTGGCGCGGCTGGTGCGGCTTGGCTCGACTCCTTTTTATATTTTTCCAACTTATTTACAAATATTTATTTACGCAATATCAATATGGAGTATGGAAAAGGCGGTATAAATCTAATATGGAGAGGCGGTACAACCGTCCAACGTCCCATAATCAGGAAATACACATATTTATATAAGCAATATGAATCTGATATGGAGAGGCGGTATAAATCTAATATGGAGAGGCGGTACAACCGTCCAACGTCCCATAATCAGGAAATACACATATTTATATAAGCAATATGAATCTGATATGGAGAGGCGGACAACGTCCAACGTCCCATAATCAGGAAATACACATATTTATATAAGCAATATGAATCTGATATGGAGAGGCGGTACAACCGTCCAACGTCCCATAATCAGGAAATACACATATTTATATAAGCAATATGATTATCATCTTACCTGATTTTCAAGTTTCGATGGATGATATAATGGATTTCTGGATGGAAGGTGATCAACTATGATGAAGAATGATAGCAACTGGTAAGCCTTGAAACGTGTTTAAAAACTAAGTGAACATAGATGGAGAGAGAGGAGGAGAGGATCTTTCACTCATATAATTGGTAAGAAGAGGTGTCACTTACAACATATGGATGCCCCCTTATATAGAGGGGTAATTTACTATTCTACCTACCAGTAAATACACACATTCTATCTACCGGCCTAATGGAAGAGCAACGACATTCATAATTTGTCATACACCTACTAATGTAACAAATAGTTTACAACACTTGTGAAACTCTTCAACCCATGAATTTTATCAAGCCGTTTTTGTTGACTCCACCGCCACACTTCCCTTATTGCTAGGGGGGGCCATCCATCTCACAACAAGAAAGAATATGTCATAAAGGGTAGCACACTAAATTTTGTGAACTTGTTTAGTATATCAACATGTTTTGTAAACTTGTACGTGCAGTAACATATCCGATGTGAACTTGTGAAGTGTAGCTACACTCTTTTTTGTTGTTATCCATCCGTTTGCAAAAGCGGGGGGTCTGTTGTGTATGGGGGAGGCAGGGCAGCAATTATATATCTTATCCTCTATAGGCTAGCATTAGCGGCAACTCAAAAAACAAACGGTTGGATGAGAGAACCTGAGCAAGGCAACATATGGCGAGCTATGTAGCTCCTTCTTCATCAATTTTCTCCCTACTGCCCAGTTTCCCTCATCAAACCACAAGCAGCTCATTGCCTTCTGGCACTTTCACATCAAGCGCCCGAAAGCGTGCTCTCGTTCAATGCAATGCCAAGAAGAAAATTAGTTTGGCAGACCAAATTCTTGATTATATTGAGGGTAATATTTGTTTTGATCATAAATATATTAACCATATTGTGCATGATTTGCATTATGTTTCATGTGATAAGTGTTCTGAGTTTGTGTGAAGGGGGTCCAAAGTTAAGGAAATGGTAC
Organism: Spiraea crenata; assembly: GCA_033992175.1. Classification (NCBI taxonomy): domain Eukaryota; kingdom Viridiplantae; phylum Streptophyta; class Magnoliopsida; order Rosales; family Rosaceae; genus Spiraea; species Spiraea crenata. The sequence continues at coordinate 1,215,693 of JAVBHV010000072.1, read as the reverse complement.
GGGGCACCTGAGCTTTTGCCTAAAGATGAATCCACTGCTGAAGATGAGGATGAATTCACAGGCATGTTTATGTTCATCTGTTCATTTTTCTTTAACTAACGAATACCGGAGCAATAGAGGATTAGGTGAGCAGAAATATACACCGAAGGCGTAATAATTCTGAATGACTTATTCTTCTGCAGAAGCAGATGAAATCAGGGATGCTGTTTTGGTAACAGATGGAGATAGTGAGATGGGCCAGGTGCGTTTTTCAGCATTCTTTCCTGCTAATTTTTCTGATCTGATAGTAAAACCGATCACAATGGTCATCTCTAACATGTTAATTAAGTTTCTTTTATCTGTTGAGTGCTTTTTTTACTGATCTTGATTGGATTTATAGTATATGGATTGTGACCCTTGAGCTATCTAGCCTGTGTAGATGGTAATATTGTCATTGATTGTGAAAAGAGCGCGAATAAAAGCGCTGGTGAAGGATAAGCGTGCTGCACTGGAAGCATTTGGGACTTATGTTGAGGTGGGTGGAAATTATTAGGACTTGTAATGTTAGTTTCTGCTGTTATACTTCTTTTCATTTGGTACTTAAAACATTGACTACATGACTGGTTTTTCTCTGCAGTCAATTACTGGGGATTCAAGGGACAAGCCATTCCTAAGGAAAGCTCTAAAAGGAGTTCGCACAGTAATATGCCCAAATGTATGCATTCTAGTCCTTGCAATTTTGTGAAATTTGAACTCTTAATAACATTATAGACCATTCGGAAAGTGAAAACGTCACCATATCAGTTCTGCAGCTTACCTGCTAGTGACGGTGAAGTCAGAATTTTACATAAATTATCACTTATATTTGGAGAAAAACGGACTTAAGAAATGGAAGATTACACCACCGAATTTTATCTCCAATCATGTGAAATGATATCGTAATGCGCAGGCTAAGTGGTGTCTTGCTCCAAAGCTGCAATGCAGTTTTCGAATTGAAACAGTATTTTAAATCTTCTCTTTTGTCAGGAAGGTTTTTTATCTACCGTTGAAAGCTTGAAAGGGGTAAAGCATCTGATTCTCTTATCACAGGTACCTCTCACTCCCTCTATGGATGTATACTTGAATTTTGTATGTGTGTCTATGTGGAGAAACATTAGCAGTGCAAAAAGGATATCTTTGTTATTGTGACTTAATAATAAGGTTGCAGTTGTCTGTTTACAAAGGTGCTGGTGGCCTTCAAGCTCTCATGAAAAGTAATGCCAGAAAAGTGGCCGAGCAAGATGAATCGATACTCGAAGCCTCAGGAATCCCTTACACCATCATCAGGGCTGGTACATTACAAAATTCTCCTGGTGGAACTCAAGGCTTTAGCTTTGAACAGGTATTGTTCGATGCCATTTATCAGGAGGGAACTCAGTCAACCTTTGTGGTTTAGTTTGGGAAATAAAAACCTAAAAAGAAAGACCGAAAGTTTAAGAATTCTTCACATATTTGCATGGATAAACTAAGGATAGTAATGGTCAATCACAGAAGCCCCTCCATTTTTACTTGTGTTCATAATCCTCACCTGTGATGCTTAGAAAGGGTCGACTCCTCTGCAAAAAGTTAAACTCGGCGATTTCGTTGTTTGTGAAATTAACGTTCATTGAATCATTCTGATGCTGTGCATGACAGGGTAGTGCAGCAAAGGGAACTCTGAGCAAGGAGGATGCTGCCTTTGTTTGTGTAGAAGCAGTTGATGCAGTCCCCAAGAGTGGATTCACATTTGAGGTAAATAAATATACACACTTGCAATTTTGTTGCTTAGCTATTATTTAGCACAATATACTTGTTTCATATTTTTTTGGCAAGAACACAACCAAAGTGAATCCACTGCAGTGCACAGATACAATCCAACTTGCAGTTGCCCTTTCCTTTATTTTCCCTTGTTGTCTGGTAATAGGTGGTGAACGGAGAAGAGAAGGTTTCAGATTGGAAAGAGTGTTTGAACGGATTAATGGAGAAATCAGAACAGCAACTTCAATAGTCAATCTTCTGTTTTGGTTTTTCTTCTTTGAAGTGTTCATGTGGGTATGCTGTTATGTTGCTAAAAAGGAAATGTACGTCTAATAGCAAAGACATTTTTTTTTTCTATCTATACGTGACAAGTCTCTTATACATTAACAACTGGCAATCATAGTTTACGTTACGCGGAGATCATACCACTGCCATTCCTGATATTCCCACATTTGGTTTATTTGGGTCAAATCTCAAACTCTTTCATAAAATTACACGGCAAAATGCTTTTCTCCATTTGTTAGGTACTTTTCTTTTTGCAGATACTATTGGAAAGTGAGAATTCACTCAACCACATGTTTAGCTATTTACAACAAAATTAGTCACTTTTATTTGTCGTACATTCATCATTCAGGCTTTGATGACAGCAATCAAGAATCTCAACCACATAAAGGATCTTGGTGCTGGGTTTGCTTGATTACAAAGGAGGACTCAAAATTACCACTGAGACCCTTCAACTTTTCCTCTGGTCAGATGAATGGGCCACTTATCTCAAATAAACATTGCCATTAGAGGTAACATAAAATCACATAATTGCATGACTTCAATTTCAGTTATATCATTGAATGGAGTAACACCAGTGCCACAAGTCTACAAAAGCTTTGCTACACTTTATTTAAATCAATCATCCACATGGGACCTTTCATAAAGAAAAAGAGAGGGAGAGGGATGAAAAACAGATATTACACAAAGTTAGAAAAAAGGATAATGAGGATCAATTACAAAGGGATAATCAGTAATCTTATGCAAAGGACATCAACCAGAGTTCAACAAGTTCCATTCCCACCTAAAAAAAATTAATATTGAACTGTGCCCTACTCCTACTATCTTTCTGTCCCTTTAACCGCTTTCTTTATAAACTAAGCAACAACACAATGTCAAAAGAACAATCATTCATACAACCTGGGATTCCACAAGCAAAACCATACGTTTTATCTGTTATCGGCACTTCAGACATTCCTCGCTCTTATGTTTTTCTAAGGAATGCAAGCGCCACATCAACTCCCTGTTTAATTATCCATAGCTGCTTTCCCTAGTTTTCACAAAGCATCTTAAGCCGAGAAGTCGACTATGTCAAGGTTATCAAAGAGTACATCGGTAAGGAATCATTTACAAAGGCTTCTAAACATACAAAACCTGGCGAACAGGCTAGTGAACAATATATACCAGTCCTCCATTGCAATCCTTATGGCAGGGGAACCACAAGAATTATCTTTTTGACTAACATGGGAAAAGAATAAAGTGGATTGTTAAAGTTCTCACCAGAACCGGATAATATATCAGAAAATGATTATGAGTAGAAGATCTGACATATGAAAAGGTTTTATTGAAACTAATATCATTTTAGTACGCAAGCTTGGGCTGATCAACTAATCCCACCCAAAGAAGTGCACATGTAGTAACTTGAAATTCAATCATGGAAAAGTAACAAATCCAAAAGTAATAGTACATCCAACATTCTCTTCTATTTTTTCTTATTCTTCCTCTTCCTAGCTTCTAATCAATCAATGAATGTGTCCAGAACTTTCCAGCCAAGATCTAAAATTTTTTTTTACAGAATCATTAACTAGGAAATCCGTTATATTATTTTTGAACAAGCGATTCTGGGGTGGGAAGAATCTAACTTGGTACCTAAGGTGCAGGGGTAATAGCTCCAACCAACAGAGCTACAAACACCTTGCATTAACAATGAGAAGCAAGGCTACACAGATGCCAAGCAGATCCAGTGTAAAAATTGACAACTGCATTCCTAACTTTATAATGATACTTCATGAAAGTCTGTGACAATGATCCTGTTGCCCAGAGCCTCAGAGAAATATAATTGATACAGAAGAGTAACACAAGCTCATGAAGTTCTTTCCATCCGGTATCACAAACTTTTTCTTATTCAGTAATGTAATGAAGAGTGCAGGACCTATAATTAACAATTACAACAAAGCCAATTTTCAAACAATTACCCGGATCTAATTCTCTTCTCGCTAGATTTTCCATCGGATTTCAAGGTTCCACCTGATTCAGCTTCTGATGAAGCTTCCATTGACCTGGAAAAAGAGCTGGAGAGATCAGCATAGAGATCTACCACTCTTCTGATGTTGTTGTTAAGCTCTCTAATCAGGCCAACATTCCGGCTGAGGTTATCGGGGATCTTGGACTCATGGTTCTGGTTAATCTCATTAATTAGCAATCTGTTCTGATCCAAAATGTCTTGCACTTGCACAAAGCTCTTCTGAAATGTCTGCACAACCTTGGTATCTAGTTGGGTTCCATTTCCCATGCCTGTAAATATACCACCATCCATTTTCACTTGGCTTCAACCAAACACAGCTCTTTTCCTGTATCAGAAACAGCATTCATCATCGAAGTGAGAAAGAAGAAAGCAAGCAACAAAGTTCAGCATTAATTCACTTTTAACTGCAAACACTTTTGGCATGGGAATTCAAAACACAACTAAACTTCATGACTGATTTAGCAGGAAAATTGTAGTGAAAAAGAAGAAAGTAAAGTTTCAAACCTTAGATAAGCCACAGTTCAACTGTGCCCAAATCAACAACTGACTTGCCTTTTGGTTTTAGCAAACTGTGGTGAATCTTTCTATCCTTTTGCTTTTCCTCTGTTGTGTCTTAGGAGCCAAACACAAGGGTATGTAGATGCCTGCACCACAGACAATTTACCACCCAGAAAAATATCAGACATGGGGTTTTTATGACCTAAAAAGCAAATATCCCTTTTGACTTGAAAAGAAACCTTTTTAGTTTTTTCCCTCCTGTGTTCTCTAAAACAACAAAATTCAAAGTCTTGATTTTGATTTTTAATTTGGACAAATAAAAGACCCCAGAAACCCAGTCAATGCCAAGGAGTAGTCTTTCAGAAGAAAAACAGCAAACCCTTCAATAGCTAAACAAAAGTGGTCAATACAATCCAGCTAAAGAAACCAAAGGACTCACAGTTGATAGGAAAAAACAAAAAGTTATATTTTCTGAGAAACATAAGTTGAAAGTTTCGAGCTTTTAAAAGTTAGAACAAAGATACAGACATGGTCACCAACTGAGAAGCAAAAATTCACAACAAAATTTGAAAAATAAAACATACCCATTACAGATTTGACTATGAAGAATAGTGGGTTTGGAGAGAAATAGCCAAAAGTTATCGAGAAAATCCAAAAGGTAGCAAATTTTCCCGAGAAAATGATGGAAAACTAGAAAAGGAATCGAATTTTACTCAATCCAGAGGCCGGAAGATCATGATATATACATGGAGAGCAGCAGAGGAGGAATGGATGGTGGGGATCTGCGCATGGAGATTTGATTGACAGGAGCAGCAGCAGCAGCAGCAGCAGCTTGCAATCTCTCTCGATTCTCGTCCTCGTCGTTTTACTTGACGTAACTTTTTGCTTCACTCATTGATTGCCTGCCTCTTTTCAGTTCAGTGCGATTGTGTGTGGGCGGGCACTCCCTGCATCCACAAGGACAAATTGTACACACACACCACAAAATCAGATAACATGATGGAATGAGTGGATTTGAGGCTCGTAATCACTAATCATCATAATTACTTTACTTAAAACGAACTCGAAAATGACCTGATTAGTATAAATAATCAACAGTCTGGATTCATGTTCAGTGCTAATGAAACATATTAGAAGGATTTTTGACATTAAAATACTTCGGTGTCATAACAGATGATATGGTAAATGATTATCCTACCATATAATTTGATATGTAGGGCTAGACTAGACTATCTGAAGGACTAGGTTTCATGCGCAATTAAAGAAATATGGATTGTGTATTCTAACTTGAATATTCAAATATGAATGAAAAGTGCTTGAGAAAATATCTGCAAGATGTAGGAGTGATGTAAGAAAAAAGCCAAAAAAAAAAAAAAAAAAAACCTACGAAAGATGTGTAAGAAGTTGTAGAAGAAATGTCGTTCGACTAACTGATTGTTTGACCAACATGTTATGTGCTAGTGTCATTGGTTATGTACATAATGGAGAATGAGAAGTTTGATGCAAATATTATTCAAAGTTTTGATATTGACACTCTAAATAAGTCATTATTAGCCAATTTGCCCCCCTCCAACTTGTACCTTACTTGTTGATTTGTCCCCTTAACTTGCATTTTGGAAAATTAACCCCTTAACTTGCATTTTTGGCCAATTTTCCCCTCACAGTCAAAATTAACAGAGTCTTATCTAATTTTCCGTTAAATACACAGCTTTTTTTGTCATTCACCATCGTCGAGACATTTCTGTGCTATTGATTGGGTTGAAGTTCGTCGATGCCATTGATGGCGTTGCCGATCCTAAGAAGAAGCTGACGAAGAAGAAGAGCAAGAACCATGACAAGATGTCCATCAAGTATAGGTTGCATAACTTAATTTGATGGAATTGGGTTAATTTTAGACGGAAGGGGGGGAAATTGGCCAAAAGTATAAGTTGAAGGAGTTAATTGAGTTGAAGGAGTTAATTTTCCAAAGTGCAAGTTAATGGGTTAAATCAAAAATAAGATATAAGTTAAGGGTGCAAATAGGCTAATTCCCCTATCTTTCTACAAAAATGCTTTGGGTCATGGCCCGACCCGATCCACTTATTCAGCCCAAGATGAAACCGAACGTCGTACGGTACCCGCCCAATTTTCTCCTTCTTCGTCGTCGTTTCATTCCAGAACTCCATCCAAAAATTTTCCGGAGAAAATTTCCCCACATGCTTTCTCCATGGACTCGATTGTAAACTCGGCCATAGCCGAAGTCTGCTCGGAGCTCCAAAGCGGCGTCGTTCTCCAAGCTCTCTGGCCCAGGCTCGAGCCCATTCTCGCGTCCTCGAACCTCGACCTCTCTCCCCACATCAAGCAATCCATATGGGCCGGCCTCCGCTCCGTCCCGACGATCAAATTCCTCGCCGGAAAATCAGAGTACGGACAGTCGGACCCTTTGATTTCGTCGTTCGAAGACGCCGAGAAGCTCAATTTGAAGCTCGTCGCCGACGAGGGCCTCCGGAACAGCTTCATGGGCCTCTATGGCCTATCCGCCAATGCCAACTTGCGGCCCACTCAGCGCAAGACTCTCGAGCGCGTCGCCATGGCTAGGTTTGTTTTCTGTTCTTTTTCCAACATTGCGTTTTGTATGCGTAAACTCATTTTTACTGTTTTTGTGCATGCATTGTTGGTTTTGATATTATATAGGTGTGTAAAGTGGTAATCTTTTTGTGTATTTATGTGGGATTGTGTTTTATTTTCAGTAATTTGATGTGTTTTGGAGGTGTAATCTTTTATCTTTTAGGATAAATGCTTGTTGATTGCGATTTCGGTCGAGAATTGTTGATAGTCCAGCTAGAAATTTGTTATTGACATGAGAGGAACATGTTGCTAGAGTATAGACAGAGGTGGAAGGTCAAGTGATGTATAAATTTGTGATCTTTTTGTGCGTCCATATGGTTTGTGCTTGCTTTTCTGCAATTTTATGTGGTGTATAGATATAATTTGTTTATATTGAGTATTGATTTTGGTTCATTGCAACGTGGACTGAGAAAGGTTAATGGTCGAGATGGAAATTTTTTATTTAGATATGAGGAAGAATTTGTTGCTTGATTAAAGTGGAAGGTCAAATGATGGTAGAAATATGGGAGTACTGGTATTTGCTCAATATTATATGGATGGGGTGAGATGATGTTTTTCTTGGTTCATACATATGGCTGAGTTATGTCTCACTAACAATTGGGTTATCACAGAACAAACGGAATTGCACAAAGTAAACTTGCCAAGGAACTTGGAATTGAAGGGAAAAACTTTCATTATACAGTGAGGAACCTTGAATGTCAAGGTTTAATTGTGAAGCAATCTGCTCTATTGAGGACAAAAGAAGCTGGCGATGAAGGGGAGTCAAAGAACATTCCTATTGTCACTACCAATATGTTATACTTGTATCGACATGGAAAACATTTAAGCTCTCAACAAAAGGTTGAGATCACCAAGGAAGAGCAGACTAAGGAGAGCTTTGGAAATGAAAATGAAATCCCTACAAGTGCAGATGGATTTTCTGGAAAATTCGTTAAAGAGGATGTTCTTGTAAAGGACTATTTACCAGAAATGAAGGCAGTATGTGATAAACTTGAAGAAGGCAATGGGAAGGTTATGTAACTCAAGTTTCTTCAAAGTTTGATGGAGCTGTCAAGTTCATTTTCATTTGATTTTTTCTTGACTTATTAAATTTGTGTCTTGTAATTTTGTTTTTCCAGGTCCTCCTTGCTTCAGATATTAAGAAAGATCTTGGTTACACGGGAACTCCTGAAGGGCATAAAGCTTGGAGAAAAGTAAAAGTTTAAATACCATTATTTACTCTTAAATATCTGAATTAGAATTTGCTAAGTTAAGCTGATGGTTTTCCATTGCATTTTACCTGCTTCTAGGTTTTGCGCAGGTTGAAAGCTGCTGGTATGGTGGAGACCTTTGACGCTAAAGTGAATGAGAAGGTTTCTTTTTCGTTTTTCCTTATCATCATTTTACAAGTTTTGTATCTATTAACTATGTTTGCCAATATTGTGTTTCATTTTAATCCAAAGTCTCCCGCTTTCGTTTTCACTTCCTCGGTTTTAAATTATCTGAGAATATTGTTCTCATTCCTTTTTTATTGTTAATAAAACTCAAAGTCCATTTTTCCCAATATAATTTCCTCTTGATTTGAATATATATTAACTATTGGTTTTGTTTGCAATAGTTTGTTTTCCATAGAAAAGCTAATAAGGTTCTTAATTGGTGCATTACCTTATTACGTCCCTGATATATAATGATCAAAGTTCTATTTATTGTTCTGTTCTCTTTTTTTCTTTTATTTTTCTGCTGATTTTGTAATTGACAATAATTAAATTTAATCTGTTCAAAGGGCATCTTTCATGTTAGTTCATTGGTCATGACTTGATATTCCTTTTCTGTTTGGAGTCAGGTTGAGTGCTGCCTGCGCCTTCCAGAAAATTCTACTCCAGTGAGTTTTGAGCCAAAACCTATTATACATGTAGATGATCATTATGATGAAGAACAGCAGGTGAAATTCGAAAAGAGAAAGAAAGGTCAAGTCACTGATCAGCTTGTAGAACTTCCAATTGAGCACCAAATTTATGAATTGATAGATGCTACAGGGTCTGAAGGATTGACTAAGAATGAGGTGTGTGCATTAGTTTATTGAGCAGCTTTAATTTCTTTACAGTACTGTCCTTTTGATACTAAACTCCGTATTGACCTCAGCAATGAAGTCTTTGTTATTCTTTTAGCACTAGAAAGTCAACTCCCTGGAAAGAATTTGATCAATATACATAGTTAAAAATGTAATTGGACATTCCTAAGTATTATTAATTTATTGTCTATCTAAGTTATAGAGACCATCCTTTATGTCACTATTTTAATTTATTGGCATATTACTTTCACGTTCACTATCGGATGTAATTGTTTGATGCTCCAGTGGAGTGGAGAATACTCATGCCTATATTTACCCATTGTAGGACTAGTTACCTCTAATATGAATTCTGCCCACAAAGAAGTATATGTATAGGTTCAATGGACTCCCTTAGATTAAGAATATCATGTAATGTTGGTCTTTATACTCTTATATCTTTCCAGGTACTTCATTGAGCTTACCATTCTTGATATATCCGTTTGAATTCATAAAAGTTCGCCTTTCAACTTTGAAATCTTTAAAATTTTCATATTTTTTACAAACAGGTTATGGAGAGGCTTGGGCTTAACAGCAAAAAGTATTATAGCCATCTTGCTAATATGTGGACTAGGTTTGGGGTGAGTGTGCAGCCAGAAATGCACAAAAAAACCAAGACGTACAGGTTTCGAACACCTGGGGAACAAAACTCTGAATCGGCTAATGCGTTTCTGTACAAATCAGAAAATGCCAATGAATATGGAAATACTGATTTATGTGTTGGTAGCCAAAATGCTCCTGACAGGTCAGGTCAAAATCAAACTGGTCCACCTTATGTTTGTTCAACTATCAATGGTGATACTGTTAGCCCTGCTAATGTGAAAATTAGAGACATTTATACTCAGCCTTCTAGTGGATCTCCTTACAGTGAGTCTACTTCTATGCTTCTCTCTTCTGGAAGTCTCCAACCGCTGGTTCTGGAGCCAAAAGATACTACTTCTAACCTTGGTTTACTGGGCACTGGAATGGAAATAATTGGTGCTCCACCAGAAACACCACCTAATATATTAAAGCCGGTCGGTTCTGCATCAGATCCGAGGTATCCATGCCTGTCTTTGACCGAGAATAGTGCTCGAAGGGAAAAAAATATACTTGAACGGCTGCAGGTTATTGTCATCATTCCTTACCTTGAGGGGACTTCTGTTGGACCTTTTTTTGTCTATTTGTTTGTTGATGACCAAATTAAATGTTTCATTCTCTTGTCCAGGCTGAGAAGTTTATTTTAAGAGCTGAGCTATATAGGTGGCTTGTGAATCTGGAGAAGGACAAACGCACAACAACAGACAGGAAAACTATTGACCGAATTTTGAAGAAACTTCAGGAACTGGGGCACTGCAGGTGCATGCATATTAATGTCCCGGTTGTCACAAATTGTGGTCGTAGTCGTACCACTGTAGTGGTGCTGCATCCATCTATTCAGAGCTTAACTACCGAACTAGTTTCCAAAATCCAAGATACATGGCGGTCTTTCGAGATTCAAAGTCGTGGCCAGTGCTCATCTCGATGGAAAGATGATGGATCACTTCCTGTTCTGGAAGATGCTCATAGGACTCAGAACCATGAAGCTACAGATATCCGAACCATGAGATCAGAAGCCATGCGTGCTAATGGATTTATTCTGGCAAAAATGATTCGTGCAAAACTGCTGCATAGTTTCCTCTGGGACTACATCTGTGGTTCCACAGGACTTGTTGATACTTTATCATCTGAAAAAGATGTCATTGTGCTAAGAAACCCTCACAGCAGTAGCAAATTGTTTTCATTAGAGGCAGCAATCAAAGCTATTCCAGTTGAGCTGTTTCTACAAGTTGTGGGCTCCAGTAAGAAAATCGATGATATGCTTGAGAAATGTAAGGGGGGTTTGTGTCTCTCTGACCTTTCAGCCGAGGAGTACAAGTCTATAATGGATACCCATGCAACCGGAAGGCTCTCATTGGTCATTGAAATTTTAAGGCGATTGAAGGTATGATTTGTATTCAGAATTGGTTCTTTATATTTGCATAATCAGTTATGGAGATTTGTATGCCACATTCACATTGAAACCACATAAATCAGTCCTGGATGTTTTGACATTTCAAAGCCCAGGCCACTGGTTTTGATGGATTGGTGGTAGAAGTAGAACTCATATTAAATTCAAAGAAACCTGCTCACTAATGTCATCAGTCATGAACTAAAGAAATCAACTGTTCGTTTGTCTTATATGCAACTGTCCATAGAGATGACAGTTATGATTTCCAAGCTGAGAAAGGCGACTCAGCTAACAGCTATCGACGCGATCACCAATCAGACCGTATAGTGATCAGATTTCCTAATTTTGGAATTGTTATATGTTTAGCATCTATTATTGTGGTTCCCGTGCAACAGATCCTTATGTTTGATTCAAATACAAATTGGTAATCTGTAATTGGTTCAACTTGATGAAGGAATGGCAGAAAACTAGACTGCCTTTAACCCTCATCATATAAGCCTATTGTTTGATTCCCTCACTTCTGCTCATTGTAGCCTAGATAGAGAAAGGCCTTTTTCTTTGGGCCATGGAGAGAGTATGTCCACCTTGTGGGTTTTCATTGCGACATGCAGAACAGGCTTTTTTGCTTTCACATTGTGGATTTATGTTAGCATACTAAGAAGTGGTTCTTTGTTGCAGTTGATTCGAATGGTTAATGATGAAGGGGTGCAAGATGCAAGCCAAGTTCCCCGTGCCATTTCTACTCATGCATTGGAGTTAAAGCCTTACATAGAGGAACCACTTTCAAAAGATACAATATCTTTGAGTTTTGGTTCTCTTGATCTTCGGCCACGAATCAGACATGATTTTGTCCTCTCAAATAGAGAAGCTGTTGATGAGTATTGGCAAACTTTAGAGTATTGTTATGCTGCTGCTGACCCAAGAGCTGCCTTACATGCATTTCCTGGATCTGCTGTACATGAGGTATATCCACTTAATGAATTTGCTTTTTTATTGGTTGCATTCTATTGTGTTTGCTTGTAGATGCTATTAAAAGCTTTCTGTCCTCCAAATACTTTGATAATACGGAACTTTTCAAGGTTTAATTTTTCAGTTTTGGATTATATGTACTGGCTTTTTATTGTAAATCTAGGGTTTCTTGCACAAACACGTGGTGCTCGAGTGCATCCTTTTTAACTTTTTAGGAGATATATTTCTGTTTAGATGATACAATTTCTTTTGGTTGCTGAAATTCATATTACCTTTGGTAGTGACTCGTAATTAATATCCTTAATTGTGTGCAGTCCAAATGCATTTGTATCATTTAGGATTGCCTTGAAAGTATAAATGTGTATATAGGCAGACCTGATAGATCATATTAGCTGCAAAATTATCTTGTTTCTTTCCACAGGTGTCCCGGTACAGGTCATGGACCAAAATTCGAGTTATGACAGCTGCTCAGCGTGATGAGCTCTTAAAGCGCGTAGAGAAGGATGATACAAGTGAAAAGCTTTCATTTAAAGAGTGCGGGAAGATTGCAAAGGATCTCAATTTGACCTTAGAGCAGGTTATGTTCTGCTAAGATTACTTAAGTCTTTCTTATCCATTTCATACTGTGACGCATAAACCAACATTGTGATCTGAAATGTAACTACTTTCTCTATATTGATATGGTCATGGGTAAGTGTTTTGAAGGGAAAGTATCTGAGTTCTGAAGAGTCTGGGGACATTCCGCTAAGGTCTCAATACCAGCAAGAAAGAACACTCAAATTACTTTTGTATAGAACTTCAAAACATGCTTCAGGATTTTGGTGATATATGCCGAAAGGCCAGTGCCAGTCCCATTTTATAGAGTCTAAGTTTCGCTGGTTTTGTTGAAACCCATAGGATTCAAACTTTGGAATTTCATGGCTTTAAGCGTATATAACTCATTCTTCCTTTCCTCAAATTTTGTGCAAATAAACTATGCCGACCATTGTTTAGAAGTTCTTATGTATGAGTTTACTATTATTTTGTATTATAACAATCTAATCTTATTATGCTTGTTTTCTAGATTTATGTTACATGACTTGGGCAATAATTATTATACTAAAGCATTGTGGGTCTTGAATAAAAAGCGCATCATAAATCTCTCTAGTCATTTCATTCAATTGAGAGGTACTTCAACTATTTCTGATTTTTCAATTATATATGCCCCTATAATTTCACTTGCAGGTGCTTCGTGTGTTTTATGATAAGCGCAATCAACGTCTTCATGGTTTACAAAATGAAAGGGGTGCAGTTCAATCTCAAAAGAGTAAGCGTGTCTCACAAAAAAGGAAGAGATCCTCAGAACAAGGGTTGGGAAAGTCTACAGAAGTTGATGAGGGAACTGCACAAATGGAAGACCAGGGGCATGCCCCCTTATCAGATAAGCAAGACGTGCATTTGCAACCATTGGCTGATCATTTAGAAACTGAGCAGGGAATTGGACCAAATGGCGATGATGGCACACGCCATTCAATTATTAAATGTGCCAATTCAAAGTTGAAGTCAACACATACTCATAAAAAAGAAAAGTTGCAGTCAACACTCCAACGAAGGTTTTCATGGACAGAAGAGGCTGATAGGTAAGGGTTGAAGATGCAGATAATGAATGTCAGCTACCTTTTTCCTTTTCAAATCTCTTCATTTTTCCCGTCATATTGCGCTTGAAACTAATATTTTTTGGATCTTTTATCTAAATGTTACCTTAGTTATCTTTTGTTCTTTGCATGCGAGTATTATCTTTTGTTCTTTGTATGCGAGGATTTGCATTTTACTTATGTTTGTATCATCTCAGGAAATTGGTAGTCCAATATGTAAGACACCGTGCAACGCTTGGGGCAAAATACCACCGGATAGACTGGGCTTCACTTTCTGACCTTCCAGCACCTCCTAGTACTTGCCAAAAAAGAATGGCATTACTCAAAAGTAACAGAAGGTTTAGAATAGCCCTCATGAGGCTCTGTAACGTGATCAGTGAACGGTATGCAAAGTTCCTGGAAAAGACTGAGAATACATCACTAAGCAAAGATGATTGCAGGCTGCTTTTGCGAAGTTCAACTGGGGAAAATCATAACAACAATTTTCTTAATATCAGCAATCATAATGAAGGGAAAGTTCTTCAGGAAGAACCATGGGATGATTTTGATGACAATAACATTAAAAAAGCCCTTGAGGAGGTACTTCACTACAAGAGGATGGGTAAATTGGATGCCTCGAAACAAGTTGGATCTACTTGTGAGGACTGGTCAGATCTTACTACACATGCTGAAGACTATGTAATTATCCACTTCCTACACCTTATCCCTTATATAACTCACCATTTACTTGCACAGATGAGATATATGAAATAAATTTAATAGGAATTTGTTTAGGTAGCCAAATGAGTTATATGTTTGACTAATGCATCTATGGATCTCTCTTCCACTTCATCTACGTATTATATGTATTTGTATATCTACATCAGTTGTGTTCTGGTGCTGCGATACACTGGTATTGTATGCACTTGATTGGTTTCTCTTCTCTTTTCTCTTAGTATGCAAATACTTGTTTCATCTGGAACTGTTTTGTCACTTGGAAGGTGGTCTGGTTAACTGAATACTATTTATCTTCAGGATCTACATGAATCTGAACTAATTGCAGCAACTACTGCGTTTGAGGATGGTCAGAATCATAGTGCAAGAAGATTGAAAATATCTGCACGCAGATCATGCTCTCAACACCTCAATGAAAAGTTTTTTCAGCTTTTGCATGGAGTTAATGTTAGTACGCAAGTGTACCAATCATTGGCCGTTTCCAATGCTGTAGAGCTGTTTAAGCTTGTCTTCTTGAGTACCTCAACAGCACCAGAAGTTCCGAATATGCTAGCCGAGATTCTACGGCGTTACTCAGAGTGTGATCTATTTGCTGCTTTCAACTATCTTAGAGATAGAAAAATCATGGTAAATCTTTGAGTTTCTTTACATGTACATGCTCATGTTAAACTTGTAGTATGAGCGAAGTGAACACGATTATTGACAAAATTCCATTTTGATTTTCCATTATAGTTTCATTTCTTTTTCTCTTATGTCAAACTATTTATGTGTTGCGTTATTTTCCTGATTTATCTGTTCCATTCATCTCATTCCCAGTGAATTTCATTTCTCAGGTAGGGGGCAGCGACAGTCAACGTTTTTCTCTCTCGCAGCAATTCTTGCATAATATTTCTAGATCACCCTTTCCTACTAATTCGGGGAGGAGAGCAACTAAATTTGCTCATTGGCTTCATGATAGAGATAAAAATCTTATGGAAGGGGGGATTGATCTCCCTTCAGATTTACAGTGTGGGGACATATTCCATTTGTTTGCTGTAGTTTCTGCAGGTGAACTGTCAATTTCCCCATGCTTGCCAAATGAAGGTATAGGGGAGGCTGAAGATTTGAGAAGCTCCAAACGTAAATTTGACAGCGATGAATTTTTTGATGGTGAAAAGACTAAAAAGCTAAAATC